>CM060690.1:166950356-167325013 GCA_030686995.1 Artemisia argyi
TAATTCCGCCCACTCTTCCAAAACCGAGATTTTTACTTGCTTTTATAAAAATATAAAAATACAAAAAGAATCATCCCTCACCTCTAGACCTAGTTTTTAGGCTTTCTAATCCTAGCAACACTATTCCTTAGTTGAACGATCAATCCCCCGGTACTTGTCACTATACTATACTACAACGATCAGGTACACTGCCTGGTGGGGGTTGTAAGCTTCTCGAGATCCCATGAGAGGTAAAGCCTGGTGCAATTCCCACGCATCAAGTTTTTGGCGCCTCAGCCCGGGGAATAGTTATTGTCTAGGTTAGAATTTCTTTTTATTAGGTCTACTTGTTAGATTCCTTTCTAGTAAGATTTTATTTTTATTTTTAGGTTTTCTTTAGTCTATCTTATTTCTTTGTTTCCTTTGTTCATAAACTATCTCGATGGATAACAATAACATTGATCATTTGATTCCTGTTTGTGGAAGGATTACGTGCAAACACTTGGGATGTTAGTCTTAATAATGTGTTTGGGATATTTATGAATGAATGTTATTTAGTACGCGGAATTTACTAGAACACTCTAAAGGAACAAAGGTGGTGAATAAGTAAACGTGAATAATTTAGAGTGATGAACACAACAGGAATAACACAAAACGATTCAATATTATTTATGAGATAATACGGGTGATCTAAACTATCACCAGGATTACAAATGTAACCTTGAATCTTTGATATGTGAAAAGGATTTAATGATGGAAGTTATGCATGCAGTTGTGTGATATTCGTTCTGTGTTCTATGTCTAAGAAGGTGACTAAGGGTTCCTTTTATAGTATAAGGACCCCTTATTACAAGTTGTCAAGTTGCTTAATATAATATACTTAGAGATTTATCTTATCCTAAAATTACACCTTTCAAGGTAAAACACTCCATATTATCTACTGAGACCTCTGTACTACTTCTACTAAACGTGTAACTTTGTACAAAAACTAATAATACAACTAAATATCTCTAAATAAAATATAACAACTTGTCGTTTAAACTGGCAGGACCTTCATCAACTAGCAGTACCTTCTCAGCCAGAAGGTACTGTTAGTGTATCTTCAACTTCAACAAAACAAAGAGGCAGGCTTAACTCATCATCTAGCAGACTCTTTGACTTGAGCATTTTATTCCCAACAATCCTCCCCTAAACTTGTTATTCCTTATTAAAATAACCAAGTTTCTTGTGAATAAAATTCATACCTTGAGGATCTGAGGGAACTCTTCCAAAAACCTTATCATCTATTCCTCCTTAGGCTTTCATACTGATCAAATATGCTTTCCTTCAATCTTTTGACTGCATCAGTTTCTTCTTCACATAATAGTTTGTTGGAGATCAAGACTGATAATACTTCATAGCTCAAAGGATACTCCTTCTCACCTAGCATAAAAAGTTCTATTCCACTTTGAGTGGAAGGATGATGAACATGGCTCATGCTGAAATATTCCCATGAAACAGATAAATCATAGTAAGGGAATTTCCAATGTGTATCAGTAGGATTTGGATCATATAATCTGCTGAACTCTACCCATAGCTCTTGCTCCTTTGCATCAGGTTTATACTTTGTTTTCAGTTTATCTTGAACTGAGATCCACAATTCATCTAGATCCATTCTGCTACATGCTCTAAGCAGATTTTCAAAGTTCTTGAATATTTCAACCTTATTGCCAACTCTTGTTATCTTCCATGCTTTACCAAATTTGTCATAGTAGATTTCCCAATCTATAATTGGATGTCTTGCATGTAAAGGTTCAGCAAAGACAACTTGTGGAACATGGACAACCATTTCTCTTGACTGAACAGGAGGCAAGTCTGCTTTCTCTTTCTGGGCTGCTTGATCCTTCTGATCATCTTTTCTTCTTTTGGAGGGCCTTTCTTGTGAATCCATGAGGAAACTGGTTTTGTTTCTTCTGTAAGCCTCTAAGTATAGAAGCTTCAATTCATCAAATGATTTACTTTTGAGTTGACGATCCTTCATGTTCACTTCTCTTTTCAGATATATCTTGAAAAATTTCTTCTGATCTGCCTTAGAATGAGGCATTTTAAACCCTTTCTTCTTATTCTTCTGAATCTGCTGATATACATCATCCAACGCCTCTTGATTGTATTTCTTAGTGATGAAATCATTGAGCTTGATTGTCATTTCATCTGAGCTAAGAGACTTATCACACACCAGAGTATAAGCTTCACCTCTTACAATTGGATCAATGGAGATGATATATTGCAGCTGAGAATCAAATTTTTCTTGTAATATTCTTGACTCTTCTTTAGCCCCCATAACTTCTTCTTCATGAAGCTGTTTGGATAACATATCATCCATAGCCAATTGTACTTGTTCTTTCTTCTTCAACTTTTTAGGTTTTGGTTCATCTTCAAACATAATTTTCTTGCTCTTGTCTTTTGGTGTTGATTCTAGACTTGTAGCAGCAGATTGTTCATCAGAAACAAGAAACCTCCCCTGAGGCTGTGATCCCCTTTTTCTTTTGTAGAACATTTGATCAGAACCTTTTAAATTGATAGCTAATAGCCTCTGAATCCCAGCAGGCTCTTGCTCTGCTTCAGCAGTCTCTTTTGTATTAACAGGCTCTTTTTCTCCACTAGCAGGCTCTTCATCAATCACTTGAGTTCCTTCATGAAATTGAAACTGAATCTCTTCTTCACCCTTAGAACTGCCCATCCTCCCCTTTTTGGAAGAGAGACCCAAACCTTCTGCATCAGAACTTGAAGAACTAGAAACAAGCAACTGAGAAGTCCTTTTACCCTTCAACAACTTCACCTTTAACTCCAATTTCTCAACTCTCTTAACTAGCTTGGTGTTAATCTCTATAAAGTGTTTGTTTTGACTTTCAAGAGTAGTTTGTAAGAGCTGCACTTGCTCCTTTAGTTCCTTTACAGTCTGAACATCTAAACTTTGATGTGGAGGAGAGTGGGGTGGTGAGTTATGATATGATAATGATGGTGATGTTTGATGCGTAGGGATTGCACCAGGCTTTACCTCTCGAGGGATCTCGAGAAGCTTACAACCCCCACCAGGCAGTGTACCTGATCGTTGTAGTATAGTATAGTGACAAGTACCGGGGGATTGATCGTTCAACTCAGGAATAGTGTCGCTAGGATTAGAAAACCTAAAGACTAGGTCTAGAGATGAGGGATGATTCTTTTTGTATTTTTATATTTTTTTAGAAAGCAAGTAAAAATCTTGGGTTTTGAAGGAGTTGGGCGGAATTAGTTGCTAGTCAACTAACCCAATACTAAAGATGCAATCAAAATAAAATACTAAAATTGAAAATAAACTATATTAAACTAAAGTTGTGAGCAATATGTGGGAGAAATGTGTTTACTTAGATTTCACTACTCCCTAGATATCTTTTACACGTTAATTACTTGTTATAGTTGCGTGGATGACGGATTGTATTCCTTAATACCATTCATGGGGTGGCGTACTTACTTCCCCAATCCTATGAGCACCTACTTCACTCCTATGTCGAGCCGGCTAAAAAGCTCCTAACATGGGATCATTAGAATTTACTCATGCATTAAATACAACCAATAAAACCTAGTACACATCGGTTCATGTTTCCTAAGACGTTCAAGCATGTTACACAATGGAGATCTGGCAGTTTTCTTAAGCCTAACATTGAAATCATTCATCCAATACAACCATAAACAAGTAATCAACACATAATTAACATATAGGTTTCATTAGATCCAAGCAAACACAAGATAGATCTAGCCTAGCATGTTGAAATTAAGACAAGTAAAAGATATAATCAACCAACACATAGACATATTGATTGAATTAAGAGAAGACTTATCTTAATAGCACATGGAAGGATTCAAGGGGTGAAAACCCTTGAAAGTACTGTAAAAATATGAGCTAGGGTTTACAAAGTTCGGCCCTAGTTTCTCCACACAAGTTCCTCCCTTTTTTGAATTAAAAATAGAAAACTATATATAGAGTTTGATAGGTGACGGCATCAAGAACAAATGTCTGACGCCGTCATCTCGCCGCCAAATAGTTCCTCGGACTGCCTAGATCTGGGTCTGACGCCGTCATGTATTCTCCTTATGCAGGCCGTCACAAAATTTAGTCTTGACGCCCTTGTTGTGACGCCGTCAGGTTTGCACTGGGTCGTCACCACTTTTACTCTTGACGCCATCAGGGTCTTCCTCTTGACGCCGTCAGGTACTGTTCTCAGCTTGGAAAATTAAGTCTTTGGCGTTTTCTTCACTTTTATGCTCCAAAAATGTCCGAATTGCTTCCTTTTCCAGATTTCACTCCCAAAGTACCTAAAAGCACAAAAGGAACGATTTAGGGCAATATTTGATCAAATAAATTCAATTCCGGGCTTAAATGACCCCTTAAAAGTGGTTCATTTTTAGCCTCATCAATGTTGCAGATGGTATTTGTGATGGTTGATGAGATGGTGATGGTGGTGTGAATGATGGTACTGGTGGTGTAACTGATGGTACTGATGATGGATTTGGTGATGAATGATCAGATGATGTGGATGGTTCTTTAGAATTTTGTGGTAACATTTCCTCAAAAAGTGGTACTTCTTCTCCTTGAAAACCAATTTTCATATTTGAAAACACCTTGTGGGTAAGTTTTGGAGTTTTAAAAGGTTTGTTTGGGGGAAGTAACAAATGTTTGGATTTGTTGATGAGGCACTGAATAAACCTTGGGTACATCAAAAACTTTGTTTCACTATCCACATTTTTAACCAATCCTTCAAAAATGTATTTTGAAAAGTTGAACTTCTTGTTTGTTGCCAAGCAAATGAGAGCTGCAGCCATGTTACCACTAAACTGCTCCCATGAGGTTTTCTTTTGGCTTAAACAATGAAGGATGGTATGGATCAAAAATCTCCATTGAGGGGTAAAATGCTTTTTAAGAAATGTAAGCTTTGTAGAAGTCACATTATACCCCATTTTTGTCAAATTTTCAAAGATTTTAGTATCAGGCAGTTGACTAATGCCATCTGAATCATCCAAATGAAGATGTCTTCTATTGGATGATTCGGTAAAAGTCAGGGTTCTGCCATCCACTTTGACCTCTATCTCTTGAATCCCATTCCTAAGAGTGTTAACTCTAGCCGTTTGCCAAAATTGTAAAATTTGAGATTCAAAAATAGTGGGATTCACGAGTAAAGCAAACCTGATATAAGAATTGTTTAGAAAATCCACTGCTTGATGAAAAGACTCATTTTCCTCAGACTTTTCCAAAAATGCTAATTGGTTGTGACGTTTAACAAAACTTAGATGAGCCATTTTTAAGGAAAAACTTGATTATGATGGTGGGATTTTATTGTTGTACTGGTAGAAGATGAAAGGTGAGAGTGAATTGTGATAAGGATTGATTATGAGAAAATTACTTTTGACCGACTATTGAAGATATAGATAAGTAATTGAAGAGGCGGTCAAAAAGATCTTTTATTATAATAACCATACCCTTAAATCGAGGAAAACATGAGGAATTCACAGAAATACCCTTCAAACAACGGCTATATTTTTAAACTGACAGACTCAACGGCTATGTAGCAGTACCATTTTACTCTACCAGTACTAAAATTTGAACTACCAGTACCTTGTATTTAGAAATATAACTTGGTAGTCTCTTAGAAATTTTAGTAAAAATCCCTTATAGTTTTTAGCAAACTATTAGCTATCAACGGATTTTATAAGTCTTTACCAATAGCCGTTTGCTTTTAGGCTAGCCAGCTCTTTAAGTTTGTAAAACTTGGTGAACTGATTACCATTTCCACATCATGATTTTTGTTATCAATCTTGAGTAACCTGAAATTTGTTAGTTGTAAACCAAAAGAATATAGTGCAGAGCACTTGTTTTATAGTATTGTCAACATTTTAAGCATCAAAATGAACAAAAACAGAGCAAACTTTGAACTAGCAGTACCAATTATGTACTGACAGTACCTTATGACTAACTAGCAGTACCATGTTTAAAGGCCAGAACTTGATATTTTATTTACAAAAACACATGTTTTTCAAAGATTTAGCATACCAATACCTGCTACCAGGTATTTAAATCTACCTAAATCAAAAGCTTTGGTGAGAAGGTCTGCAAAATTCTTTTCAGAATCAATTTTGACAACTTGAATTAACCTTTTCTCATTGCAATCTCTTATGAAATGGTGTCTGATTTCAATGTGTTTTGTTTTTGAATGTTGAACTGGATTTTTAATGATACATATAGTACTGCTATTGTCAATGTAAATAATGGTGTTAAGAAAATTGTACCCATAGTCAAGCAATTGATTCTGGATCCAAAGTACTTGGCCACAACAACTTGCACTTGCAACATATTCTGCTTCAGTTGTAGAGTTGGCCACCATTGTTTACTTCTTGCATTGCCATGATATGAGTCTGCAGCCAAGAAATTGACATCCACCAGTTTTGGATTTTCTGTCTAGGGTTGCACCAGCATAGTCACTATCTGAATAAGCTACCAAATCAAAAGATGATTCCCTTAGATACCATAGACCCAACCTAGGTTAACCCTTGAGGTATCTAAAGATCCTTTTGACTGATGTGAGATGAGAAACTTTTGGATTTACTTGAAATCTTGCACATACACACACTGGGAACATGATATCTGGTCTTGATGATGTAATGTACATCAAGGACCCAATCATTGATCTGTAATTGTGCACATCAACATCTTCACCCTCAGCATCTTTGAGTAACCCCTTTTCTGGATCCATTGGTGTACTTGCAACCTTTGAATCTGCAAACCCAAATTTCCTTAGGATCTATGCTACATACTTATCTTGGCTGATAAATATGCCTTCATTTGATTGTTTCACTTGGAGACCCAGAAAGAAAGTAAGTTCCCCCATGGAACTCATTTCAAACTTATTATGCATAAGTTTTTCAAACTCCACACACAACTCCTGGTTTGTGGATCCAAAGATAATGTCATCAACATAAATCTGCACCACCAAGATGTCTTTCTTGGTTCTTTTGATGAACAAAGTTGGATCAATCTTACCTCTTTGAAATCCATTTTCCCATAAATAGAAAGCCAATGTTTCATACCATGCCCTAGGAGCTTGGTGTAGACCATAAAGAGCCTTGGTAACCTTGTACACCTTGTCTGGATGTTCTGCATCAATGAAGCCTGGAGGTTGAGAAACATACACCTCTTCTTCAATAGTACCATATAAAAAGGCACTTTTGACATCCATTTGGTAAACAGTGAAGCCTATGAAAGAAGCATAGGACAAGAATAGCCTAATTGCTTCAATTTTTGCAACAGGAGCAAAAACTTCTTCATAATCCACTCCTTCTTCTTGAGTATACCCTTGGGCCACCAATCTTGCTTTGTTTTTTTATCAATATTCCCCTTTCATCTTTCTTATTCCTGAATACCCATTTGGTTCCAATTGCCCTGTAACCTTTGGGCAAATCAACAAGTATCCAAACCTTCTGAAGTTTGAATTGAAGAAGCTCTTCTTGCATTGCTTCAACCCAACTTGAATCATCTAAGGCTTTTGTAATGTTTTTGGGTTCAACCTATGAGAGAAAGCATGAAAACAGGCATATGTTGGCAACTTCATGGTTCTTTTCTTCATAGACAGCTAAGACAAACCCTGCTTGGTCTGAAGATAAGACTTTAGTTCTTGTTTTAACACCAGAATCAATGCTGCCAATCACATTATCAATGGAGTGATCTTTAAGAATTCTTGTGTTGTGTGTTGTCGGAACATCATAGGAAATTGGAAGGTTTCCAATCCCTACATCTTCTGGTAAGGAATCATCTAATAGAACATTTAATGGATCAGCAGGACCAACTTGTGAACTGGCATTACCATCTGTTGAACTGGCAGTACCATTTGGTGAATTGGCAGTACCATTTTCATTTGCAGAATTTTCTGGATTCCCTTGACCTTGAGTTCCATGATCATCTTCAACACCTTCATTTGTTGTATTAGAAGGCTCTCCATGACTTGAAGATGAATCCAATCCTTTCCAAATTGGCATTAAGATGTAATCTTGATCATCAGTTGTTTCAACATTGTTTTCAAAACCTGCATTATCATTAGTATTTGTACCTGTGACAGGCACATAATTCATAGATTCTGAAAGCTTATCAATATCAAAACACCAATCTGGTCCAATGCCTGCAACATTAGGTAGTTTCTCTTGAAACTCTATGTGCAGATTTTCTTCCACTAGCCTAGTGCAACTATTATACACCCTATAGGCCTTACTTTGCAAAGAATACCCTATCATGTAGCCTTCATCAGCTTTTCCTTCAAACTTTCCTAGATGATCTTTGGTATTGAGAATAGTGACATGACATCCAAAAGGTCTCATAAAACTTAAAGATGTTGTTCTACCAAACAAAAGTTCATAAGGAGTCTTTCTATGAGGTTTAATCACAAGAACCCTGTTCTGTACATAACAAGCAGTACCTACAGCTTCAGCCCAAAATGAAATTGGCAACTTAGAGTCTACTAACATTGTTCTAGCAGCCTCTATAAGAGTTCTATTTTTCCTTTCTGCTACTCCATTTTGCTGTGGGGTTCTAGCTACACTATATTCTATTTTTATTCCTTTTTCTTTGCAAAATTCATCCATAACTCTATTCTTGAATTCTGTCCCATTGTCACATCTAATTACTTTCACTTTCTTATCAATTTGGTTTTCTATCCATGTAATATAGGACTTAAGGATCTCACTTGTTTCATCCTTAGTTCTCAAAAAGAAAACCCAAGAAAATCTGTTGTAATCATCAGTAACTACAAGACAATATTTTTTACCATTCAAGCTATTCACAGATGTAGGACCAAAGAGGTCCATATGAAGCATGTATAAAGCTTGAGAAATTGAGTTATGGGTCTTGGGCTTACAAGAAGCTCTATGTTGTTTGCCTTTTAGACAATCAACACAGGTTTGGTCATTTTGAAAAATCTTTTTGGGTAAACCTCTAACCAAATCATATTTTGCAATTGTATTGATTGTTTTAAAGTTTACATGACCAAGCCTTCTATGTCAAAGCATAGATTCATCCAATGAGGCTTTTGCTACTAGACAGGTTAAACTCTCTTTAGGAACAATGTTCTTTAAATCAACAATGTACATATTGTTCTTTCTTGGGATTTTAAGAAGAATCTAACTTTCATCAGGTATTTTAAAATCAGGAGAAAGAACAATGCATTCAGTGTCAGTAAAAAGAACATTGTTCTTTATGTCACACATTTGTGAGACACTTAGGAGATTAAACTGAAGTTCTTTCACAAAGTACACATTTTCAAAATCTAATTTACTGGTTTTAATTGTACCTTTACAAGTAATCTTTCCTTTGATTCCTCCCCCAAAGGTAACATATCCTCCATCAAAGGATTTGAAGTCTGTGAGGTAAGACATGTTGCCTGTCATGTGCCTTGAACATCCACTATCTACATATCCTTGATCAGCAATATCATTTGAATGTTCCTGCACATGTATACACATATTAGTTTCCTTGGGGTACCCAAGCCATGATTGACTTGGGTTTGCCTAATGCATCAATGTAATCAAACCTCTTTAGGACTGTTGATGCACCATTTGATTGAAGTGGTCTCCAAATCCAACATGTTGAGGACTTAACAGCATTTTCATTCTTAACACATTTTGTGGTTTTTGGTCTGACAGTACCAAATTTGGCAGTACCATTTGGTCTAGCAGGACCATTTGATCTAGCAGGACCTTTTGGTTTTGGTCTCCAAGTTTGTGTTTTAACCACATAATTCCTTTCAATGTGACTTTTCACAACTCTTGGTGTATGTTTGAAAGTGTTACTTGCACCATTAGTAGTGAATTTTGGGTAAACAGACTCATTTGGTCTAACTTTATGATTGACTTTTGGTGTGTTAGATTTCACAAAACCTTTTCTGGGGTTTGTTTTAGACCTTGATGTACTCCCAGAAACCCAATTGTTACAATAAGCATGAGTATTATTAAAACTACCACAGTAATAGCATGCCTTATTGTACATAACAAAATTATCACCAAGTTGGTGTGACTTAAGATTGTTCCAATTTCTCTGACTACCTCTAGGTTTGCTATTACATTTAGCACAACATTCAATTGTTTTTAGAATAACTTTAGTCTTTGTCATACTATCTACACTTTTAGGACTGTTTGGTCCTACTTTGTTTCCTTTCTTTGAAGCAGTCCCTTTTTCATTTTCATCAGATGTCCAATCTTCAATAGATGTATCATCTGAGCTTTCATCAGTGAGCACCTTTTCTTTAGAGAGTGAAGTATCACTTGCACTCTCAAAAGGTTAACTATTTTCTACAGGTTTTACATTTTCTAGTGGTTTATTAGTGAGTTCATGTAAACCTGATTCAGCAATATCTATACCTGGGGGACAGGGAATTCCTCTGTAAGGAGGTGGACAAGTGTTGTATCCAATCCCAGATTTGATTTTCTTGTTCATTTGGTTTTCAGCTATACTTCTAGTACAAGCAGAAGCATTTTCTAATGTTGTAACAGTTAGTTGAACATTATCCTTTGCTTGTTTCATTTTAGCAAACTCAATTCTTAACAGGCCTATTTCAACATCTTTTAAAAATATGTCTCTATTAAGAATAGCTTTTGTGTCAGAAAAGGTGAGTTCATTTTCTCTAAAGTGAATTATCTGCTTCTCAAGTTTGGCCATACCACACTTATGATTAACTAGGTCTTGATGAGTTTTTCTTTCTTCTACTTTCAGTTCATCATAAAGTTTTCTTAAGATTTCTAATTCTTTAAAAACTTCACAAGTAGCTGAACATTTAGTAATTTGTACCTCAGGATTGGTGAAAGCCATTAAAGCCATTTCATTTGAAGCTGACTCTTCTTCACCCATAAAGCTCCAATCAAAACCCAGCCCATCAATAGCTACCATAGCTTTTGTTTCAGTGATGTCCACTTCCTTGCTCTTATACTCATTGTTTTCCCTGTTCTTCTTCTCAAAACCTCTTCCCTTATCACCCTGCTTCTTTGGTCTTCTACAGTCTCTTGAGTAGTGACCCTTCATGTGGCAGTTGTAGCACTCCACTTTAGACTTGTCATACCCAGCAGGTTCATTACCATTGATGACAATCTTCTTTCCAGTTCTCATCAAATATTTCTTAACCCTCATGCTAAGAAGTGAAAGCTGCCACTTTATGTCCATTTCTTCAAGATCATCATCACTGATCTCTTGAAGATCTTCAAAGGTCAGTATGGAACTATTGTGTTGTGATGTTAGGAAAGCACAACCAATTGTTTCATCTAAAATGGTTTTGGTATTGCTAGAAGTATTGGCAGTACCAAAATTTGTGTTGGCAGTACCTTCTTCTCTACCATCTTTTTCTTCATCAACTTTCTTAGAAGTACCATGAGATGACACAAAGGCCATATTTCCTGAGCTTGAACTAGTAGACTTCTTTAGTTCATGCTCTACTATTTTGAAGTTGCTGTAAAGATCATTGAGACTCATGGAATCAATATCTGGTTTGTTTTTCCAGACAATGATATGCATGGCCCATTCATAGGGTAGACTTCTAAGGAATTTGGAGTTTAAGTCTTCTTGTGATATTATCACCTCATGAATGGCTAACTGACTGGAAAGCTTTTGTAGTCTATTAAACATGCTATCCAAAGACTCATTTGTTGTGGCTGAAAAGTTTTCAAACTGTTGTTTTACAAGTGCTTTCTGAGTTTTCTTGGTGGCATCATTACCACCATATCTAGCCACAATAGCTTGAAAGAGGGTTTTAGCACATTTGTACTTGTTAAAGATTAAGATCTGTGATGCGTGGGAATCGCAACAGGCTTTACCTCTCAAGGGATCTTGAGAAGCTTACAACCCCCACCAGGCAGTGTACCTGATCGCTGTAGTATAGTATAGTGACAAGTACCGGGGGATTGATCGTTCAGCTTAGGAATAGTGTCGCTAGGATTAGAAAACCTAAATACTAGTTCTAAAGGTGAGGGATGATTATTTTTGTGTTTTTATATTTTATGAAAAGCAATTAAAAATCTCGGGTTTGAAGGATTTGGGCGGAATTAGTTGCTATTCAACTAACCCAATACTAAGATGCAATCAAAATAAAATACTAAAAATGAAAGTAAACTAATTTATACTAAGGTTGTGAGCAGTAATTGGAGAGAATGTGTTTACTTAGAGTTCACTACTCCCTAGACATCTTTTACACGTTAATTACTTGTTATAATTGCATGGATGACGGATTGTATTCCTTAATACCATTCATGGGGTGGCACACATAACTCCCCAATTCTATGAGCTCTTATCTCCTCCTACACCATGCCCAGCATAACTATAGGGATTGTAAACAATGGCTCATGCATTAAATACAACCAATAAAGACCTAGTGCGCGTTGGTTCATGTTTCTTAAGACGTTCAAGCATGTTACCAATTGGAGATCTGCCAGTTTTCTTAAGCCTAACATATAAATCATTCATCCAAGACAAGAATAAACAAGTAATCAACACATAATCAACATCTAGGTTTCATTAGATCTAAGCAAACACAAGATAGATCTAGCCTAGCATGATAGAATTAAGACAAGAACAAGATATAGACAACCAACACATAGACATATTGATTGAATTAGAAGAACACTTATCTTGATTAAACATGCAAGGTATCAAGGGGTTGGAACCCTTGAAAAACCTGTAAAGTTACACCTAAATCGTACTTAGGGTTTCTCCCAAAACTTCTCTTTTCTAATGTGAAAAATTAGAAAACTATATATAGGAAAAGGGGTCTGACGGCGTCAAGACCAATTAGGTGACGCCGTCACCTCGCCGCCAAAACAATTCTCGGACTGCCTAGATCTACATTTGACGCCGTCAAGTACTAATCTTTTCCAAGCCGTCATGGCTTTTACTCTTGACGCCCTACCCTCATGACGCCGTCAAATCTCTTCTGGATCGTCATGGAATTTTACTCTTGACGCCGTCAGGGAACTACTCTTGACGCCGTCACCTACTGTTCCCAGCATGGAAAATTAAGACTTTGGCGTTTTCTTCACTTTTATGCTCCAAAAACGTCCGAATTGCTTCCTTTTCCAGATTTCACTCCCAAAGTACCTAAAATCACAAAAGGAACGATTTAGGGCAATATTTGATCAAATAAATTCGGATTCGGGCTTAAATGACCCTCTATAAACGGATCATTTTTCGCCTCATCAAGCTGGTCATTTGGAATAGACATGAGAAGCATACTCCTGGCTTTAAGATCATTTCTCTTTTGGATTCTTTCTTCTGCGGTAGTTGGGTTTACTTGCACGGTTGTGACAAGTGCATCGTTTACTGTGGAGGTGGTGGTTATTGGTTTGAATGAGTTTCCTTCTTCAATAATCTCCCAAAGTGCATAGTCTTGCACTTGGAAGTATTGCTCAACCCTCAGTCTCCACATCTCAAACTCATTCTTTTTTAGTAATGGAAGTTTTGCAGCCACATTGGTTTGAATTTGCTCAACATCCATTTTTGCTTTGTTCTTTTATGTCGTAAATATCAGCCTTGCTCTGATACCACTTGTGGAAGGATTACGTGTAAACACTTGGGATGTTAGTCTTAATAATGTGTTTGGGATATTTATGAATGAATGTGATTTAGTACGCGGAATTTACTAGAACACACTAAAGGAACAAAGGTGGTGAATAAGTAAACGTGAATAATTTAGAGTGACGAACACAACATGAATAACACAAAACGATTCAATATTATTTATGAGATAATACGGGTGATCTAAACTATCACCAGGATTACAAATGTAACCTTGAATCTTTGATATGTGAAAAGGATTTAATGATGGAAGTTATGCATGCAGTTGTGTGATATTCGTTCTGTGTTCTATGTCTAAGAAGGTGACTAAGGGTTCCTTTTATAGTATAAGGACCCCTTATTACAAGTCTCAAGTTGCTTAATATAATATACTTAGAGATTTATCTTATCCTAAAATTACACCTTTCAAGGTAAAACACTCCATATTATCTACTGATACCTCTGTACTACTTCTACTAAACGTGTAACTTTGTACAAAGACTAATAATACAACTAAATATCTCTAAATAAAACACAACAACTTGTCGTTTAAACTGGCAGGACCTTCATCAACTAGCAGTACCTTCTCACCCATAAGGTACTGTTAGTGTATCTTCAACTTCAACTAAACAAAGAGGCAGGCTTAACTCATCATCTAGCAAGCTCTTCTGGCAGACTCTTTGACTTGAGCATTTTATTCCCAACACTGTTATTCGTGTTTTTCGTCGCAGGATTTTCCAAATGCCCGCCCCAATCCCTTTAGTGGAAAATGAAAACCCACCCAACCTCTCGCCTAACCACCACTTTGACAATAATTCTGAAATGGAGGAGTCTGACCATGATGATGACCATAGGGCTAGTCCTTTTTACTATTCAGACTCCGATGAGGATCTAGACGATGGTGATGTGATTAATGAGGATAAGATGGAAGATGAAGTGAACCCACTTAGGTATGTTGACCCTAGAACAAGGATTGAGTGTGATAGCTCATTCAATATGCAATTTCCTTGTAAGATTGGATTTAGGAGCTTTAATGCCTACCTTAACTCATCTCTCCCAATGAACATAATCTCGCGTAGTGAATATAATAAAATCATGGTAGATGAGTTAGAATACAAAGGAGATAATGTTATTGCTAGGGCAATGTCATTGCATGTGTTTGTAGGAAGCTTTGTTTATCTTGTTGAGTTCATGGTTATGGAGAATCTAGGAGAATTTATCGATAGTAAGTTAATCCAAGTTGTGTTTGGGAAACCTTTCAAAAGGTTGACCAACCTTGATGAAAAACTTATGGAAGGGTTAATTACATTCTCGGATGGGGATGAAGATTTTGTCTACTAAATGCCCCGTGCACACCCTAGGTTCAAGAATTTTTCCATGGAGAAGTGTAGTAGGTATCCGCCCCTAGAAATACTAAGTGAGAATGATAAAAGAAAAGGGCTTAAATATACTCATGAAAAGAATAAAAGGTATTATCGTGGATGTTTAGAGTTAAGTGATGATTATAAGAAAGATGAGGCGACTATTACATGGCTCACCCTTGGTTATATGAGCATAAGCGACACACGATAGCCCATGACCTTGAGTCTAGCTACAAGACTCGTAAATAAAGAAAAGCGCTTCTTGGGAGGCAACCCATGATTTGTGTGATTTTTATTTTATTTGATTGTTATTTGTTTCTGTATGCATGCTTTATTTTTATTGTTGGTAGATCATATTTCAAAAATAAAATGGTGAAAATACTTTATTTTGTCGTTTGGCTTAGTATTAACTTCATCCAAAGGTATTTCGCAAAAGATAAGTGTAAGGGGAAACCCCAAATATGTTTTTAAGAAACAAACTCGATCATGATTCTCCACAATATTAAATGAACATGTATATTCGTATTTGTTAGAGTCAAATGCTTGTATCGAGTCATAATGATGATTTGCAGGATTTTCCAGGAAGTAGGACATAATTTTTTCCAGAAATTTTCCGGAAACTTAACGTAAGAATTTCTGCAGATCACTTCTGACGGCGTCAGGAAGAAATTCCTGATGGCGTCATGTGTAAAATTCTGGAAATTTTGCTAGTTTTGTTTTTCTAACGGAGTCTTAAAGTTTTTGTTAATTCTTTAGTTTTATAAACTCCAGGGAATCTGCAAACATTCATTCCACAAGCATTATATCTTACTCCCTCCGTCCCATATTAAGTGTCCACAATGGAATTTTTGGATGACCCAAATTAAGTGTCCACTTGTACCTTTCAACCAATAAGATGATAGTTTAGTGGGTAAAAGTAATATTTGATTGGTGGAGAGTTTAGTTAGTGGAATCTCCTAAAACTTTGTGCATTATGAAAGTGGACACTTAATATGAGACGGAGGTAGTACTTTGTTTTCTAGGATTTTTTTATCATATATAGATTGCTGCTGATTTTACGCGAGGTTGCCTTGTTTATTTTCTCAGGTTTAACAGGTTATGTTTGACAAGAAGATGATTTATATTCTGGAAGGGAAGCTTTGATTGTTCATTTTCTTGGAGGAAAATCTAACCTTGTTACCACACTATCCATACCGAGCGAATTAGGGGAGTATTTGATTTCATTCTTTTACCTATTTCACTTTTACATTCTTTAATTGAACATTGGGGACAATGTTCATCCTAAGTGTAAGGGGAGGGTAAATGATGATACCTTATAGGATACACTTTCACTTGAGTTTGTTTGTTTGATGGTAGATGTGTAATAAAACTATGAGAAATACTTGTTAGTGTAATTTTAGCGCCAAATTTAAATTTTTTTACAACATTTAGGAGTGAAACTTTAGCCTTAGGAAGCGTCTCATGGATAGGAGTCGTATGACTAGCACAAAACCGTATCATTCAGAAAAATTTTCCACCCAAATATGTGAGGTTCGCCTTTAGATTTGATAGGAAAAGCATTTACTATTAGTGCTTATGAGTGTACCGGTAGCATTTAGATTCTAGAACTTGCGTTAGTGATGCATTCCGAGACCGCTAGTGAGACTACATTCGTGTAGTAGGATTTACTACATGATAAGAGGCATTAGGATCACCCTTGTGTTAAACCCGTATCATAATTACTTGACCATTTAAGTCATATTACTTGGCTAGTTAATTCAATTAATTTTTCCCACACCTTTAGCGTTGTACTCATTTTTAGTACACGAAACCCCTAGTACACCCCTCCGAGCCTATCTTTTCGTTTCTAACTTTAAGCATTTTACTTAAAGGAAGAATTTGTTACACCCCACTTAAATGTACACCCAAATCGCCTTAGCCTTCCGTGTATGCACTCATCTTTAGTGCATTATTGTTATTTGTTAAACCCTTAGTTAATTATCTAATTGATTACATGGTTGCTAAGTCGAGTCATATCCTTGTACTTATTGTTTTGGGACGATTGAGACTCATGGGTAAAGTACTTATGTTATGGAGTAATGGGGAAGAACATCATTTATTACCCCCATATGTACGTTAATCTTAAAAGTACTTCAAGTGTTTTGATTTTCTTAATTCGAGTCATTAGATTAGTTTATTGTAAAGTATGTAAAAATTCAAGTGTAAAGGGAATGTTCATTCCCTATGATGTATTATTTTGGATGGTAGGGTAAGAGTGTATGCAGAAAAAAATTGAAAAAGAGAAGAGAAAAACATACGGACTACCATCCCGTTTCATTCTATGTTTATTTTATATTTTTGTTATTTTTCATTTATTAGCTTAAGTCGAGTCTAGTCTTGGCTTAGCAACGCCATATTGTACATGTAATTAACCAAGATGATTAACTCGCCACCAGTAAAGATTGCCTATATCCAACAAAACTGTATATTCTATACCCCTACACCTAACGTTATAACCCTTTTAAAAGACCTCTTTGATAGTTTATCCTAGGTGCTTACACCATGTAGTGGAGGTTTGATCTTTTCCCAAGCTTATGGTAATCTATTTTGTTATGACAGGTAGTGAGAGATGTTTTCCATTTCCATATTGTGATATATACCTTATTACACCCGAGAGATGTGAGTATCTAAACACTATTTGTGAGGTGCTAGTGTATGACCTCCGTGCTTGTATTTGGTCTTTAGTGGAACGATTATTTGTTGTAATTACTTTTATATTAGTGTTAAATGACCCCTAACTTGTATTTTGACTAGAATAAAAGCGCATTTGCTTGAGGACAAACAAATCTCAAGTGTAAGGGTATATGATGAGGCGAAAAGTGATCCGTTTTTAGGGGGTCATTTAAGCCGAAATTTGAATTTATTTGATCAAATATTGCCCTAAATCGTTCCTTTTGTGAGTTTAGGTACTTTGGGAGTGAATTCTGGAAAAGGAAGCATTTTGGACGTTTTTGGAGCATAAAAGTGAAGAAAATGGCAAAGTCTTAATTTTCCTTGCTGGGAACAGTACCTGACGGCGTCAAGAGCAATTTGATGACGGCGTCAAGAGCAATTTGATGACGGCGTCAAGAGCAAAAATGGTGACGGCCTAGTGAAAATGTGACGGCGTCAAATCAAGGCCGTCAAGAGTAAAAGTGGTGACGGCCCAGAGCAGCAATACACATGACGGCGTCAGATCTTGATCTAGGCAATCCGATTATATTTTTGGCGGCGGGTTGATGGCGTCAGAACTTTCTTCTTGACGTCGTCACCTTAGGAAATCTATATACAGTTTTTGTAATTTTCATTCTAAAGAGAGGAGAATTTTAGGGTCGACTTGAATAAACCCTAGCTCGTTTTTAACAGTATTTTCAAGGGTTTTCACCCCTTGAAACCCTTCATGTTCAATTGAGATAAGTATCCTTTCAATTCATTCAATATGTCTATGTGTTGTTTGAATATATCTTACGCTTGTCTTGATTTTAACATGCTAGGCTAGATCTCTTGTGTGTTTGCTTAGATGTAATGAAACCTAGATGTTGATTATAGGTTGATTGCTTGTTTATAGTTGTAATGGATGAATGATTTTGATGTTATGCTTAAGAAAACTAGCAGACTTCCATTGTGTAACATGCTTGAACGTCTTAAGAAACATGAACCAATGCTTACTAAGGTTTTTATGGTTGTATTTAATGCATGAGCGAATTCTAGTGATCTCATGTTAGGAGCTTCTTGCAGGCTCGACATAGGAGTGAAGTATGAGCTTATAGAGTTGGGGAAGTACGTACGCCACCCCACGATTGATATTAAGGAATATAACCCGTCATCCACGCAACTGTAACAAACAATTAACCAGTAAAAGATATTTAGGGAGTATTGAAATCTAAGTAAACACAATTCTCCCATTTATTGTTCACATCACTAGTTTAATTAGTTTAATTTACATTTCTGTTATTTTATTTTGATTGCAATCTTAGTTATTGGGTTAGTTGACTAGCAACTAATTCCGCCCACTCTTCCAAAATCGAGATTTTTACTTGCTTTTATAAAAATATAAAAATACAAAAAGAATCATCCCTCACCTCTAGACCTTGTTTTTAGGCTTTTTAATCCTAGCGACACTATTCCTGAGTTGAACGATCAATCCCCCGGTACTTGTCACTATACTATACTATACTATACTACAACGATCAGGTACACTGCCTGGTGGGGGTTGTAAGCTTCTCGAGATCCCTTGAGATGTAAAGCCTGGTGCAATCCCACGCATCAGTAGGTTCCTTTTGAAAAATGAATTCGTCCTTTACTGTCTTGATAATTGTGTAGCTACTCACAACCACATGATTTGTACTATTAATTCATATATTAATACAAATGATATTTATCTTTATTAATTTATTTACTTTTAAATGTTAAGTAGTGAAATAATATAAAATATTATTAATTTAATTTATAATATTATTTTTTTACATCATTTTTCTTTCTTTCTCTTACATCAAATCCAAATTCAAATCTTAATCCAAATCTTAAACCTGTATACAAATCAAATGGGCCCAGTTTTGATGGGAATACATTAGGTACTATTTGTTAAATTTACCCCAAAAAATAATTGAAAATCTATAATTTTACACATAAGTCTTAAATGAGTCCATTTTTATTTTTGCTTGATTGTAATTATATTGATTAAAAAAATGTCTTACGTATTTTTTGTCCTTTTATAAAAATAAAATTAATGGAAAATTTCAAATTTGCTCTGGAGGTATCCCAAGACATCAAAAAATTGCCCCAGTCGACATTTTTACTCCTAAATGCCCAGGGCAACTATATTTCAATTTTTTGTACATACTTTATTACTCTTTTTTTTTTTCAAAAATTTACCATATTTCAATATTTTTGTCCAAAATAGACCGTATTTCAATCATTGATGGGACACGTGTCACCAAATGTTCAGTTAATCATTTTGAAAGTCACCCAAGGTCTATTATGGAGCTTGCTTTTTATTTTTTATAATTGGTCTAGTTTTTGATGTCTTGGGATGCCTATGGGGCAAATTGGGACTTTCTCTAAAATTAATTCAATTTTGATCAAAACTGATTTTAATTTTGACATTTATTGACAAATCACAAGACCCAGTTTTACCATATACAGTTTTACCATATAGCGAAATTGAACTCTTTGATATTAGCTTTTAACTTTTTGATACATTTTTCAGCACAAAATTGTTTTCTCTTATTGTACATATATAAAAGATGCTTTTTTTAAAAAAAATCCATTAATGTACTTGTATTTTCCGCACAATGTGCGAGGTACGTTCGCATACTTAATTTCGTTAATGTACTTTTTATTCAAACCAATATGAAATCTAAATCTTAATCCATACTCTTCCACAAACCAAACACACCCTTAATGATTTTGATATTGTCACTTCTCATACTCGTGAGTATGGAGTATGTTGCAAAAATATACAAGAGAACCGACTTGAAAATGAGATTTGAAGTCGAAGGTGGGTGATCCACCCTCTTTAACGATTAAGTCATAACTATTTTAACATGATACTCCTATATGTCTAGAGATAAATAGAGATACAAAAAAATTAAATGAGATTTTGTTAAAACTCGTCAAGTAATTTGTGTCAAGGCTAGGCGTATTACATGTCAATGTGGGATACATGATGAGAGAGTAAGAGGGTTGGAGAAGTGATGTGGAGTTAAATGGTAAATGAAGTAGTACAAGGGATGTAATGGGAGGAAGATTTACATGTGGTGAGGGGTTTTCACGCATATACCATCAATACGGTGCTCCATTACGTCATGTGTGGTGGATGGTGAAGAGGGTGCAGTCGATTATGATAACCACCGGGTGAAGGGGAAATGTGTGTTGGTGTGTTGATTAGTGAGATATATTTAAATGGTGATATCCGGTCTTAGAAGACAGTCCACAAAGTATCAAAATTCTGTAAATTTTATCTTGTGCTAAAGTAATATCTACTACCGAAATGATTACAAATTTGCTGCGCCACGAAACTGAAAATAGTGGGTACATTTGATATCATAAAATAATCTAACATATGTAACTGTTGTATATTTATTTTTTGCTTGTGAAACCTAAGAAAGGATCTGATGAGAAAAAAACTAAAATAAGAATATTGAGAATGATTTATAACCACATTCAAATAAGAAGGATAATTTTAAAAAGAGATTGCATCTAATTTTGTAAATGCATCTGAAACTTGTTGTTATAGTTATTTTCACCATTCTCATTTTAAATTTTCTTTTCGTTTAATCCAAACTCTCTGAACACTTATTTTAAAAGGAGGAACTACAAAAGTTACATACAAGCAATCTCAATACATACACATACAAAATGCTTAAGTACATGTTCATTAGACTTGGTTGTTGTACAAAAGCAATAAACTACACTTTTGACATAAATAATCATGAAAACAAACTTTCAATTGTTCTCATATTCGAACCAACTAGATAAAATGGAAGGCTATCCCGATCCATATCAAAATCAGTAGTAGATGATATCCCGCTCAAACTCGCAATAAATACAATTGAAAAATCATCATTAGCAAACAGAAAAGCAGAAGACAAAATGTTTATAGTATTTATACAAGTGGGTATAAACAAAAGCAATTTAAGATGGAAAATGGAAGTAAAAGAAAATAATAAATGAAGAACCTTGATGCTATACTGTATCAACACATATACTACAACATGTACCACCTGTTATAATTTTTTTTCAGGTGGAAGAAACCACACTACCGGCAGTGTGACCTCCCTAAGCAGCACTGATCGATGAACTTAATACCTGGATCTGCAGATACGAACGTTTAGGAACATAAGTTGAAAATAAAGATTGTTCGCCTTTTCGAGATTCATATTACTAAACTTTTTATGTACAGATTAAGGTTTGAATTTAAAAGTTACCTTATTTACAAGCATATTTACTTGTTCTCTGTACATCTCCTTTAAGTCCACGATATCAGCACGAAGCTCTTCAAGCTACAATAATACATAATGCGTGTGAGGTTTGTCAATATAACTTTTCTTATTTTGCTAATATCCACCACGCTTTATATATTTTGGAGGTAGTAGAAAAAGAGAGATCATATATATCAGAAATCGGAAGAACAGTGGAGCCAAATCATATGTGAAAATATACCTCCTCATCTCGTTCACCCATCAACTCCAATGCAGCTGAGTGCCTGCTCCTCAGTGCTTCTATGTCCGCTTTCAAGCCAGGCATCAGAGACACTTCTGACCTCAATTTTTCACACTGCGCCGAAATGGTTCCATTATTTATAATTATAAGTTATAGGTTTGTCTTAATTTATTCTAGGTCTTTTAGAGTAATCAACTATATTAGCTTATTTTGTAGTTGCTCTTCTCTAATTATATTAATTGCTTAATTTATAGAGTTGCTACTTATTTTCTCTATTTAAAAAGAACTGATCTATGTTTCCTGCTCGTTAAGTAGAGACTAAAGAGTGGCAGTGAGAGATGAGAAGAATAAATAAAAAAGAAAGGAAACTATACCTCCTCAGTCATCTTGACCAACTCCTCGGCTAGTGAGTCACGAATGGATTCCATAGATGCCTAAGTTCACATCAAACCATAAATCACACGTTAATATTAGATAATTGGACAAGGGTGGGCGAAAAAATGTATAATTTTGAGGTGACAATTTCAACTCATTAACTCAAAAAATGAATCAATTTGGATTGTATTGTAATGCATGCAATCTTCTAAATCGTTTTATTTAAAGATTCAGATTATCACTGCAAAAGAAATTGTCTTTGTAATCACAATTAATGCATTAGTTATAATACAATTTAAATAAACAAAAAGTATTTGTGGGTCAACTCAATTCCACCCAGCCTATTTAGATCGTACCAAAAATGACCTGTTTCAACCCAAACCCGTTCTGACCCATTACCCAACCCGCCACCCACCCGTCTTTCCATTTATAATAAGAACCACATCAAGAACTATTAGTTGCTTAAATAATTACTCCTTTTATTTAGGCCCTGGGGAGGGCAACAAAGGGGAGGATGGGTTTGAATAGTAGTTATGATATGTTATCAGCCTCATATGATTCAGAATATTTGCATACCAATCTAGACATATAAGATGCAAGTTCACCCTCCTTTTGACGCAGGGCAGCTTCAAAAGCATTCGGGGTCATACTCTTCAAATAATACGAGTTCGTGGTAGGCTCTCCATGATTTCGTCTTTCAGATAACGTATCAGATGAGCCTAGAGATGCCTGAAGAAAAAAACTTTCCTCCATACTACCTATACTGCTTGCATTTGAAAGCCTGTGAGTCAAGCCTGCAAATGAGGTCCATATATTAAAAAAAAACTATTAAGTAAAACACGGATCGTAAATATATATCAATAAATCATCTATACCATTATCATAGAGAGATTTGGTTCTCGCTAGGGGACTAGGTTCAGAAGCAATAGAAGACTGCTGGCGAGCTGTCGTTTCTAGTTCCAAACGGGTAGCTCTTTCACGTTCTATATCCTGCAATTATCAGGAAAATAATATAAATTAAGATCATTAAAAGAAACAGATAACTATAACGAATTCAACCGCTGCGATGAACAAATATTTAGCAGGTTGTCACTTTTTAGCTATTAGTATAAACGACAATGATACAGCTTAACAGACAGGACTTTAGAAATAATTTTGTAAATCAGAAACCCGTCACTATATAATCTTAAAGTGGAACACAATGAAGCGCCTTCTGAAAGTGGAACATAATGAAGCTCCTTGCTAATATAGACGAAGTTACTTCTACTTCTCTTCTAGGTTTCTCAGTTATGGAATCATTTATTAGAATAAATCAAATTCGAAATCGGTTTATAAACGAATTCAACAAGTCCAAATCAAACCAATCCAGTTCAAACCTAGCTTAAGTCGTTTATAATACAGTACAAAATAATAAATATATATGATAAGAGTGTAATATTATATTTGTTTGGTTAGTTAAAATCACTCAACCGAATACAGAATACCAAGTACCGAAAAGCTAAACCGTATTTGAATTTAAAAGTTTAGTTTTGGTGCAGTCCGATAATGGGTTGTTTTGGTTCGAAACCTATATTTGAACACCCTTATTTTACTCTACGTATTAAAAAAATGAATAAATAAAAATTACCACACCAAGTTAAATGAGATTACACACAAATTATAGAATGGAGTAAAAGAACACTTATGCTCGAAAATTATCTAAGAAAAGTAGTAGGTAATTATCTGTAAAACATACTAAATGTAATGGTACTACAATGCTACCTGCTGGAGAAGTTCCTGATGAGCCAATGCTTCTTGCAGCTCTTCCTTGTGCTTTCTCTTGAGTTCCCTTATCTCTTCTTCACGTTGATTCACATGATCTTTATGAGTATCTACCTCCTCTTTGAGTGCTAAATATTCCTGTCGGTTTTCTGATGCTTTCTGTCGTTCCTTCTCTAGGGACCTAGTAAGTTGTGTTTGCTCAGCTCTTAAACATGATATCTGCAACACATGATAGGAGTAAGCCATTGATTACTAATGATGATTCGGGCAATTTCTCATCTCAAACAGGACAAATGGGTCAAATAACAAAAATATTTTCAAAGAGAACGGGTCAAGCATGAACCATACAATTTGCTTATTTAAATATTCAAATTATTAATCATATTTAGTGCTTATTCAAATATTTAAATGGACAAAAGGGTATTATTTGATTAACTCATTGGACAGATCCAATCTATTTTAAACCGTTACCCAAAAAGCACATCTTGCCCCCTCTAGTCGAAAACCCGAAACAAAGCAAATAGTAGTAGTAAGTACCTGAGCTTCAAGAACATTTATTCGAGATAATGTTTGGGACAAGCGTTCGTTTACCGAGCGTTCTCTCTCCTCTGCAGCCGCACATTTCGCCTCCGCTTCCTACAAACTAATATTTTAGAAAAGTACATAAAACATAGAAAAATAATTTAAGTAAAAAAAATATATATTTGTAGGACCTGAAGCCGTGAGGTTAATGATCTTTCAACAGCAGACCAAGCTTCTGCCCTTCTAGCCGTGGTTTCCTATCCAAAAACGGAGTTCAGCGAAACAAGCAGTGAAAAACTCACTTTATCAGGAATAAATTGTATAAGGAAAGCCAACCTGCATAGCTTCTATCTGCCTCAAAAGAGGTCTAGTAGAATCAGGAACTTGCATGACCAACTCCTCGCATCTACGCTCACTTTCCTGGAGTCAAATGATATCGTAAGGGGGTTGTTTGGATGTGTGTATACACAGGATTATGCAATATTGAAAAATCAGAATCAGATAAGCAGCTGTAATAAAACTGTTTGTAAAAGATAATTGTTGCATGTGTTTTGCAATTTAAAGTTAATAATAAGATAATAAGATGTTCGAGTTTTTGGCAGATTTATTATGGAACTAACAGGTAAAATTGATTAAAAATGAGATTATTATGAAAAAGATTTGCGACATTCTGTCAAAGAACATTAATGAGGTTACATAAATGGGTAAATGTGTAACTTAAATTTAGTAATGTGTGATCAGTCATGTCGCAGCCAAGTACTATATAATCAAATAGATAAAGACAAATTTGCTTTTTCAGAGGTTAAAACTTAAAAAGGATCATTGCAACATCAAGTCGCAAAAAATGTAATTTGTTCCAAAGAGCAAGTTAAACACTCCTTAAATTTTTAGAGGTAATGAATCATGGATGGCTGCTGCATAATATAATACATAAAACACAAGACTGACTTGATAAAGATAATTAAGGAGATTGGATGTACTTGGTATCGTTTTTGAAGGTCCTCAATGTCTCTCCTAAGCATGTCTTCTCTAAACACTGCCTGCAAATACATAATTTAGTAACATACACATATTTAGTACTAGAGGTGGCAATTTCGATCCATTTACTTATTAATGGGCGGATCGGGTTGCATTCATCTAAATCAGATCAAAGGGTTAATTAGAAAAACTGAACTAAACGGCTCAAATGTTGCCCAAAATGTAGTTTTAATGCAAAAAATCTCCTAAATCATTGTGTTCCAAAAGGTAGATTATAATTGAAAGAATATAGTTGTTGTTCTATACCCAAAAACTTGGACGAAAGATTTCTAGGACCAGCCCCGTTTTGACCCAGACAAAATAATAATAATAATAATAATAATAATAATAATAATAATAATAATAATAATAATAATAATAATAATACTTAAAAAAAAAAAAAAAAAAAAAAAAAAAAAATCTGAATCCGTTTGACCCATCACCTTGACACCTCTAATATTAACAACCAATGAAGTTTATACGTTCTAACTGTAAACCTGCTGTTCTGTTCTGCTAAGAGTCTGCCTTAACTCTTCGAGTGTTTGAACTAGCATAACTTCGCGTTCCTCAGCCTCTTTTAGACGACTCTCGACTTCAGTTTTGGCTTCAGTGTTAGCTCGTGCCTCTGCTAATGCTTCAGCTTCCTTAGCTGCAGTCAACGCATTTGTATAATATTCTTTTTGTGTTGCTAGTTCAGCCTGGTTTTTCTCTATTGTTAATTGCAGCAATTTCTCTGTAGCTGCCTTATCTCTCCTTATACTCTCTACTTTACTCTCTTCAACCTGTTAAGTAACTAAAAATGATAAGTAACATAACAGAAAAGTTTCCGAATTATGACTCGTTACCTAACCAGCTCATTATGACCCATCTATAGTCTATAAATTAATTATTAAGCCGGAGCAGTAAATTACCTGTAGCTTGGCCATCAATCCTTTCTTCTCTTCTTCAAACTCCCTGATCTAGCTTTCACACAACATAATAAATACACATTTATGATATGTGGAAAAGGAGAGTTCCGGCTTCTAAAACCGAAAAAAACAGTGGTATCTTTATTGCATACCTGAGCCCGCAGTTTCCTGATTAGAGATTCTTGAGTGGCTTGTTTCTTTGAAAGTGCTTCACCTAAATGGAGGAAAAAATGGATACCCATCATCATTATACCATAGAATAACAGGATTCCCTTTGTTAACGGTTTAAATAATGTAATTACCTTCTGCCATAATTTGAGTGATTATTTCATCTTTTTCTTTTAAAAGAGCAGCAGCATCACTTTTCTTATTTTGCTCTCTGCGTAATGTATCCCTTTCCTTTGTGAGAGCATAAACCTGTAGCGAAACTATAAGTTAAAGCATAGCAATTAAAACAAGTATAGCAACGACACTATATACGCCATGAAACTTGCTACGTTGCTTAATGAAGAAATCCTTTAGCTTAACACAGATTTGGAAAATATGAACTAACTTCTTATCCTCAAGACTTGAACAAAATATACTCTCCTAGGAACAAAATATAAGATAAACAAAATTGATATTTACAAACCCGTTACCTTTCTTTCAAGAGTTGAGACCCTTTGATGATACTCTTCTCGTAGAGATTCAATGTCGGCTTCATTTGGTTTCCTCTGTTTAATGATGTGAAAGAGAGAGATTAGAAGGAAAGCGATTTTGAATATAACTGTTCACATGCACAGCTGCAGACATGCAAGTTTGTGGAATTACAACTGGAACCTACCCTCTGATCCTCAATTATAGACTTCAGTTGCTCATTCTCGTTCATCAGTTTTGCAATTTCATCAGCTTTTGCCTGTTAAGAGAAGCAAATATCAACATTTCTAAGATAATAAAATAAAAGTCCAATACCCATAAGCTATTTTCAAAGAAATGACACAATAAAATAGGTACCATAATGGTAAATAGAATTTTTCTTTACTTCTCTATTGAATTACAGCTTAGACAATCGCCAATGGCGAGTAGCTCAGTTGGTAATGGGTGGGGGCATCTTTGCACCTAACAAGCACAAGGTCAAGGGTTCAATCCTTGGCACCCCCCCCCCCCCCCCCCCAATAGCCACAACCGCCAAGTGAGTCATGTATGCCCCCCACATTATGGAAAGGCAGCTGATTGCGGGTCAGTTTGGGTTACTGGTTATTAACCTTTTGCACCTAACAACTTAGATAATCAGCAACAATCACTGGCTGTCTTTAAGATGAAACTATTCTCATTGAGCCTATCATATAGCAAAGTGCCTGATAGTCCATGTAAAATTTACAGAAGTCATCTTATTTATTAGAGGTGTAAGCATGGACAAACAAAAAATAAACCACATGATTCAGATCTTAAGAGAATTGCAAAATTCAAAGCTTGTGATGTATCTGGAGGCTGAAGTGGAAAGAGTACAGTATTACTAATTTAAGCCCAAAAACAATTACAACACGCACTTTTCATAAATAAGAAATCATATAAGCAATGAAAGTTCCAGTATACCCCAGTATTATCATTTAAACTACGCATAAGCTGCCATCTGGAGTACTAAAAGCAGAACGTTCCCCAAATTATCATATCCTTACAAGTAATGTGTCCATGCTCTCTATTATTCAGACATAGCTCATTTCTCGAAGTTGTGATTTACTTTCTTCAAGGTTCATTAATAAATGATTGAAACTTTTAATAAATCAACAGTTCAGTTTATTAATACCTGAGCTTGTCGAGCAGCCCCAAGAAGCGCAGTCTCCATCATTTTCATCTCCCTGGTCACCTTTTCCAGTTCAAGCATAGAAGCTGCATTCTCAGACGAATTGCTTTCCGAACTTAGACGCTGTTCCTTAATGTCAATTTGATTATCACTAGCTAGCTGGCCTGGAATGTGTACTTCAGCGCTTGCATTTTCTTCTTGTGAAACTACTTCAGGAACCATAGCAGAGACATCACCTGAACTTTCTAATGGGTGCGGTTGGCTTTCTTCGGCAGTTTTAGCTGCCTCAAGTGTGACAGATTGAACATCATCTAGCTCAGTCGTATTTCTAGCTTGACTGTCATATGAAGGTTCAAGCACTTCAACTGCGGACACTGCATGTGAAGTCTCTTCTGACTGTGTCTTTAGTTCATCCTCATCCTTCTGCAAATCAGGAGCATGGTGCACTTCAGTTAACTCAGAGATACCTATAACTTCGTCTACAGAATTTGATGGCTCGTCTTGTAAAGGAACGAATTCTGTGTTATCACTGCTTGGAACATGGTCCACAGATTCTGATTGCTCAGCACGATCCGCACCAGATTCTGCTTCTTCATCAGCTTTAACTTCTGATTTAGTTGCCTCATCAGATACTGAAATATTTGCTTCTACAGATTTGTCAGCAACATCGACTGCATCCTCGGTAAGTGTATCGCTTGTTTCCAGAGGTTTATCAGCAATATCTGCATGCTCATCCTTTATAACATTTGTTTCTTCAGGTTTTTGGGTAGCTTTATTAGCTTCCTCCAAGATTTCAGTATTTGTTTCTGCAGGGTGATCCTCATGCTCTTCAGGCTTTACAGTTTCTACATGTTCTTCTGTAACAGACTGATAATGTTCATCAACAGAATCAGCTGATTTATCAGCCTGATCCCCTTCTTTTTCCTTAGAAAGGGATGAAGCTTGAGGGCTCGAAGATTCTAGTTTTTCTGTAGAGTCTACAGTGACATTTTCGCCTTTTTGTCCCATAAAAGCCATCAAGTCGGCGGGCCATGCTCCTGAAGCTGGTAGCATAAACAGATTAGTGGTCCGATAGGTGACAAAGAAAAACCATTGGCATCCATAGCTCTTTCCAAATTATTAATTTTCAAAAGTTCCATACTTCCATAACATGTATACATATCTTTCACATTTCAAAAGTTCCATACTTCCATAACATGTAGCAAATGGGTGGGTCGGGCAGATTGGGAACGAGTCAAAATAGTAACCTTTATGTGATGGTAGTCCAATTTTTCCTGTTTGACCATTTATCAACAAATACAACCCAAGTTGGCACGCTTACATTCGAAGGGGTTAAAGCTGCCCCCTCAAAGTTACAAACTCTAAAATAATAACCAATACCTATAAGTTTTATGTATCGCCATAGCAGTCATGGTGTGTGCCACACACGTGGTTACCCGGAAACAAGTCATGACATTCGCACAACACAGGCCATTTTACAGGACAAAAGAATGAACATAAATCTTAATGCATTCATTCAAAAGTCACAAAAATGACAATAAAAAATAGCCAGAACTCCAGTACCAAAAACAACAGCAGAACAGTCAAATTAATAAACAAAAGGAACAGTCTTCACAATTGGCTCATTCGAAGTAAACGAATCAAAAGTTGATGAACATCAGTAACCATCACAGAAGCAGTCAATCATTGTAGCATTATTTTTTTCACCAGAATCCGTGTTCCTATGAACCTACAGATTCCTAACTCATAACGTGATTGCCATGGAGCTGCTACAGACCCATGAGAAAGTGGTTTCTAAGATGGCATATGATAAAGCTACCAAACAAGCTGAATTACATTATAACATGGCAAAGTATCTGTTTAACAATTGGTGATCATCTACAAGTCTCCCAAACTAAGTGTTTAACGTAGACGTCACCTCAATACATAACCATAAATGCTGTTGTTATCTCTAACAAGACCATACATGTTGACTGACCCAAGTTTCCTAACAGAAGTTGAGAAGAGAGACTTGTTTCTGTACTTGTGTCAGTAGATAGTTCAACGCTAGATTTTTTTTTTGTTTACCCTTGCAAGAAACATGATGAAAATTGGATGAAGCTCTTGCTTGAAAAATAAATAAGACTTTTGACTTGTAATAGAGCATTTCCTAGGTCATACATTGCAATATTTAATATTAGGAATGGGAGCACTAAACATATAAACTTCTGTGGATTCGATGCAGAGAATTCTGCATATGAAACATCAAATGTAGGTAATAACTGGAATCAAATTTTTTTCTATGATTTTAAGGTGTTCCATATCTTGTATGATGTTCTCATTTAACATTAAAATAGATGCTGCAAACTCGTTTTGAGTTAAATTTGTTTCAACAAGGAGTAGTTTAATCGTTCCAAAAACCAGTTCTTAGCTAAAAGTGACAACTAGTGGCAACAATCATAGGATCTGGTAAAATAACTAGATGTGGAACGATTATATCAGGCCATACAATCCCATCCAACTACTACAGTGCAATCACACATACAAATAAGCCCTAATAGTTACTGTAAATACTGCAAATGTGTTTGTAAACTTGAAAACTAAAACCACAAACGTAAGATAGATTCCAAATTTTATAGACGAAAACATGTTTACCTTCACTAGTGGAAGTTGTACCACCACCGCCAGAAGCAGCCTTGTCATCAAGTCCAAGAGCACTGTCAAAATTCTTTTCGATATTCTTAACACTTTCACTGAACTTGTTAACTGCTCCCGCTAAATCCGGAAAGTTTCCTAACGAAACCTTCCCACTAAACCACGCCATTTCCTAATAACTCAGATCTTCAAAATCCCTCGGTCCACACAGATTTTTATCTCATCACAAAACCTACAGATCCAAACGCAAATTCAGCATGATCAGCATTCATTTGCACAATCAAACTTAATTTCAGGCATGTGACAACATTCAAAAATAACAATTGCACGAGTTAATTAAGTTTTAGGCATTAGGTCACATTAAGCGCTACGTGATCAGTAAATCAGCAGACAATTGCACAAATGAACTCAACTTAAGCAATACATCACACAATGTTGTAAAACAAGGATTACAAGGCCGAGTTCCGATTACTCGCTACAAGGTCAAAGTTGGTCAAAACTCGGCTTGAAGTATTTAAACAATTGTTTAATGCTTCTAAACATAATTCTATAGTCTTATACTCCTATGAACATACGATACATATAATTTTGAACAACTGTGTTAATGTTTCTAAACATATTTCTCTGGTCCTATAAACATGTCACGCATATAATTTAGAGGAAATTTTACCCCCCGCGGCAAATGTCAAGTTGACCAGTCAAATTAAGCATTAGATCAAATCGCACAACTAAACTGAATATCATGATCACTAATTCACCAATAAAAGTGCACAATTAAACATGTCATACATCCCTCCCCCGCGGAAAATGACCAGTTGACGGGTCAAGGAGGGCTTTAAGAGTTTAAGAAAATAGGTCCTTGGGGAAGGGTCAGTTGACACAGTAAAACTCGATATAAATTAAGCATTAGATCAAATCGCACAACTAAACTGAATATCCTGATCACTAATTCAGCATTAAAATATGCACAATTAAACTAAAGTTCATCATCCATTGAAAAAGTGATTGATGATGATGATACAAATTGCATATATAAACTAGAATTAAGCATAGAATTGCACAATTGAGGTGAAATAATGAAACATTATAAAGTAGAGGAGAGATCTAGATTATGAATGATGAGGCTATATAGAGTCTAGATTCATCATCATCAATTCATCATACCTTTTGTTGATTGGTTTTATTATATACCCTGCCTCTTGGTTTCAACTGCTAGTGATGATTTGTATTAACTAAAATTTCCAGATTAGCGCCACCGGTGATTGATGACGGTGCAAGATGTACAAGTTACTACGACCTTTTAATCATTTAAAATACTCCAATAAACTAAAAAATAGCTTGAATAAATTTCAGAAACCGTCCCTAAGGTTTGAAGAAATCGCAGGTATGCTCCAGTTTTTTCGAAAGTGCAAGCATAGTCCTCATGGGGAACTTTGCTGTGCAATTATCATCGTTGGAATGAGAAATTCAAAGCTTTAAAAGTGGAGGCACGGTCTCTGTTAGGGACGATAATTGCACACCAAAGTTCTCCACAAAGACTATTTCTTCTGCGATTTCATTAAACCACGGGGAGGGTTTTTGCAATTTACTCTTATTTGTTTATTTTTTACAAATTATTAGTTGAAAAAATATATTCCTTTTGTCTCAAAATTATAAAACCACACATATTAAGGACCCATTTGGTTAAGGTATTTTCATCATGATTTAGGACTCATGGTTAAAAATAGGTGTTTGGTATGTGTTTGTGGGTCCCCTGATTAGGGATGAAGTCCAAAACTTCGGCATCTACAAATCCCTAATAAAATGCTAGGATTATAGTAGAATTATCTTTTAATAATAATAAACAATTTGTCTTTTACCAAAAACAAATGGACCCCACCTTATTCCATTCATGTTTCGGTACTTTCATAATGTTTTGTGATTTTTTTTTCCTTTATATCTATTTTAACAAAACAAGTTATATTTTAAATAATTTTATTTTTCTTTCTCGTCATTTAATATTAAATCAAAATCCAAATCCTAAATCCGCTTTAATTTTGTTATGGGTCCCAATACCGTCTTCCACGGTGTATGGGGGAGGTTGAGACGTAGACAACCTTACCCCTACCTAAGGTAGAGAGGCTGCTTCCGGTTCTACCAAATGTAGAAAAGGACCTCCGGCCTTGCAAGGGGTGAGGATCGAACCCTTAACCTCTGTCTCCAGAGGTAAGGGTGTTAACCACTTGATCCAACCTTGCTATTTAGTAGTCATTATAGGTGAAAGTGATTAATAGTCAAAAATACATGTATATAAACCAAAAGGGCTTTAGCCTAGTACGTTGATGTTTATCATTAGTGGTTTCACTCTTATATTCTCTATGATCTCTTTAACTAACTGATGAACTAAAATAACTACATTTTATTGTTATCATTTATCCTATTTATTTGACTTGTTTTATTATATTATATATGAGAATCGATACTTAGGGGCTATTTACTTTTTGCTTATTGGGCCTTTAGCTAACAGTTCCCTTCTCAAAAAGAAATTTATATTGTTTCTTTTCTTCTTATTCCACAATGATATCCTTAATGTGGATGGGTGTAAAAACATACCTCCTTCACATCCAGGACAACTTTCACCATTTATTATATACACTTATCTATTTCTTTTTCTTTTAATCATATCAATATTCATGAGTTAACACTCACCCTTTAACCTCCCACCACCACCAGTACATCCTTCCCCTCACTGGTGCTCACCCCAACAGTCCTTCCTGCCGGTGCTCACCCAACAGCCCTTCCCTCCGGTTGCCTTCTCATTGTGGTTAGTTTCTTCCCGTCAATTTTTACTTCACTTGACTGATCAGATCTGTAACAGATGTCATGGATATAACTACCCTCAAGGTTTTATTATTTTCTTCACTCTCATTCATTTAAGTAAAAGCTTCAATTGTCTTTAATGGTGGAGTTTTGGGTATGAAGAAGATGAATACAATTTTTTATTTTTTTAAGTGTTTAGGTTAGTAGTTAAAAAACAAGATCAGATCTGTAACAGTTGGATTTATATAATGTTGTATTCGATGGACATGATTATGTTGATTATATATTATATATTTTTCTTGGGTTAGTTATATAGGAATTCAACTGGGTTTTGTTCTCATTAATTTTTGTGTTTGTTAAACATAAAGATCTATGATGGTGGAACTTGGAAGTTGGAACCTCATGATGAAAACATATTTGTTAGATAAATGTTAAAAATAGTGATGTACTATAGTAATATTTGTTATTAAGAAACAAAAAGAAACACAATTTATGCACCCAGGACCAACTCCAAACAGATACCACTATGCAAAAAGATATCATTCTCAAACAGGATAAAAAAAAAAAAAAAAAAAAAAGAAACAGACCCTTAATCATTTACTTTAGTATTTCTCAGGTAAAAACAAACAATTGGTGAAACTTAATGATTTTGGACGAAATATGGAGCAAAACCAGCAAGATGTCAAAAGTCTACTGAAACCCAGAAGATGCGTCGTATCTCTCTCAACATATACGCCGCAATATCATACTTAGATTCAAAGACCATTGCCTGACTTTGAAGAATGCGCCGCATGCAACTCTAGCATACGCCGCATATGAAACTTTGGTCAAAGAAGAAGATCAAGCTTGTTCTACTCCAGATATGCCGCAACATATTTCTGACATATGGTGTATCACTATCAAGACTTCACCAGATATAATCCAAGACGCTAAATGACATGCACCGCATACAAGAATCAAGTTACGCCGCATCTAAAGGTAGTGTACGAATATTCCAGAATATATTAATCTTGGACCCCACGCGAAGTTAAGTCAATGCGCTGCATCTCTGTAACACCTAAAATCAGAGAACATGTGAAAAGACCAAAATGCCCCTACATAATTAAAAATTTAATTATAAGCTTATAAAGTCTCCAAATAAATCCCAAACTTCAAACAATGCACAAGTTATGTATCCAAATAATTTTAACAATTAAATTTAACATTTACACAAGTTGTAAAATTACAAAAAATACCCCTAGTTGGCCGATTGACATAAAAAGGGTTTTAATATAATTTATTTTGATTTAAAAAGATATGTATTATCTAATTTTGGAAGATAATTATCACAAGATATCTCCCCAACTTAAATTCACGAAATTTCTGGACTTATACCTCCCCTCACACGGCATTCTTCATTTAAAAGTCAAACCATACATGTTGTTATTCCAAAACCCTAGCCGAACCAAAATAAAACACACGAAGAAATTCCATAGCCTCCATTCGACTCCCACAAATCCCTAGAGCATTTTTATGTGATCAAACAACCTCCAAGGAGTTCTGGAAATTTTCCTTTTTAATTATGAAAGCTTGGTTCGTGCGTGGTGAAGATTTCCCTTTGTCGAGTACAATAAAAAGGTAATTTTGTTTACACCTCATTCGACCTCTATAAAAATGATTTCTTATTTTTCTGATATTCCTTACATCATATAAGACCCACGAAAATTGGTTTCAAGGTTGGAAGATCATTGGTGAAGTCGTGGTGATTTTTGGATCGTTTTGGCTCTACGCGTGTGCTATAATTCGTCCAGCCTTTTCTATTTGTTCCAGATCTGGTCTGGTATTTTTCTCACGTCTCTTACATCATATAAGTCTCAAATAAAATGCTAAAGTCGAACCATGCATGCTCTATGAATTATTTGTGAATTAAACCCTAAAAACGTGCATAAAACCTAAATAATTGAATCCGAATTTTTAAGGCTTGAAATATATTTTATTTAGACTCTACATGATCATATTAACCTGGGAAAAATGTTATTTCGAATTGTTAAGGCTTGGAACAATTACTTTGGATCATATGTTAAATCGGCAAAATGAAATAAAAGGAAAAGAGTAAAATCGTGTGAGCTAGGGTTTATGGCTAGGGCTTGTAATTGTGATTATAAATGATGTTTAATGATCACTTAATGATTGGAAATGGATTTGTTATGATTAGGGTTTTTAATCTTATGATTTTATCTTATACGATTTGGGTAAAAAGTTTTGGGTGAGTTCTGTAACTTTTAAAACTTAAAGGTTATTTTTGAAACTTAATTTGGATCAGGTACTATTCGAATAAAATGATAGGTGAGGGTGCTAAGTGTAATTTTTGTAATTTAATGGATTAAAATGTATTTTTAACCTAATTAGGGTTTGTTTTGAAAATAATTAAAAGAGAAGGACTAAATATGTAAATTCTGGAAACTTAAGGTTGTTTTGAGTAATTTAAGATATTCAGGGGGTTTTGTGCTATTTTGATAGTTTAAGGGCATGATATGTAATTATAGATAATTAAAAGTTGAAATTGTAAATTAAAGGGTTAAATATGTAACTTTTATAACTTGAGGGACTTAAAGTGTAAATTATGAAAAATTGAAGATTCATTCGAATGACTTGATAAAATAAGTACTCATTATGTAAAATGGATAAGTTAAGGGTTTAAAGTGTAACTTTGAATATTAAAAGGTTTAAAGTGTAATTTTGGAAATATAAGGGTGTAAAAGGTAAAGTCATGAAACCCTAAGGACCAAATGTGTAATATGCTAAAAGATACTTTATTTCCATAAATAATGATGATTAATCAAACCTACTAAATATGGAAACTTACTAATTATGGAAACTTACTAAATATGGAAACTTACTAAACATGGAAACTTTCTAAAAGTGGAAACTTACTATTTATGGAAACCTGCTAAAAATGGAAAGTTACTTAAAATGGAGAGTTACTTAAAATGGAAAGATATGCATTTAAAGAATGAATTATGATTCCCCCTCTTCTCCTCTAGGTGTGAAGAAGGAGAGTCCTTGAGCTTTTCCATTCCTGTGTTTGTTTCATTTGTGCTTTGCAATAAGGTACGGATACTCTGCCTTTTCAGTAAAGGCTCCTATATTCTTCTTATGACTTTGAGCTACGATTCAGTTAAGATTCCCCAAGCCATTGCTATGTTCCCTTCTATTGTGAATTTCCTCTGATTCCTATTAAGCTTTGATATGTTAGCTTCTGACTTGATTTCGTTGCTATGACTTCTGACCTTTGTATACCCGATATCTCTGGTTCATCTTTTATGATAATCTGATATGAAAACCTTTTTTTAAATATAACTTGATGTTATGGAAGGAAACTGTTTTGAAATGACACTCTATGATTTTGATACGAAACCATTTTTAAATGAAGGATTAATTGGCTTTTATGAAGAATGTTTTAAAAGGGAACCCTTTGTGATGAAATGGGTAAATGACTATTAAAGTTTTTAAATCTGTTTTATCTTAACCCTTTTCACATTTTATGAACTTATGAAACTTAATAATGAACCTTTTGTAATGAACCTTGGATATTCTGAACCATTGATATGACTTCTGATATTATGACTTTGAGATGACCTTGAGACATGACTTTGAGATGCACCTTTGCTATATGACCTTTTGTATGACTTTGAGACCTGACTCTTAGTTTGATACCCGAGCCATTTATGTTTCTTCTACCTATGGAGGTACCATAGGCATGTCTGTGATGCACCACTGGCATGACTCATGCGTGGGTGAGTGATTTCTCACGTCGTCCCTTTTATGATATTATTATGGCCATTATGACTTTGAGTATATGACTTTGAGATTGACTTTGAGTAAGGGGCGTATGGATTGCAATCCTAGACATGTATGCTTAGTGGATTTAACTATGACTTTGAGTTGACTTTGAGGTGACTGGTGCTGTGTGCAATACACGCCTTTCACAACCCCTGGGAGCTGATCACTCCACCTTTATGATACATGAGGACACCCCTCATATTATCTGGTTGCCTGAGAGGTATCCCCTCTGATTGTGAGATTATGAATTGACGGCTTATGACTTTGAGATTACGATGTTGAGTTATGACTTTGAGTTTTGGGCTCGTGGTGGATGACTATCCTTTCTTTTCTTTTCTATTACTCTCTTTTATATATTCCTTATTCTATTTCCCCCATGCACTATATTTCAGTTCTGTTTCATTATCATTGCTTTGTATATGTATCTGTTCACTGGGCTTTTTAAGCTCAGCCGCATTTCCTTTTCCTGCGGCAGGTTTTAGTAGGAAGCTGGGTTATGGGAAGAGAGTGTGACTGGACTTAGAAGACTATGCTTTGATAGTTACGCTGGACTAGAGACGATTAGAAGAAGTTTCACTGCATTAGACTTAGTATTTATTTTTGTAACCCTGTAGTATCAGATTTTTTCCATTTGTAAACCCTGAATTTCTTTGTATGTATGAATCATATGCTTGTGTTTGTTCTGATATGTCACTGTAATGTAATACTTCTACCCTTATCGGGTTGGGGTGTTACAATTATGGTATCAGAGCCCAGGCTGCGATTCGTAATACATTTACCCTTGACCTGTGAAGTTTGGACCCCTAAGTTTCCACTGTAGACGCTCATAAGATAACCTTTAGAACTTCACATTAGGATTCCCCATAGGAACCCAAGTTATTACCAGTGAGGAATGGGTAGACTAAGACATTTATGTAAGTATCATTTGCTTCCGCATCACTCTGATCGTGCCTTTGCTCTTAGATAAGCTTTATAAGGACCTTTGTTTCAGAAGTTAGAAGTTTTGCAACTTAAGCTTAGTAACCGAGTAAGTTTGGAATACCTCGGAAAGCTACCTGGATACCTTACACATTTAAGTTTCATCTTCAGATTTTGATCTCCGCCTCCGATTTGTTTGATAAGCTGTTTGACACCTTTTCGACCATATCGTAGGTCATTCAACCATAATGTGTTCGACACATTCTGTGAATTCATTACTTATGTTAGGTATGAATGTATCATCCGATACTACTTAACTCTGTATGATCCATTGCTACTCCTATGAGAATTTTGGTAATTATGAACCACGAATATAAGAAGTTTTGTTTCCTCTCTTTGAATGATGAACCTTGTCCTGCCAACCATTTCCTTTGGAAGGGTATGATGTAAAGACTATCTCTGTATGGATTTGTTAACTAAGCATGATGATGCTGATAACTGAGATTCTGTACATCTCACAATTGACAATTATACGATGTTCGTATTACAAATGATACACATCCTACCTGCTACTTATGCTAAGAAGCTAAACGAAATTCCCACACATTGAACTGTTCGTTTATCCATCCCAACAATTTTGTTGAACCATGTACTTGACTCTGATATATGAACTATCTGTATGATTTGACGACTGTATTCACCCTATGAAATCCTTTGACTTTGATCTTTTGGACTGAATGACTATTCGTGAAGATACCATAGACTACCGTATCTGAAATGTGACTTTAACAATCTGCTTCACCCTATTTCATTATGATGATTCTCTACATCTACTAAAATTTCTGCCACTATGGAAACACCAACCCCGAACTCATGTGATTATCAAGTTTTTCCTGAAAACCATTATTATCAACCCTTAGAAAGTTCTGCTGTTGGAAAATTTTGTTGTACGAAGATTTTCCGGTATTCTCTGATGAACCTTTTGGTACTCCTTCCTGCTTAGGAAGTAGAGTGGACATTGAACTGATATCAGTGAAGAAACCATGGTGCCATAGAAGTTGAGAGATTGAAGGAGCTGATGGAATATGATTTTTAACCTTGGTGATTCTCTTTAGATGCTCTTGTTGTTTATGAAGAAGAACAAGAGAAGTATGCGATGACGTATCGACTATCGTGAACTTAAACGTACCACTATCAGCAATCATTATCCGTTTCCGCGTATCAATGATTAATTTGTTTTTCCTTTGAACCCCGCATCTGATTGCATCACTTTAGATTTGAAGGACTGAAGAAGCAACCACAAGAACTTCTAAGAAGGAGGTTAAATAACCAAGGGTAACCTTTGTGAAGTATTTCAGTTTTTGAAGAAGAAAGAAGGCGATGTGAAAATTTCCTGAGATGATTTCTGAAGCTGCCTTTGCACTCGTTATAACATTTATGAGCTTGAATGATGCCAATGGTGTTGGCTAGAATAATCATGTTTTTCGCATGTTTTGGACAAATTGTCATAGTATGACATTGTGTTGTGTTCTAAAACGAAAGAAGAACATAGAGATTATTGGTGAGATGACCCTTTGTTCTGGAAGAGAAATTTGATTGACGCTCAGAAAGCATAGTAGACACACTACCCCGTATAATGTGAAGACAGAGCTTTCACAAGAGGGACCAAGATCGAAGACCGTTATCGGAGTTTGAAACCTGGTGGAAGAGTAGTAGAAGATGGTTGCGACAAGCATTACCATGGAAGAAGCATACAAGAAGAAGTGAGGAACTAGGATAGTGCTCAATCATGCATCATGCAACACGTGAAGATTTCAGTTTAGGCATCAAGACAACCAGACCAAAGAAGACGAACCATTCGACACACAACCTGGAGTCAACAACAACATCATGTACCCTAAAACCTGGAGCCATGACAGAAGACCTGTCGAAGACACGCAGTCTTGTTTCTCTATTCATTTTAGTTGTACTAAGATGAATTGAGAGCAGAAGCAGACCTACAGATGGAGGGATGCACAGTAATCGCGTCAGAGACTGCCGTTACGATACCACACTACCAAGAGGAGCTGCTGAAGACCGGAGGAACCAGACTCGAGTTTAAATTCTTTTAATCATGAGGTAAGATGGACGAGAGTAAACAGACTACCCCAACTTGGAAGAAATTTTGAAATCTGTATTTTAGTGGACGGATTCTGAAGTGGACATTGTGTTTAAACGAGATGATGCTGTAAAGGATTGACGCTATTGATGACGTACCTTAATTTTGAATGACATTCTAGGATCTCCGTTACTCTTCGAGTAATTTCGTTCTCTTAGTTATGTTGTTTGATTTTGGTGACCTCTGAGACTGTAGGTGGACTAGGTGGATTTAGATAAGTTTGTGTTGTTCACGACTTGAGATAAAGTATGACCAGCATGAGGGCATATGTATATGATGCCAGTATTATGACGCCTGGCCAACGTGATAATACTTACATCATATAACGTGCACTTATGGTGGGCATGTGATATCTCGAGGAGTGCCTTAGAAGCTTTAGAATTTCTGGTATCTGATCAAGATCATCTGAGTTTAGTGAGACTTTAGGTTCATTCTACCTATACGTTTGATATGCTGTCCTTGCTATACGATTCGATACGTTTGGACTCTCGACACGTGTTTTGCTGATCTTTGCAACTTCTGATAAGAATCTTAGGTTCCATTTTGAAATTTCTGCCGTTGACGATACCTAACGATATGCTTTCTGTCCGTATACGATTCGCATTCGTTGAAGTTGTTCATTATGATCTACTATGAGCAAAATATGTGATTGTGGACTTTGAGGAAACGAGATCTGTTTGTTTATGAGAATACCTTTGGAAGGTTATCTAAAAGCCGAGACTATCTGAGAAGCTGAAGAGTTAAACCTTAAATCACCCCATGTTTGCTAAAATTCAATGTATTCTCATCTGATTCGCCTAATCAATTCGATGGAAATCCTATGTATTTCTATACCTCTTCCGGAGAATTCGATTATCATCCGTTATGTTTGATACATTATTCTTTCGATTCAAATTCAGTATAATATGTCTTTCTGAGGAATCTGAAACTATTCTGAGTCATGAGAAACTATTTGGTCTGAAGATCTTTTGGAAGAACCTCCCCGAGCGTGAGAATGTTTGTAATGACCTTTTGCGGTTTGCTACGACTTCGTCTAACTTTGCGACTTCAAATTTCGAGGACGAAATTTTCTTTTTAGAGGGGAAGAAGTTGTAACACCTAAAATCAGAGAACATGTGAAAAGACCAAAATGCCCCTACATAATTAAAAATTTAATTATAAGCTTATAAAGTCTCCAAATAAATCCCAAACTTCAAACAATGCACAAGTTATGTATCCAAATAATTTTAACAATTAAATTTAACATTTACACAAGTTGTAAAATTACAAAAAATACCCCTAGTTGGCCGATTGACATAAAAAGGGTTTTAATATAATTTATTTTGATTTAAAAAGATATGTATTATCTAATTTTGGAAGATAATTATCACAAGATATCTCCCCAACTTAAATTCACGAAATTTCTGGACTTATACCTCCCCTCACACGGCATTCTTCATTTAAAAGTCAAACCATACATGTTGTTATTCCAAAACCCTAGCCGAACCAAAATAAAACACACGAAGAAATTCCATAGCCTCCATTCGACTCCCACAAATCCCTAGAGCATTTTTATGTGATCAAACAACCTCCAAGGAGTTCTGGAAATTTTCCTTTTTAATTATGAAAGCTTGGTTCGTGCGTGGTGAAGATTTCCCTTTGTCGAGTACAATAAAAAGGTAATTTTGTTTACACCTCATTCGACCTCTATAAAAATGATTTCTTATTTTTCTGATATTCCTTACATCATATAAGACCCACGAAAATTGGTTTCAAGGTTGGAAGATCATTGGTGAAGTCGTGGTGATTTTTGGATCGTTTTGGCTCTACGCGTGTGCTATAATTCGTCCAGCCTTTTCTATTTGTTCCAGATCTGGTCTGGTATTTTTCTCACGTCTCTTACATCATATAAGTCTCAAATAAAATGCTAAAGTCGAACCATGCATGCTCTATGAATTATTTGTGAATTAAACCCTAAAAACGTGCATAAAACCTAAATAATTGAATCCGAATTTTTAAGGCTTGAAATATATTTTATTTAGACTCTACATGATCATATTAACCTGGGAAAAATGTTATTTCGAATTGTTAAGGCTTGGAACAATTACTTTGGATCATATGTTAAATCGGCAAAATGAAATAAAAGGAAAAGAGTAAAATCGTGTGAGCTAGGGTTTATGGCTAGGGCTTGTAATTGTGATTATAAATGATGTTTAATGATCACTTAATGATTGGAAATGGATTTGTTATGATTAGGGTTTTTAATCTTATGATTTTATCTTATACGATTTGGGTAAAAAGTTTTGGGTGAGTTCTGTAACTTTTAAAACTTAAAGGTTATTTTTGAAACTTAATTTGGATCAGGTACTATTCGAATAAAATGATAGGTGAGGGTGCTAAGTGTAATTTTTGTAATTTAATGGATTAAAATGTATTTTTAACCTAATTAGGGTTTGTTTTGAAAATAATTAAAAGAGAAGGACTAAATATGTAAATTCTGGAAACTTAAGGTTGTTTTGAGTAATTTAAGATATTCAGGGGGTTTTGTGCTATTTTGATAGTTTAAGGGCATGATATGTAATTATAGATAATTAAAAGTTGAAATTGTAAATTAAAGGGTTAAATATGTAACTTTTATAACTTGAGGGACTTAAAGTGTAAATTATGAAAAATTGAAGATTCATTCGAATGACTTGATAAAATAAGTACTCATTATGTAAAATGGATAAGTTAAGGGTTTAAAGTGTAACTTTGAATATTAAAAGGTTTAAAGTGTAATTTTGGAAATATAAGGGTGTAAAAGGTAAAGTCATGAAACCCTAAGGACCAAATGTGTAATATGCTAAAAGATACTTTATTTCCATAAATAATGATGATTAATCAAACCTACTAAATATGGAAACTTACTAATTATGGAAACTTACTAAATATGGAAACTTACTAAACATGGAAACTTTCTAAAAGTGGAAACTTACTATTTATGGAAACCTGCTAAAAATGGAAAGTTACTTAAAATGGAGAGTTACTTAAAATGGAAAGATATGCATTTAAAGAATGAATTATGATTCCCCCTCTTCTCCTCTAGGTGTGAAGAAGGAGAGTCCTTGAGCTTTTCCATTCCTGTGTTTGTTTCATTTGTGCTTTGCAATAAGGTACGGATACTCTGCCTTTTCAGTAAAGGCTCCTATATTCTTCTTATGACTTTGAGCTACGATTCAGTTAAGATTCCCCAAGCCATTGCTATGTTCCCTTCTATTGTGAATTTCCTCTGATTCCTATTAAGCTTTGATATGTTAGCTTCTGACTTGATTTCGTTGCTATGACTTCTGACCTTTGTATACCCGATATCTCTGGTTCATCTTTTATGATAATCTGATATGAAAACCTTTTTTTAAATATAACTTGATGTTATGGAAGGAAACTGTTTTGAAATGACACTCTATGATTTTGATACGAAACCATTTTTAAATGAAGGATTAATTGGCTTTTATGAAGAATGTTTTAAAAGGGAACCCTTTGTGATGAAATGGGTAAATGACTATTAAAGTTTTTAAATCTGTTTTATCTTAACCCTTTTCACATTTTATGAACTTATGAAACTTAATAATGAACCTTTTGTAATGAACCTTGGATATTCTGAACCATTGATATGACTTCTGATATTATGACTTTGAGATGACCTTGAGACATGACTTTGAGATGCACCTTTGCTATATGACCTTTTGTATGACTTTGAGACCTGACTCTTAGTTTGATACCCGAGCCATTTATGTTTCTTCTACCTATGGAGGTACCATAGGCATGTCTGTGATGCACCACTGGCATGACTCATGCGTGGGTGAGTGATTTCTCACGTCGTCCCTTTTATGATATTATTATGGCCATTATGACTTTGAGTATATGACTTTGAGATTGACTTTGAGTAAGGGGCGTATGGATTGCAATCCTAGACATGTATGCTTAGTGGATTTAACTATGACTTTGAGTTGACTTTGAGGTGACTGGTGCTGTGTGCAATACACGCCTTTCACAACCCCTGGGAGCTGATCACTCCACCTTTATGATACATGAGGACACCCCTCATATTATCTGGTTGCCTGAGAGGTATCCCCTCTGATTGTGAGATTATGAATTGACGGCTTATGACTTTGAGATTACGATGTTGAGTTATGACTTTGAGTTTTGGGCTCGTGGTGGATGACTATCCTTTCTTTTCTTTTCTATTACTCTCTTTTATATATTCCTTATTCTATTTCCCCCATGCACTATATTTCAGTTCTGTTTCATTATCATTGCTTTGTATATGTATCTGTTCACTGGGCTTTTTAAGCTCAGCCGCATTTCCTTTTCCTGCGGCAGGTTTTAGTAGGAAGCTGGGTTATGGGAAGAGAGTGTGACTGGACTTAGAAGACTATGCTTTGATAGTTACGCTGGACTAGAGACGATTAGAAGAAGTTTCACTGCATTAGACTTAGTATTTATTTTTGTAACCCTGTAGTATCAGATTTTTTCCATTTGTAAACCCTGAATTTCTTTGTATGTATGAATCATATGCTTGTGTTTGTTCTGATATGTCACTGTAATGTAATACTTCTACCCTTATCGGGTTGGGGTGTTACAATCTCTCTACTAAATGTGCCGCATCTAACCCTAAGACAGAAAGTATAAATACCCCAAGACTGTTACGAATTTTATGTGCACCATAACCCTAAGGAGATGAATTCAGTCAAAGAAACTTCACAAGACACACTCCAAACAAAGATATTAGAGCTGTAAGAAGGTCCTGCATGTATTTAATTCATTAAGTAGTTTTGTTTTATTGTAATAGTAAGCTTTAATTCATCAGGATTGATGAGCTTGTGATATGTGACTACGGAACATCGTATACTCCCCTTAATATTGCTTTCCCATTAATTAAAGTTTATATGTTGATGTCTTTTGTGACTTATATTAGTGTTTTGATAACCTCTGTGTCTAGCTGAGCCCGTAGACTGCCATATCTTCCCCTCGCCTATTTAAGCTAATGTCTTTAGATAAGTAGGATAGACATAAGTGATCATTAAGGGTTTACTCGCCGATATACTGCGATCCAACGAGAAAGACCAGATTACTATACACTTCATATAAAACTAGCAATAAAACAAGTGACAAGCTACTTAATTATCAGGACAGGTCTTCTTATAGTCTCTATTATCTATCTGTGTACGTGTTGCTATTTGCTGATTCGTTCTCACTCGTTTAATTTACTATTTAATAAAACCAAATATGTGCTAGTCTCTCAGACTAAACCCCCTTGCGTTAGATTAGATTGTAAAACTAACTTAGAATATTAAAATACTGATAGGCCGATTAGGCGATTACTCACTACAAGGTATCTGACTGCTCGAGTACCGCGTAGCGAATTATACAATATGATCAGCAATCAATCGTACAACTAAACTAAGGCATTACGCCACAACACACTAAAACTCAATATCATGATCACTAATTCAGCATTAAAATATGCACAATTAAACTAAAGTTGATCCATTGAAAAAGTGATTGATGATTGAAATTGCATATATAAACTTAATTTAAGCATAGAATTGCACAATTGAGGTGAAATAATGAAACATTATAAAGTAGAGGAGAGATCTAGATTATGAATGATGAGGCTATATAGAGTCTAGATTCATCATCATCAATTCATCATACCTTTTGTTGATTGGTTTTATTATATACCCTGCCTCTTGGTTTCAACTGCTAGTGATGATTTGTATTAACTAAAATTTCCAGATTAGCGCCACCGGTGATTGATGACGGTGCAAGATGTACCTTTTAATCATTTAAAATACTCCAATAAACTAAAAATAGCTTGAATAAATTTCAGAAACCGTCCCTAAGGTTTGAAGAAATCGCAGGTATGGTCCAGTTTTTTCGAAAGTGCAAGCATAGTCCTCACGCAGGAATGAGAAATTCAAAGCTTTAAAAGTGGAGACACGGTCTCTGTTAGGGACAATAATTGCACACCAAAGTTTTCCACACAGAGACTATATCAGCATTTTTTGAAAAAAAAATGAACTATTTCTTCTGCGATTTCATTAAACCACGGGGAGGGTTTTTGCAATTTACTATTATTTGTTTATTTTTTTTCGAATTATTAGTTGAAAAAATATTTCTTTTTGTCTCAAAATTATAAAACCACACATATTAAGGGCCTGTTTGGTTAAGGTATTTTCACCATGATTTAGGACTTATGGTTAAAAATAGGTGTTTGATATGTGTTTGTGGGTCCCCTCACTAGGGATGAAGTCCAAAATTTCGGCATTTACAAATCCCTAATAAAATGCTAGGATTATAGTAGAGTTATATTTTAATAATAATAAATAATTTGTCTTTTACCAAAAATAAATGGACCCCACCTTATTCCATTCATGTTTCAGTACTTTTATAATGTTTTATGATTTTTTTTTCTCTATATCTATTTTAACAAAATAAAATATATTTTTCTCTCTCGTCATTTAATACTAAATCAAAATCCTAAAGCCGCTTTAATTTTTGTAGTAGTCATTATAGGTAAAAGTAAAGTAAAGTAAAGTAACTCTCAATACCGTCTTCCACGGGTTAGTCATTATAGGTAAAAGTAAAGTAAAGTAAAGTAACTCCCAATACCGTCTTCCACGGGTTATGGGTCTCAATACCGTCTTCCACGATGTATGGGGGAGGTTGAGACGTAGACAACATTACCTCTACCTAAGGTCGAGAGGCTGCTTCCGGTTCTACCAAAGGTAGAAAAGGACCTCCGGTCTTGCAAGGGGTGAAGATCGAACCCTTGACCTTTGTCTCCAGAGGCAAGGATGTTAACCACTTGGTCCAACCTTGCTCTTTAGTAGTCATTATAGGTGAGAGTGATTAATAGTCAAAATTACATGTATATAAACCAAAAGGGATTTAGCCTAATATGTAGATGTTTATCATTAGTGGTTTCACTCTTATATTCTCTCTCTTCTCTTTACCTAACCCAATCATATACATCTATGTCATTGTGTGTATTTCATTTTTTATACAATTTGATTGGGTGTAGCATTCCTCTCTATAGATCATGAGACTACTCTCTAAGTTCCGTAATAAGACATGTAATATGTTTCTAGGTGTATATCGTATAAAATAGTTATTATGCATGGCAAGTTTTAAAAACTTATATTTATTAGGGCATCTAATATGATGAACCTTTACAAAAGTTTATAATAGTGCCAAGTCATCATACATCATCAATTCACAAGCCTTTTTCTTGTTAAAAATCTTTCTCTACTATGCATAAACTTCTTAAAACTTTACAAAAATCTCATTAAACACAAATTCATTAATTTAGAAGAGGTTCAAGATGTTAGACCTTTTCATCCCACATAAGAATAAAACACATTTTCATTATAGTTAACAAAATGATAGACCTCTTCATATTTTCTTAGACCTTTTCATAAACCACTATATTGAATGCTCTTAGTTTCTAAACTAAACATAGAACTTACTTCTTTTTTTTTTTTTTTACAAATTCATCTCAATTTCGATCCATATTTCAATAACGTTACACGAAACACTTAATCACAACATCCCAATTATAACTATATACCGCTATAAAATTCTGTCGCTATGCACGGATACACGCCTTGATAATAAAGACTAAATGGATTATTTTGAATGTGTATATGAGTATATAAGCTCTGAACAAGATTGTGAGTGAGCCCGACTCAACTCATATCAAAAGACGAACCATTTTGACATGTTACTTAGCATGCTCATTTTTCCACCTTAAATTTACCTCATTTTATCTTTGGCTTGTTAACTTTTTTATCCTCATTTTACATCATTCTCAGAAAAAAAATTACTTGCATTTTAGTACATGCAAAACTCATAAGTATGGTCCGTCACATTCTTTATCTAGTATGTAGCTAATTTCATGAGCGTCTTTCATGTTTCCATGAATGGGATACGTGAAATTCATGTAATGAATATCCATGACTTTCGATTTTTAACAAGCTTATAATTAATTTCTTACAAAGATATTAGCAATTTTTTTTTTTAACAAAGATTTCATTTCACGTCTCACAAATGGAAGAAATTTGAACACAACAAGTCACATCGGACATAACAAGTTAAGCCAAAACAAGACATACACCATAATAGTTGTGACAGACTACATCAACACCATACAAAGGTGGGGGAATCACCATAGTGAGCTTTTGGTAGACACAACCATATGAAGGTGTAGCTTGACAAAAATAAATAAAGTACATAAAACATACAAAGAAGATAAAACTAAGCATCCTTAAAGGAGTCAGACCTAAAGCTAACAGATCTAAAGTCAAAACCCAAGGCAGCATCAAGCCATCGATGATGGACCGCAACAGATCTGAGCAGAGGAGTCCGGGAGGCAACTGATCTGAGCAGAACAGCAGTGGCGGCAGCGAGCAGCGACAGATGGGAGATGACAGATCTGTGGGTAAGGATTATTGAAAGAAAGGGAAAACACAAAAGAGGTCTGGACGGCCGGCCGAAACCGACCGCCGAAATTATTTAGAGATGGTGGAGTTTGATTGGAAGAAATTTAGAGAGAGGTTGGAGAAAAAGAAGAGAGAAAGAAATCGTTTCAAGACATATATGACTTCTGATACACATCGATATTAGCAAAATTTTACAACACGCAATTTGTATGTCATAATATGATTAATGTGTATCTTTTTTTTTAACATGATTTTTGTTGACTAGCAAGGTACCCGCGCGTTGCAGCGGCGTGTACCCTGAAATAAATTTTTTGATGGAATTAATAAAAATGTGACGGGAAGTCATTCTGATACCTAAATTTTCCTCGAGAACGAAATACTAAAAGATTTAGTAAACTACACTTCCCACCCTAGCATATATTTACAATCTTAGTCCCTAAGGGTGCAATAGGGTTCACACAAGGTCCAAAACACTTTCCTATATAAACCTCATTATACCCTCACTTAGGGTTTGACACCCTTTCTCTCTCAAACCAGCCGCACTTTATTTCTTCTTCTTCTTCTCCAGTCATTTTTCCGGCCAAACAAATACCACCGCTGGCCACTTAAACTCACCGCCACCGCCACCAGCACCACACTCCTTACAACCTCCCCAGCATTTTGAAGCACATCACACGCCAAGAAACACCTCCCAACACTACGATTAACACCACCACAGCTCGAGTTCATCACCAAAACCATCTTTCTCTAGTTTTGCTGATACCGGCAGTCGAAGGTAGTAAAACCCACCACCCTTTTTGTCGTTCTAGCGACGGTGGGGGATAATTACATGAATTTTCAAGAGTTTTTGATTATATAAAGATTAAAACTAATAAATATGAAGCTAAATAATTGTTTGATATCATTTTCTTTCTTTTTGTTGTTGTTGTTATTAAGTCGCAAAAACAAGGGATGCCGTGAGCTTGAGCTCACAGCCTTGTGTATCAAGTCGAGTTTTATTGAGTTGAGTCTTGGTCACAGGTTCGTGTCTAGGTTAAGATGGAGGGTTGTACATTGTGTTTAAATGATTGTAATATTTGGTGTATGGGTGTTTTTAATGCTAAGGGTTGTATATTGTGTTTAAATGATTGTAATATTAGGTGTAGGGGTGTTTTTAATGCTATTAATGTAGAATTCTAAGGAAAGTTGTCTAAATTTTGATTCATGCTAGTTTTTGTTGTACACAATGCTTTGGTTGTTATAATTATGAAAATTGTTTGCTTTAAAGTGTTGTAAACCATGCATCATTTTTTGTACATCTGAATTTTTTGGAGAGAGAGTCCTTCCTCTATTATAAGTAGTTTAGATTTGCTAACGCATGCTTTTGGTCATGTCTTCATTAATTAATATTCCTATAAAACATTTTGATTGACTTTCTGAAGTTGTAAGCCACAGGATCAACATTTTTAGGTGATGTTGAAGAAGAAATATTTTTCGAGGTGCTCCAATACGCAACTAATCCAATATACACCAAAATTAGTTTTACTATATGAGTTGGTGTCATCACTATTTAAATTTCAAATATTGTGATAAAATTTTGTTTTGTAACAGTTCATGCTTGCAGACCACACCAATGCCAATTATGCTAAAATTGTAAAAGTACATTAAGGGTTCAAGAACGCATTTTTACCTCTATAGATATGAGGTGATTTATTTCAACTTCCTCATGTCAACAATATATAAAGGTTCTAAGTTAAATGCTTAGGGAGTGCCCTATATAAATACAAATTTATAATTTCATTAAATACATGATAAAAAAATATATTTTAAGTATCCTTTCTATTTCTACTATTTAATTGAAATAATATTCAAATAATCAAATCCAAACTTTTTTATTACCATCAATACTTTTGAAGCAATCACAATCATTCTTATCTTTATACTTATCAAACTTATATCTATATCTATTTTATACTGCATATAATGCGTGTATCTCATTTCTTGAAAATTTGAAATTTTTGAAAACTTAAAATTTATTAAAAGAAACACACGATTTAATGAAACATACAAAAATATAAAAGTTGACTTGAGAACACATTAATGTAAAAGTTGACTTGAGAATACATGAAACTGAAACATGGTTTATTAATAGTTTAATACTAGATGAGTACATGTGTATAATAATGAGATTTTAACGCGACATATAGTTATTATATTTTGGTTATATAAGTGTATTGTGTAACAAAAATATCACCATAACTATCTGGCGCTATAAAATCTCGTTGCTATTAGTGTAATCAAATAACTGGAATTCCAAAAACCCAAATAACTTTTTGGGCTAGGTTAACCCACCAATTTCTATTATCTCACATAACAAGCCCTTCTTTTTCTTCTTCCAACTCTACGTCTTATTAACCGGTAAGATTATATTATGGTTTGAAGAAATGTGTTTCTGAAAGAGCAAAAAGGGATTATCAGTTTCAGAGGCTAATATTATACCGGTAAGATCATATTAAGGGGGTGTTTGTTTTTACCTTTTTAATTTAATACTACTAGCCAAAATATATAAGTTGTTTGCATAGAAGAGCTTATTATGAGAAGTTTTAAATAAGCCATGTGGCTTATATATTTGGGTGTTTGTTTAAGCTTAGTTGTTGTTTCTTTTTCTTTTCTTTTTTTTTAAACAACCAATGTTAGACACCATTAATAAGGTTTAGGGTTCAAAACTCACTAGGTACACATTTGGGGGTGGCCAGGTAGAAACGGTCATGAGGATTAGGTCGCGTACACATCTTGCCTTCCACTGGGTAACCTATAGACACGGAAAACATCATCCGTTTGCGTATAACAATTACAATTTTTTAAAGATGTTTATGTACTTTTTTGTCATTTTGCCTCATTAAGTCTAATAAGCTAACTCAAACACTAAGAATGAGCTCATGAGCTCCTTACAAAAATATAAGCTTTTAGATAAACACTCTCTTATTTTATATTTAAGTTAGAAAAAACTCAGAATAAGCTCATAAGTGATTAAGAGCCTAGTGGTAACGGCTTCGGAGTCCCAGTTAAAGGAGTTCAAATCATGCCAGTTGCAAACTCCTTGAGGGGCCACCCGCCGCACCCATAATAATCCACAATTGTGGTAGTTTATGGAGTTTCGAGTTTAGCTTTCGTGTAACCAAAGGTGGCTCGTATAGGAATTCCCTCGTACCCCAAAAAAACAAGCTGGAAAATTGAGCTTATGAAATATAAGCGAATAAAAGACAATTATACTCTTAGCCATTTTACCATCACTAACTAACACAAAAACTTGAGCTTATGAATTTACTTTAGTAAGCTAGTTTAAACACTCAGCATGAGTTTATCAGCTTCCTAAGTTATAAGCTACTTGTAAAACCTTAAACATAAGCGTAGACAAATACCTCTAAGAGGTTTTACGTACCCGATTCTTAGCAAAAAATGGTTATATGATAAATAAGTACGTAGTAATAAACTAAGGTATATAATTTTAAACATAAAGGTATATTGGTACTTTTTAGTATTTAAGACATTTTATTCAGCACAAAAACAAAATATTATTCAGGGTATCCTATCTTATTCTAATCACTTTGTTCTCATTCAAACAGATACTATATCTAAAGCTTTTAACAAAAGAACGTGCGACCTCTTCGGGGGATAAGTGCTTACTTTCCCATAAAAATGGTTGCCGGAGGTTCATCTAAACTTCCTGCACCATCAGAAGTAGATATCAGTGGAGAAGGCAGAGGTTCCAAAAGGCTCATGAAAGATACGAGAGACAATGTACTCATATCATCTGCAAATGCAGTCATGTCCAATGACGATCTTTTAACCGAAATACTATTACTATTACCCGCTATCTCACTTTTTCTCTATAAATCCGTATCCAAACAATGGTTATTTGTCATTACATGCCCTACTTTCACTCTACGACTTACCCAAAAGCCTAACATCGATCCTCCTTCTGGTCTCTATGTATGGGGGCCTATATACAAAAGCAAAAGAAATATGTTTGAATATGATTTCATTTCATTTGATATCCTAATTCCTTCCAAAATATCAATTGTCTTTAGTTTGAATGAGATTTGTCATTCGTGCAATGGTTTGCTTCTTTGTTATATCAGTCCTGATAAGTTTTATGTTTACAATCCTTGCATTAATCTGTATAATATGCTTCTGCAACCCCCTACATCTATTATTGATGGTGGTATTAAATTGGTCTTTGATCCTACAAAATCACCCCACTAAAAAGTTGTAAATGCTGGACTTAAAACTGATGATGATTTTGATGATTATGATGATGTTGATGGTGATGGTGGTTTTTACATTCAAATAGAGACTTACTCTTCGAAAACACGGAGTTGGAGTGTTTGTGATTAATCGATTTCCCTTAGGCATGTTTAATGGTTTTGAAGAAGGGATATATTCGAATGGTGCCATTCATTGGCTAAATTTTGAGATATATTTTCATGTCAAGCTGGATATCCTTGTAGACCATCCAGTTTTATCAACCATACAACTCCCTGTAACGTTGGATGGAGAGTTGTTTTGTGATCATAAGTTCTTTGAATCTCGTGGTTGTTTACTTCTTGTTTGTAAGGATTGTCCTGATTCCGATCAGTTGAATATTTTTGAGATGAGGAATGGGTATTTGATTGGTCACTTAAGTACGTACCTTGTTAATCTTGATGACATTTCCTCAAAACTGGGATTCTTTTTTGAGTGTTTGGCGTATTGTTTTGGGAGAAAGAGAAGAGGATTCTTTTATGGTAATTGTATCATATGAAAATTTGTTACAATACAAGATTTTGCTAAAGAGTGTTCACACGCTCTTTGATTTGGAATCAACTAACCCTCATGATAGCTTTCCGACTCCGTTCACTGCATCTTTCACTCGTGTGTGATTCTATTTCCGGTATGACTAATGGGATTCATATTATACTCGGTTGCGAGTTAGAGAAGTGTGGAGTGCACACTTGTTTGAGATGATATATTTCTACCACGACAAAAACACATGGGTCAAGGGGCCACGCTCCTTTGCAGGGTCAAGTGCAGGAAATGAGTCTCTTTTAGAGTATAAAATAGTGTTTTAGAGTAAAACATACCTTAAAAGGGTTTGAGTCTTTTCTTAGGGAAACAAAAAAAGGGTCCTTTTTACTCCCTCCGTCCCAATTTATTTATCCACTTTTGACTTTTAAAGTCTTTCTTTTACAACTTTGACCTCAAATATTCTTTTTTGTGTTGTATAGTAGTTGATGCAAAATATATGAATCGATTGATTTTTAAATGTATTTTCATTTAGTATAACTTCCATCAAGTATTATATAACACAAACAACACAATTTAAGGTCAAAGTTGAGAAAGAAAGACTTCAAAAGTCAAAAGTGGACAAATAAATTGGGACGGAGGGAGTAGATAAAAAAAAGGGTCTGGGCAGTTACCCATTTTCCTCCAAAAGCCAACCAACTTGTCAGTTGGTGAACCATTCCGTCTTTTGGTGTTTAACTGTTTTCAACCACCAAATTAACTGCCAAGATGTTTTTTATATAACAAACAAATCTTTTCTCTTTCACATATACGTATACACACAATTCCTGTTTCTTTTGCTTTGTTCTCATGTGCTTAGAAACAAAGTGTTTTTCTTGAATTATTTCGATAAGGATTTTGTGATACCCAGGCACCAATATAAATACTTTATACAGTATTGTTATCACACCCTATCCACAATTTCTAACAAGATGTAAGCATATTGATATCAAAATTGTTATAATGACTTGTAAATGTGTAACATTGACTTCATCGGTCGAATGAAACGAGGATAAACGAACCAGAAAGGGATATATAATCGCCACTTAAGCTAGAATGGTGATTGCCACTTGAATGAGGATAGCAATGGTTACTTATGGGTGACGAGGTGGCTCACATGAGTGAATTGCTTTTATGTCATGTTGTGTTTTTTAGGGAAAAGGATATGGAGATGATTTCCATAGCTTGGTTTCAGAAAACCAACATATTGGGATTTTATGCTTGTATTTGATTCCCATATCAATGTACCAAATGTTCTTATCATTCCAATAATCATTCCCGTATACCAAAGTACCAAACATGTCCTAAGTGTATGCACTTTGGCTTCTATTCCAATTAAGGGTGCGTTTGGTATGCTGCCATGAATCACAATGGGTATGAGTTTGATAGTAGTGGTAGGCCCCTCACCTATGATAGATCAATTCCTTACTCTTTTGTGGTATATGAAGTATAGAATAAATCTATCCACTAGTACAGATTTTGCCTTTCGTCACACATAGCGTATTTTGAATGGTCACACAGCAATATATTTACGTGACTAAATGTACCAGCCTTAAATAAACAGCCACACTTGATCCGACTTGTGTGACCATTTCGTAAAATATATGTCACACATTGGTGTATATATGTGACTACAGGGTAACTGGTAAATATTTTTTTGACATTTTAGTCACTTTTAATTCGGGACGTGTGACTGATACAAATCAGCTCGAAACATTAGTCACACTATAGATATACATATGTGACAAATATATGTCACACAATTGAACAGTGTGACTAAAAAAGATATATGGTCACATGAAGTACATGCGTATGTGGCTAAATTATATAGTCAAGTTTGTCACACATTATATAAACGTGACTGCTATTCTTTGCTGAATAGTTAGCCACATATGAATTTGAAATGTGTGACAACTAAAAATTCAGTTTGAAACGTTAGTCACGATATGCATTTAAGAGTGACAAATATATGTCACACACTTGAAGAGTGTGACCAAATGTCATATATGGTCACACTAAACCATAGAAACATGATTAAGTGTAACGAAAATTCGATACATATGGTCACGTTGGTTAATATGTGTGTCTAAAGTTTAGTGTGTGTTTGATTGCCAAATCCTAATGTGTATAGTCACACTTAATTGAATCACGATCATGCGACTATAGGCTTTACAAAAAACATAAAAATAAAATAAATAAATAAATAAATAAATAGTCACATTGTAACTGTAGGCTTTACAATAGTCACACCATATCAGAAATGTGTATCTAAATGATATTTATGGCCACATTATAAGGGTATTATATGTGACCAATACATTCAAAATAGTTACATTGAGTTTTTGGCTCTTCCATACATTTTGAAGATCTCATCATCTGAGTATCGCTTTAATTGAACAAGCTTCAAACCCTTCATATTGTTTAGATAGTACTCATAGTACTTCCTCTTTTGCTTAACTGTTGGACGATTGAGCACTTTTCTCTTCTTTCTTTGATTGAGATAAAATTTCTTCCTCCCAGCTTCATAATTCCTCTTCCATTCATCTTTTTGTTCTTGAGTGTACTCTTGCATTTCTTCTTTTATTTGTTTCATCAGTGCAATATCATCATCACCTTTAATCCTTTCTTCATCCCAAGAATCCAAGAGTGCTTTTGTTTTGGCCTCAGCTTCAGCGTGTTTCCTTCTTTGTTCAAGTACCATCTGATTCTCCTCTGCAAACAAAGCAGCCAATTTTCTTGCAGCAGCTCCATCTACTTGAGGCCAGTACACAAAAGGAAGATCCTTTTAAGGATCATGCTTAGGCTCTTCAACCATAATACCTTTGCCTTTGCCCTTATGACTTGGCTCTTGTACACTCTTCTTGATTTGTTGAGTTGGTTCTCTAATCACCACACCTTTGACAGGTACTCTTGGTTGTTGTGGTGGTGGTTGTGATTGTTCTGTTGGTAGTGGTGATTGTGGCACTGCTTGTTTAAATCGTGTCTTCAATAGAATCATTGCTTCGGCCAAAGTTCCTCATCATCACTAGCAATAGGAACATTTTCCTCAGCAGTAGTATCCTCCTTGGCAATTTCTGCAGTTGCACCAGCAGTAGAATCTCCCATGCCTTTGATTGCTGCTTCCATAACAACCTCATTACCTTGATTATCAGCAACCATATACTCATCATCATTCTCAGCAGAATCCACATCCGTAACCACACCAATGTCATCACCAGCAGCAGCACTATCAAAATTTTTCATAGCTTCCCCTGAATCCTTGGTTTCATTCCTCCCCCAAACTTATACTTTCAGATGAACTAATCCTTTGTCTTGTGCCCACTTTTTTTCTTCTTTTGAATGACCTGGTTCTTGACCCCTTCTGACCTCCCAATTGCTTAACCCTTAGCTTCAAATCTGTAATTACATCCCCTTGAGTATCTGTGATTTTTTTTAGGCCAAGAACCTCTTCTTTAAGTTTGGTATATTTAACCATCAATTCTTTAACAAGTTCCATCTCTTCCTCACCACTTTTATCCTCATCACTAGCATTGTCCCCCTTGGTTTCTTGGCACCTGCGGTTTCCTTCACCTGAATCAGTTCCATGTGGAACTTGATTCATTATAAGTTCTTGAACCTTCACCCTTCTTATGTTGACCTAGTTCCAACATTGCTTGAAACAATGGTTTGCCTATGACAGGAAAGTCCTTACCCTTTCTCTTCATGTTAGAAAAGACCTTTTTAATATGAGAGTGAACAGGATAAACCTTGTCGTGAACTTTCTTATTTGTAAACTGTTTGTCCATAAGAAGTTGCAGAAATCTTGGATATAAGTAATGTTGGTTTGAAGAATTATCCAAGGCTTTAACCACATGATCAAAAATTAATTTTGAAAAATTGAATTTTTCTTTATTTTTTGCCAAACATATAAGGGCAGAAGCCATGTTACTACTAAACTCATTCCAACCAGTAGTCTTTGAGCTAAGACACTGTAACAAAGTGTGAATTAAGAATTTCCACTGTGGGGGAAAAGCCACCATTATTAAATTTCAAAGAATCATTTTTTCTTACATACCCCATCTCTTGAAGGTTTTCAAAAATTGTGGAGTCTGGAAGATTCTCAATTCCATTAACATCTCATAGATGAAGAACTTCTCTAACAGATGCCTCTGTAACAATAATCTTCTGCCCATCCACACGGGCATGAATCTGTACTTCCTCATCAATAGTTTTAACCTTTGCAGTAGCCCAAAACTGTTTGATGTTGGAAACATATACAGTAGGTTAATGCATACCTAATATGAGTAGCATTGAGAAAATCAACAACTTCAGTGAACTCTTCATTCTCCTTGGCGGGCTTTTACAAGAATGCAATCATGTTATGCTTGTTGGAAAAAGACAGAGTCGACATTGTGAAATTTGAAAAGTTGTGTAGGGTTTTGCTGGGAATTGCAATTAATTGATAAAATCAAGCAGTGGTTTTATGTTTGATAGAGTTTTGATCGGATAAAAACATTTGTGTGAAACTGTGAATGACTGAAGTGTACAAACCCTTAACCATTCATATTTCTAAAACAGTACCCTGCACTCTCAAAAATAGCAAAACAACCCTTAGCCGGACTAAGTTAGGCTTAGCAGCACTAAAATATGCCTAGCAACACTAAGTCAGTTTCCACTCGAAACTGCTTATTTTTAAGGACTCCAACACTTTTCTCAGCTTATCCTGCAAAATATTAGTCCCAAAAACACAAAACCTAACTCATTACCCGAATACACAATAATCACATCATCAATTACACTTAGCAAAACTATTTATAACTAGCAACATTAACAAATCATTTCTGGATTTTAACAATTTGACATACTGCTTTTATCCAAGAAACCAAACACACCTTTGACAGTTTGACATCACAAGCAACCATACAAGGTCTCAAAATTTTCATTGATATTTTTTCAAAGATACAACCATTCATAAAAGCTGCAAACATAAACATAATTAATTATCCTACCTAAATACTAAAGATACTAGAAACATAAAAACATCATCATTAAAAACTACTCCCTGCGTTGCATCCTTTTCCTTTCCAGGAGATAATGAAACTTAATTTCAAGATCAGTAATCCTGTTTTCCAGATTTAACGGGTCTGCAAATGCAAACCCATCTTGTTGACCCCCTTGGTTTTGATGCTCCATCACATTTTGATGCTCCATCACATTTTGCTGCTGATCCTCTTCATTTTGCTCCTCCACCACATTTTGCTGCGCATCCTCTTCATTTTGCTGCTCCACCACATTTTGTTGCGCATCCTGTTGATCCTCCTCATCCTCTTCATCTTCTTCCTCCACCTCCACATCATTCAGTCCCCAACGCTCATCCCAGTAAAAGTCTTGTCTATGCAGCCATTTCAAAATTATTGACCTCATCCACGTATCTACGTGCCTATACGACCCATATTCGTAAACGGGATCATACCCGAAATGATTAAACACTGCGTCCCATAGCAAACTGTTGTTTAATACCCACTCGTACTCTTCTGCATCATTTTGAAAGTTACCATTTGATGCCATTGTTGAAGTTTTCTTTGAAAGTGAATATGTGTTTATGTGTGTTATTTGGTATATATACAATAGAGAGGTATAAATAGGCTGGAGAGGTAAATGAACGGTTCCCAAGACTTTTGGCGGGAAAAGGGATCGAGCAAAGGCGCCTAAATCATACTGTGAATTCAAGATATTTTAAAACTATTCCTAAAGATAAGGAATTGACTGTCTCCACTTTCCTTTTACCAATTCTTGAATTACCAAGTTCAATGATTTGATGCAATAACTACTTGTATCTCATGCTTTATGAATAATAAACTTCCAAACTCAATATTTCCAACAATGATTTGGGATCGGGTTTTGACCCGAGGGAATAAAAGTTTGACCATGACTCGAAGAAAACTTATGTTATGTTTCTTTGAAGTTTAATGTTTTTGTGTTCAAAGAAAATTTATGTTATGTTTCTTTGTTAATCAAGTTATCGATTACTATATTATGATGCTTTGTTAAAATTCAAACAAAGATTGTCAAACTTGATTGTCATTTGCAAAAGTCAAAGAGTCTCCAAGTGAATTTGGGCAATTCCGGGTAATTACTATCAAAAGATAACTAATAGCCAATCATGATTGTCACTTTGGGTAATTTTTGGTAGTTTTGTGCCTGTACATTCATTTGCATAAGGTCAAACAGGATAGTCAAATTGTGCCATTTTGGGTAATTACTGCCAAAAGATATCGAGTAGCCAAAAGATCAAGATCAGTTAAATTTACAAGCAAACACTTAACCATTCACCATAAAGATGGGGTACATGAGCCACTACAAACCACACAATCTAGCCATAAACACTATACTACTTCAGTGCAAGTACCAAAGAAACCACAACTGCAAAAACACAAAGTGTTGACTTCCAAAAACTGACTTTCTTTAAGGCATTTCTCAACTCTGCCTCCAATTCTTCAATCATTCTTTGACGATTAACTTCAATTTGAACCTTACGCCTTTGTCTAGGATTCAGTTTGCTATACATCTCAAACAAATGCATCTTGTACCAATCACATTCCTCCTCTGGATCATACCAATCAAATTGTTCACATTTCTTCATACCCGGTTTCTAAAATAAAAAAACGTAGTATATTAAACATTAAACTTAATAATCTTTAAACTAAACGTATCTGATAACTTACCCATCGATTTAGGCAGCAAATGAAACGTCGAGCAGGTTTGGATGGTGTCCAAGATGTTACCACCATTGCTGGCCTGTCACATTTGCAGTTATCTTCAAAAAGATAAAACGACATGAGCTAGTTTGATCTTGATTTGGGATTTGTTATGATTTTTTAGAATGTGTTAAATTAGGGTTTATGTGAAAGGGAATTGATTTGCACACTTTATAAATTAATTGGGACACTCCATCTGTGCATTAAATACTTGTACAGTATTAAACACACTGCTTCAACCGGTTGTACATTGAGTGTGCAAATAACTTTTTTGAGTGTGCAAATCATTAGCTGTATGTATAACAGAAGATCAAAAATTGACGGCCATTAATCCTTATTCGGGTCAATCGGGCTGACCCCGTACCCGAGTTAGCCAAATATTTTCAACCCGAATCACCCCGAATAAAAAGGAGAAGGACGTATGGAAATGAAAAAATCGTACAAAAATGTACGAAAATGTAATAAATGTTTCATAACGTTTTAATACAGAGGAAAACATTCAGAAAAGCTTAGAACATATGAAAACGAGCGAAAATTGCCGAAAACATTCAACATGGATGAAATCGGTCAAAAAGGGTCGCAATCGGTCGTAGTCGGACTAAAACGGTCTAAATCCGTCGAAATCTGTCAAAAATTGTCAACGTCGGTCGAAAACTAGCGACATCGATCAAAATCGATTGAAAATGGTCAAAAAGGGCCGAAAAACGTTAGAAACGGATTAAAACGTAAAAAAACAAAACGTATAAAATGTTGTATAGCATTAGTCTTATTTAACGAAATCCAATGCACATGACCCATGACCCATGTTAATTATCCATTGTCGATCACCAATCATGTATTGGTCGATAACATATGTGACATGCCACTACAACCCAATATTAATGCACATGACCCGTTACCCATGTTAATTACCCAATGATCAATAGTCATGGATGTGACCAGTGATAACCTAATGCATATGACCCATATGATATGTCAAATACCCATTATTGAATGTGACCAGTGACAACCTAATGCATATGACCCATGACCCATGTGAATTAGCCATTATCACCGGTCATGCATGGGTTGCACCAGCTTGGTAGGTGTATAGTAGTTATATATAGTATGAATTGAATGTTATATGAATTGTATTTGAAGTTATTAAAGGCGGTCATGCATGGGTTTCACCGGCTTGGTAGGTGTACCGTTTGTCACAGAAACTAATAAGAAGCAAGTATGCAAGGACGACCTCCCGATCATGTTATCAGGGATCGAGAAAGTTTGAACTCGGTTTGAGCTTGATCACTCGAAAAGCTCGGTTAATTTGTAAAGGTGTGTGTCTTACACAAATTAAAATTGAAATATACTAATAATCGAATTCGGTTCACCTTCGGCTCGAAAATCTCGATACCAAGGTTTTCAAGATCGGGATCATATCCTACTTAGGATCGATTTTGTCTTTGCAAGATCGAGATCGTAATATCGGATCGGGATCTTAAGATCCTACCATAAAGCATTTTTTAAGTATCTTTTGTAATATTATACAAATTCATAAATTATTATATACATAAACACAAAATTATATAAATGTTTCATTGAAATGTTGTCCTAAATTATGGTTATGAAATGTATAAGAAGATTATAACATGTTGTTTTTTCAATTTTACAAAACACAATTCATAAATTTGTAGTTTTTTAGTTTGCTAGTTCGAGAAAAGTAAGATTGGATCGGATTAGATCATATATAAGATCCTATGGTCAGGATCGGGTTCCTATACGATCTTAAGCTTTCAAAGATCCTACATAAGATCCGGATCTTTTTTGCTTTGCAATATCGTAAAATCATAAGATCCTAAGATCAGGATCGGGATCCTGACAACCATGCTCGATACATTTATAATTAACTATTTACACTTAGTATGCTTACATACAATATATATATATATATATATATATATATATATATATATATATATCAAACATATGCTATATCACTTACAAGCTCGAAAACTCAACAATAACTCGAGTCGAACTTTTATAAGGTTGAGCTCAACTCATTAAATAATTACCAATTCATTTGATAGGCTTGAGTTTGAATAATCATCCCAAATTTTAACTTTTCCCCAACCCGCTTAAAATTTTCCCCAAATTTAAATTGCCCTCCACCCAAATATTTAATTGACCCGCCCATGTTGTTCAATACTCGTTCCCAATTAATATCCACAAAATATAGATCTGGTCTTCTTCTATCTCCTCAACACTCTCCTCACCAATGCCACCGCTCGCACCAACACCACACTCGCACCAAGACTGTAACACCCCCAATTCATGGATGCAGCGGAATTCAAACTGGGTGTTACTGGACGGCACAATAGTCACAATAATAGAAAACGAACTCCAATTGAGTCGTTTTAAAAGATTTATCATTCAAATTATATAAATATCAGAGATTACAAAATGAGGTCCCAGATGGTTCCATGTTTACAATTTAAATGAGTTTTGAATGATAATAAAATTTATAGCCCTCTTGAGTATCCGTGTCCTTCCGTGCCATCCTTGATCGTCATGAACCTGAAATACAAGCTTGAGAGGTCAACACAAAGGTTGAGTGGAATTTGTAGAGTTTAGTTAAATCGTTTGAACACAATCATCGTAGTGTGAGCTATAGACTCACACTCATAGTTAGAAAACAAAATCGTTATTTATTTCACTAAGCTCATGCAACCAAAACATTAACATCGAACCAACAAAATTGGCATTATAGAAGCCCTATCAAGGTACTTTTGCCATTATACCGCTAAATCTCAAATATAGTGCATTTGTGTGAACTCATCGTTATTCAACACAAATGGGATCCGTTAATCCCAATAGATCTATTCACAATATTCGCGCTCATTATAGGTAGTGACTAATGGTTCATGATATAGGGACTTTGAACATGGCAATCGTTACTTAGTGACAATAAAACATAGTCGGGTAGCATACAGTAGAAAGCATTGTGTTCGAGTAGAAAAATAATAGCATGTATTCCCCCCATGGGTTTGTAAAATAGTTAAACAATAGAAAGTGGGGCTACGAACTCACCTTAAGTTATGTAGTGAGTAGTGAATGTGATGGTCGAATCGCGAAGGTTTCTACGAGCAACCTATAATAGAATGTTGCGACTTAGGATCGGAGTAAAGAATATGAATAAGTGCCTATATATATATCTTGCATCTAGTCCATGATGTGGTATGATGTATATTGTAAGTCTTTGAAAGAAAAGATTCATGAAACATGTATGTTTTATATATCGTTTACTACCGTTCGGGCCGACATAATTCAGAAGTCATGTTAGTAAGCGTTCGAGGAGCCAAGACACTTTAATTCGTAAATCCACAACTCATCTCGACGGCTTACATAATGATCTCCTCACATGAGGCTCCCTACTATTGTAGTAGTTGATAAAATATATAGATATAAGTTTTGATCCGAAAAGTTACATGTCCAATATTTGAATAAACTTAGGAAAGTTTATTATTACATGAAGATTGTTATTAGGGCATGTTTCATATAACTTGTATGACCATTTTTATTTGTAATAACTCATGGTTCTTTTAAGTGAAGTAGATCCAAATTGCTTGTTCAAGTTATCGTCAATTCCTTGTTTCATGTTTACGCTTAAGTAAGCTTGTATGGTCATTTAGTCATGGCCTTGCCATGACCTTTGGTCCTTGTTCAATGGTCATGAGACTCAACCTTGGCTCTAGCCATGGTTGTGGTCTTGATTATAGGTCATAAGACCTCTTGTTCCTTTTAAAACATAACCAATATATAGTAACTTATATATATGTAAATAGCTGTTAAGAATTTGAAGAAATTATCACTCAGAAAACGTCGTTCCGGACAACTTTCGTGTTTTAACTTTTTGATGAATCGGACCAGAAATGCCTCTTTTTGCGTGTTTAAAGTTTCTGTAACAGAAACATTTTAGGCAGTTTTGCCGCAAATCTTTTGTAACTTCAAATGGGCGTAACTTTTGACTCGTATACTCGTTTTAGGTGGTTCAAATTGCTATGGTTTCCTTGTTAGGTCCTCTAATACAATATGTAATGATCCAATATCATATTTTTACCATTTTAATCAGGTCTTTCCAAGAAAATCACTAGTTTACTTGTTTTAATAACTTGTTTTAACAATCAATAACAATAACTTGTTTTGCTCACTTTTATACATCATGGACATAACTACAAGACATAATATAGCAAGAATAACATGTAAATAACATGAACATGATTAATTAACAAGAAGCATGTTAGGTTTGGCTCACAACTTTTGGCTTTCAAAGATGAAAGGAAGTTAGCAAGTAAGGAAAAAGACTTTGATAGACTTGCTTCAACCCACTTCACTTCATGCAATCTTTCTACCCTTGTAATCTTGAAAGAGAGATGATGAAAGTTGAGGTGACTTGAGTGGATTCAAACTCAAGAGAAATCACCAAAGTATATGAGGTTTGGAAATAGTTTGATGAATCAAAACCAAACTAGAGTTTATGTGTTGTTATGCTCTTGAATCTTGCATGAAACTTGGAAGAGAATGAGCTAAGGATGAGAGGATGGTGTGTGTGAGTGTGGCGTACAAATGAAGGGGGAGAGGGCTATTTATATGCCAAAGAGGAGGTTACTTCCATTGACTTGTCAACACTTGCTCACCAAGTTGAACACATGTAAGGATCTTAAGGCCTAAAGCATGAGATCAAGCCACCTAGTGTGAATCCCCCCCTAGAGGCGGTTTGCATATCTTGGGGAGGAAGGGTTGGACTTTGGAAGATATTATCCAAGTTATATTGATAGTTTTGGCTCCGTAGAATGCTAACCGTAAATGATTAAGCCACGAAACGTAAAACCGGGTATCGTAAAAATACGAAACTTGGAAGAATGGTTAAACATGTCAAAATACTCCATAATAAAATATAAAATGAGTGGTAGGTTCCATTGGGGTGGTAAAACCCTGCTAAAACTGGAAACACGGGTCTAAAACGCGTAATACGTAAAACGTACGAATATTGCGTAAAATTGAGAAAAGTAAAATGTTACTTTTCTAATAGGATAAAAATGATTTAAAATGACTTATAATGTCTAGACTGGGCTCAGTCTAGTGTCGGTTGGTATTAAATGTCTTTTAGACATCAAACCGTAAGCCTAAAAATCACGAAATGACTTATAAAATCAAGGAATGATTTTTGGTCAAAGGGGGAGGAAAAATATGTTGACTTTTTCTAATAAGTTGAAAACTCAAATCGTATTAGAAACGCGGTGCAGGTATAGGCTAAGGTTACGGCTGAGTAAAACGCTTAAAAACTGAAAATTCCAGTTTTTCACGGCCGAGGCTTATTTTGGTCATGTTTTTCTCAGTCACGATTAATTCTCAAATAAATCATGAGTGTGTCAAACATTTTTCTGATGCGGGGAAAATTAACGTGACCGAGTTTCGTTGTGCGTAGAATTTATGAATGACGTTTTACCCTAAAACGTGTAATTCCTTAATAACTTTCACGAAAATGAGCTTATGAATGTCAAACTTTTAATTTGCCATGGAAATGATTTATCACTTGAGGCCAAGAAATAAAAATCAAATTTCGGGAAAAATTTTCGGGAAAAATGAATAGTAAAAGTGAATAGTGAAATTTTCCGGGAATAGTAATTAACCTGAAAATGCGAATTGTTACAGTCTCTATCCCTTACGGGGAACTTCGTCCCGAAGTTCTATGTGTGTTATATGTTGGAGTCGTGTCGATGAAGAGGTGTGGTTACTTATGAGGACTAAAGTCTGGGATTACCGGTGATGTAGTTTGATTTGTCGTTTCAGTGTGTGGTGTAGGATGAGGCTTACTTTTATGTAGGAAAGGTATGGTAATAGTCGAATATCAAAGGAAATTGATATAGCAGTCGAATATTAATAGGAATTGAGATAGTAGTTGCAATCATAGCCTAGTAGGTAATCGGTTGTTGTACCTAGTGTTTATTGACTTCATACTTATGTTATTTCGGATACAAATAAGCCCACTTATTTATAATTCTTTATTTACATAGAGAGGCATCCCAAACAATGTAAGTAAAGGAATAAAACTTATGTTTCGGTGATTTACAATTCATTTATTTAAATGAAAAGGCATCCCAATCCATTCAAATAATTATAAATCATCCTACTTAAGAATTCCCAACACAACATTCATACTTAGCCGGTGAGTTACAAGGTAGTGTATTACGAGATGATACTGGTGTTCCAAAAGTACAAGATGAATATTCAATCTTGTAAAGCTGATGAGGGTGCTTGTGGTGTAACTAAGGATGATTTGAGCTTTAAAAGTGCATCAAGATCTGTTAATGAGCTTGTGTTTGTAACGGTTGTGAAGATAATGATGTGATATGTTGATGAACAAAAGTGTGTAGTGTATGCTTAACATTAATATTGGTAGAGGTGTTGAGTTTGTTTTGAAAATCTTAAGAGATTTTAAAGGTTTATGATTGAATGGTATCCTTAGGACCTAAACAGGATAGTACTTCTACAGGATGAAGAGAAGAATTGATAACTATCCCAAGATAGTAGTTCGGATTATCTCATAAATGAAAACTTTCAAGAATGAAGTTAGGTAGTACAAATAAGGTGTTAAGATCTTGCTGAGTGGTAAGACACTATCGTGTCTCTAGATTGTTTTAATGAATTCTGGTGGTTTATCGAGTTCATGTAGGAAATCAATCTAAACATAACCCTAGTACAACTATTCTCAGTATTTGAAAATTTTAAGTCGAATATAGTTAGTCAGACTATATTCCACTGTCCCTAGGTTAAATATAGGTGACTAGTCTATATTTAGCCAAGGTTCGATAAAATTTTCAAATACCTAAATTAGGTATACTTGTGATATGTCCGTTGCTTTCGGGAAACTGTCCACTAAACAAAGGCGATGTCAACCCTTAAGTTGCAAGTCCCGTCCATACAAGACTTGTAACGTATGTTTTCATATTCCATTGCATAGAAGATAGTAAGGGTAGGTACGTATGAAAAGGAAGTTTTAAGTAGTTCTAAAATAGAACATACTTGGCCAGGATCACGAACTTTTAATAATGAAGGTTTCAGAAGAAAACTTTTATGAATGTAGGGCTGAACTTCAGCTTTTGTAGGTAATGTATTTGTTTGTCCTTTAGAAATCTCATATTTCTTATTTAGAAATCGATAGGTTGTGACGGGTTTTTGATATCATATGAAATGATATTGATGATGTGATGGAATAATTCTAGAGACCATTGCGCAAAACACAATGTCTCGGAAGTAGGTTAGACCATTGTGTGACTCAAAACATTTGAGAAATGGTTAACACCATTGTATAATACAATGTCTTGGAAAATAGGAAAGACCATTGCAATCAGTTACAATGTCTTGGACATAAAATGTTGGGGTAGGAACATGGTTGGGAGAATGTGATTGTGTCGAAATGCCCTAGAATAGGCATACGCAGATATGTTTAGTCCATTGTTTAGATAAATGATTGAAAATAAACCGAGTTTATATATCAATATACTAATGCTTACGGGGAAATGCTCAAAATGGGTATATATGAATATACTAATATGTTTGTCTAGCATAACATGCTTACTAAGTCCATAATCGTCTGGAGGATGGAAGACACGGAGAGCGGAAGGCTATATAAATGTTTTTGCTTGTATGTGTGGTTATAGTTTAGGTCTCAATTAGACCCGTTTCTCTATAACCATGGCTCTGGTACCAATCTGTAACACCCCCAATTCATGGATGCAGCGGAATTCAAACTGGGTGTTACTGGACGGCACAATAGTCACAATAATAGAAAACGAACTCCAATTGAGTCGTTTTAAAAGATTTATCATTCAAATTATATAAATATCAGAGATTACAAAATGAGGTCCCAGATGGTTCCATGTTTACAATTTAAATGAGTTTTGAATGATAATAAAATTTATAGCCCTCTTGAGTATCCGTGTCCTTCCGTGCCATCCTTGATCGTCATGAACCTGAAATACATGCTTGAGAGGTCAACACAAAGGTTGAGTGGAATTCGTAGAGTTTAGTTAAATCGTTTGAACACAATCATCGTAGTGTGAGCTATAGACTCACACTCATAGTTAGAAAACAAAATCGTTATTTATTTCACTAAGCTCATGCAACCAAAACATTAACATCGAACCAACAAAATTGGCATTATAGAAGCCCTATCAAGGTACTTTTGCCATTAGACCGCTAAATCTCAAATATAGTGCATTTGTGTGAACTCATCGTTGTTCAACACAAATGGGATCCGTCAATCCCAATAGATCTATTCACAATATTCGCGCTCACTATAGGTAGTGGCTAATGGTTCATGATATAGGGACTTCGAACATGGCAATCGTTACTTAGTGACAATAAAACATAGTCGGGTAGTATACAGTAGAAAGCATTGTGTTCGAGTAGAAAAATAATAGCATGTATTCCCCCCATGGGTTTGTAAAATAGTTAAACAATAGAAAGTGGGGCTACGAACTCACCTTAAGTTATGTAGTGAGTAGTGAATGTGATGGTCGAATCGCGAAGGTTTCTACGAGCAACCTATAATAGAATGTTGCGACTTAGGATCGGAGTAAAGAATATGAATAAGTGCCTATATATATCTTGCATCTAGTCCATGATGTGGTATGATGTATATTGTAAGTCTTTGAAAGAAAAGATTCATGAAACATGTATGTTTTATATATCGTTTACTACCGTTCGGGCCGACATAATTCAGAAGTCATGTTAGTAAGCGTTCGAGGAGCCAAGACACTTTAATTCGTAAATCCACAACTCATCTCGACGGCTTACATAATGAACTCCTCACATGAGGCTCCCTACTATTGTAGTAGTTGATAAAATATATAGATATAAGTTTTGATCCGAAAAGTTACATGTCCGATATTTGAATAAACTTAGGAAAGTTTATTATTACATGAAGATTGTTATTAGGGCATGTTTCATATAACTTGTATGACCATTTTTATTTGTAATAACTCATGGTTCTTTTAAGTGAAGTAGATCCAAATTGCTTGTTCAAGTTATCGTCAATTCCTTGTTTCATGTTTACGCCTAAGTAAGCTTGTATGGTCATTTAGTCATGGCCTTGCCATGACCTTTGGTCCTTGTTCAATGGTCATGAGACTCAACCTTTGCTCTAGCCATGGTTGTGGTCTTGATTATAGGTCATAAGACCTCTTGTTCCTTTTAAAACATAACCAATATATAGTAACTTATATATATGTAAATAGCTGTTAAGAATTTGAAGAAATTATCACTCAAAAAGCGTTTTCAGGTCTCGAGCTTCTTTACACTTGAACGAAAACGTCGTTACGGACAACTTTCGTGTTTTAACTTTTTGATGAATCGGACCAGAAATGCCTCTTTTTGCGTGTTTAAAGTTTCTGTAACAGAAACATTTTAGGCAGTTTTGCCGCAAATCTTTTGTAACTTCAAATGGGCGTAACTTTTGACTCGTATACTCGTTTTAGGTGGTTCAAATTGCTATGGTTTCCTTGTTAGGTCCTCTATACAATATGTAATGATCCAATATCATATTTTTACCATTTTAATCAGGTCTTTACAAGAAAATCACTAGTTTACTTGTTTTAATAACTTGTTTTAACAATCAATAACAATAACTTGTTTTGCTCACTTTTATACATCATGGACATAACTACAAGACATAATATAGCAAGAATAACATGTAAATAACATGAACATGATTAATTAACAAGAAGCATGTTAGGTTTGGCTCACAACTTTTGGCTTTCAAAGATGAAAGGAAGTTAGCAAGTAAGGAAAAGGACTTTGATAGACTTGCTTCAACCCACTTCACTTCATGCAATCTTTCTACCCTTGTAATCTTGAAAGAGAGATGATGAAAGTTGAGGTGACTTGAGTGGATTCAAACTCAAGAGAAATCACCAAAGTATATGAGGTTTGGAAATAGTTTGATGAATCAAAACCAAACTAGAGTTTATGTGTTGTTATGCTCTTGAATCTTGCATGAAACTTGGAAGAGAATGAGCTAAGGATGAGAGGATGGTGTGTGTGAGTGTGGCGTACAAATGAAGGGGGAGAGGGCTATTTATATGCCAAAGAGGAGGTTACTTCCATTGACTTGTCAACACTTGCTCACCAAGTTGAACACATGTAAGGATCTTAAGGCCTAAAGCATGAGATCAAGCCACCTAGTGTGAATCCCCCCCTAGAGGCGGTTTGCATATCTTGGGGAGGAAGGGTTGGACTTTGGAAGATATTATCCAAGTTATATTGATAGTTTTGGCTCCGTAGAATGCTAACCGTAAATGATTAAGCCACGAAACGTAAAACCGGGTATCGTAAAAATACGAAACTTGGAAGAATGGTTAAACATGTCAAAATACTCCATAATAAAATATAAAATGAGTGGTAGGTTCCATTGGGGTGGTAAAACCCTGCTAAAACTGGAAACACGGGTCTAAAACGCGTAATACGTAAAACGTACGAATATTGCGTAAAATTGAGAAAAGTAAAATGTTACTTTTCTAATAGGATAAAAATGATTTAAAATGACTTATAATGTCTAGACTGGGCTCAGTCTAGTGTCGGTTGGTATTAAATGTCTTTTAGACATCAAACCGTAAGCCTAAAAATCACGAAATGACTTATAAAATCAAGGAATGATTTTTGGTCAAAGGGGGAGGAAAAATATGTTGACCTTTTCTAATAAGTTGAAAACTCAAATCGTATTAGAAATGCGGTGCAGGTATAGGCTAAGGTTACGGCTGAGTAAAACGCTTAAAAACTGAAAATTCCAGTTTTTCACGGCCGAGGCTTATTTTGGTCATGTTTTTCTCAGTCACGATTAATTCTCAAATAAATCATGAGTGTGTCAAACATTTTTCTGATGCAGGGAAAATTAACGTGACCGAGTTTCGTTGTGCGTAGAATTTATGAATGACGTTTTACCCTAAAACGTGTAATTCCTTAATAACTTTCACGAAAATGAGCTTATGAATGTCAAACTTTTAATTTGCCATGGAAATGATTTATCACTTGAGGCCAAGAAATAAAAATCAAATTTCGGGAAAATTTTCGGGAAAAATGAATAGTAAAAGTGAATAGTGAAATTTTCCGGGAATAGTAATTAACCTGAAAATGCGAATTGTTACAAAGACCACCGCTAAGGCCCGATCCAATGACATGTTTGGCGGTCAAGTCCGGCTCGGTATTCAGCTCACTATGTTTGACGGTCCAGTCCGGCTCGGTATTCAGCTCACCGGTTTGGTTGATCCTAATTACTGGCGAGGAACACTCCAACTTTGTCCTGTTCTTGATTGGTACTTTGCTTTTACATGGTTATTGAGCTACGTGGTTCAAGCTCCTTGATTTTGATTTCACTAAAGCTATATGTAATGTGTGCAGATATTAAACCGGGTTGATGATGCTGTCAATGAAGCTTTGAAACAATCTCAAGGTTCATATACCGCCTTGCTATCTTATAATGACAAGATTTTTTGTGAATACCTGATTACACACTTTTGATGCATTCAGGCATCTTTATCTGGTGCATATCTTAGTCCTTAATTTATTACTATCATCAGGTTGCAAAACAACTCGAAATGTCTTTCATGACATGTTACCCAGCCCGCCATTTTTATGTGGTATTATCTTTTATTATTTTTGAAAGTGAATTCACATCTGAAATGGTTTTTTATCCTTGAATTCATCCTTTAGATGTTTTTAAGCACCCATTATGCGGGGACTGATTTAAAAACTAGATTGACCATAACCAAACTGGCCAAAAGCAAATGCTACCTTGGAATCTTTACTTTTTTCTAGTTTTAAACAATTCCTAGAGTTTAATCTATACCTTATTTTTAATTGGGTGGTTGGGACAAAGTTACAAGATCTGATATGCGTTTTATTCCTATCGTGTTTGCGCAGATAGTTGAACCAGTGGCGCATCTAGTGACTCAAAACCACCAAAGCAGATAGGTGAACCCGTGGCGCATCAAGCGACTCAAAACCACCAAAGCAGATAGTTGAATCAGTGGCGAGTCAAGCGACTCAAAACCACCAAAGCAGATAGTTGAATCAGTGGCGAATCAAGCGACTCAAAACCACAAAAACAGCAGATATTTGAACTAGTGGCGCCTAACAAACTAGATGCACCTGACAAAAGACAAGGCAATAGTGTGTCTGTCAAATGTCAAGAAATAGATGCACCCGTCAACAATATATATAACCACATACTTTTTACAGAGGAAGGTTTTCTAGCATCTAATCAATAACTTTATTCCAGTATGCTCATCTAGTTCTGTTATGTTGTGAGCTTTGACATGTTCTAGTTCTGCTCTAATCCTAATGTGGTTATTGTTGATATGCAGCAGCCTACGTTTTCAAGGCTTTTATATCCAGATGATGAGATTAGATCAGTGGGAGAAAAACTTGTAAGTTTAATTGCAAATTTTATTATTATGTTCATTGTTTTGGATTAAAAGTCTTCATGATGTTGTTTGAATTACTGCTGATCATGTTTGTGTTAATATTGCTTAGATGGATTTAGTTCTGCTCATGAACTTCAAAGAAGATGTGCAAAAGTAATTACTACTGCTAGTACAAAAGTTACTACTGCTAGTACAAAAGTTACGACTGCTAGTGAAAGTTGGTACTGCTCAGAGATTAAGACCAATCGAAGTTGCTAGTTGCTTATGGAGAAGATTATAGATACTTAGGAAACTATTGTAAGCCGACTAGGACTCCTTGGTGTATAAAATGATGTCCAATTTTATATTTGGTTCAGTTATATACATTCCAATTTTATTGTATTTGAACTTGTTTTGATATTTATTTGAATTGTTTTGATATATATTGATTTTTTAAATGTGACTAAAAGATGCATATAGTCATACTTATTAACACTTTGGTCACTGTTTGCTTAGTTCATTGTGTGACTAAATATTACAAAAGGCCACGCAAACATAAACTTCATGTGGCCATTGGATGATCAATAGTCACACAAAATACACATTTCTTCACTTTAAACAGCATATGGTCACACTTATTAACACTTTTGGCCACTGTTTGCTTAATGGTATGTGACTAAATACCCAAAACAAACATGCTTTGTGTGACAAAATATTACAAAAGGCCACACAAACATAAAATTCATGTGGCCATTGGATGATCAATAGTCACACAAAATACACATTTCTTCACTTTAAACAGCATATGGTTACACTTATTAACACTTTTGGCCACTGTTTGCGTAATGGTATGTGACTAAATACCCAAAACAAACATGCTTTTTGTGACTAAATATTACAAAAGGCCACACAAACATAAAATTCGCGTGGCCATTGGATGATCAATAGTCACACAAAATACATATTTCTTCACTTTAAACAGCATATGGTCACACTTATAAACACTTTTGGCCACAGTTTGCTTAATGGCATGTGACTAAATACCCAAAACAAACATGCTTTGTGTGACTAAATATTACAAAAGGCCACACAAACATAAACTTTACGTGGCCATTGGATGATCAATAGTCACACAAAATACACATTTCTTTACTTTAAACAGCATATGGTCACACTTATTCACACTTTTGGCCACTTTGTGTTAAATTGTATGTGACTAACTCCAAAAAATAACACCCATTGTGTGACTAAATCATCACAAACGTCACATTTATTGTATATTCATGTGGCCATTGGATTATCAATAGTCACACAAAATACACATTTACTTGAATATATCATCTCAAATGTCACATATATTATATATTTATGTGGCCAAAGGACAAACAATAGTCACTCTCAAAAAACATTCGTGTGACTATAAGGTGTTTACGGTCACTGATAATGACTTATCTAACAAAACTTGTGCCTAATTTGTCACACATATTCGGGGTTTTGGTCACTCTTTTTTGATGCAAAAGGCCACGAGCTCAACAATGTGACCATATGCCACCTACGGTGGCGGGACTTTTAGTGACACACAACGAAAAAAACGTGTGTGACTATAGGCATATCGTTACACATTTTTGGCGTGACCAACAGAACTTTTTGTACCAGTGATCATTCATTCCCATAATAGCATGCCTCTCATCTTAAATAAACATCATGTATCACTTTCATAGTTATAGTTTTATTCCCATAGTGGGATACCAAACGCACCCTTAGATTTGAGGAATGCTAAGTCAACAAAATTTTAATAAAAACATTTCACTAAATGATTTGTCATCGTAGCTATTACATCTACCGGGAAATTAAAAATTAAAATAGGGAATTTTATTAACTTAAATTTATCTTGCCACATTCCTTTATTTTTTTATTATTTTTTTGTATAATTTATGTATTTCTTTATAAAATCATGAGTTAATTACAAACTGTTTGCGCACAGTAACACCTTTCGTCTCTCATATATGTGCTTGTCAAATGTTGTACTATTAGTCCTTTTGGGTGCTGGTCATTAGTTTGTACCGTTATCCTACATAACGCAAGTTAAGTCCATATGGACTTAATAGGCTTTAGTCCTTTCTAGTTCATAGAGACCAAACGGGCATTTGTAACTAACGAGGGATGATTTACGTAATTAACTTTTATTTTATTTTTTATTTTATTTTTCATTTTGTTTGAAAAGGATTTTTTGTTTTTTCCTTTTTATTTTTTTTTCGGTTTCTTTTACTTGTTTTTCGATTTACGTAATTAACACTCATATTTTTTTATTTTTTATTTGTTTTTGGTACTTTGTAATTACATAAATCGTTCCTCGTTAGTTATTAATGCCCGTTTGGTTTCTATGGATTTAAAAGGACTAACACGCATTTAGTCCCTATAGACTTAACTTGCATTATGTAGGATAAATGGTACAAACTAACGACCATCACCCAAAAGGACTAACAGTACAAGATTTGACACGCACATATATGAGCAGGCTAATTATTTTGAAAAATGGATGGAAAGTGTTACTGTAGGCAAACCACAAGGACAAAGTTTGTAATTAACTCTAAAATTGTATTTGTACTTTCAATATCAATTTTCTCACGAGTGTTTTTTATCTTGTAATTGTAAAATGCTTCGTATTTTTATTACCAATTTTCTCGTAACTGTTATTTTATCTTGTAAAATGCTTCGTATTTTCACTACTAATTTCTTTCACAAATTTTATCTTCTTGAACTTTGAATTATTTATCTACATTTATATGTCAAATGCTATTTTTTTCATGTTGCAATCTCAAAAAATTAGACATAGGTAACCAATGATCATGAATAATCTTCTCCTTACATATGTTGAAAAGCCAACCTACCATTATTTTTATGATAAATTACACACGCTTTGCGAGTCTCTTTTGCCTAAAATACACATCATCCCTTTCATAGCTCATGCCACATATCTCTTATGCATATGTTTTTTTTTCTTATTATTATTATTATTATTATTATTATTATTATTATTATTATTATTATTTTCCTGAGATTGTTCATATGCATTATCTACAGGAATATTGTGGTTTTTTTTTTTTTTTTTTTTTTTTTTTTTTTTTTTTGAACAAAGAATACCATAAGCATCTTTCATAAATTTTTGTCAAGATGTTGATGTTCGCTGTTAGTGATGTTTTAATTTCAAAGTGACAATTTCTTTATACCATTTGCACATAACTAGTATAAGAGCATAAGGTGTGGTGAATAAGGGTGCTCAAGGTCTAAAAATCGGACCGGACCGGCTGAGGCTGGACCAGACCGAGACCAAGTTAGGCAAAAATCCTGACCGAGGCCGGACCGAATGTGGTCTGTCCGGTCTCGGTCCGGTCAATCCTTCGGTCGGTCCGGTCCAAATAGGCTAAATGTTCGGTTTGTAAGCCGGATCGGACTGGACCGAGACCAAAATAATGAAAAACCTCAGACCGAGACTGGACCGTTGGTCCTTCGGTCGGTCCGGTAGGTCGATCTGGTCGGCACTTAGTGGCGAAGCACCATTTTTTTAGGCATGCTAGGGCCACATAAAATTTACACAAAAAATCCCCACTCGCTGACATGTCAGCGGGTGATTGGTTTTTTGTGGGTTCCACATCCCACAAAAAACCAACCCACAAAAAACCAATCACCCGCTGATATGTCAGCGAGTGAGGATTTTTTGTGTAAACTTTATGTGGATGTAGCAAAATTTTTTTTTCTTCATTTGGGTCCTATCGGGTGACACATCACTTTAAAATACCCTCTCACTAGGGGTGTAAACGAGTCGAGCTTTTAACGAGCTTCACGAGCTCGAGCTCGTTTAACTCGAGTCGAGCTTGATAATTTTCGAGCTCGAGTCGAGCTCAAACAAAATTTAGAGATCGAATAATTTCACGAGCCGAGCTTTTAAAACTTATATTTAGCTCGGCTCGTTCGAAAGCTCGTTTAGTTATTCGAGCTGAACGAGCCAAACGAGTTACTCGAGCTAAACGAACCGAACGAGCTAATCGAGCTAAATATGTAGTTTCAAAATATTTTAATTTTAAATTTTTAATTACTATAAGTATTAGGTTAAACTTAAAACCAAAACTAGCAAGATGTTAATCTTCAATCACATAAAAGATCTACACTTTAGTTTATATGTAAATATACATACAAACTAGTAAGCTTGGGCTTTTATTTTTATAGACCCCACATTGCCTTCCTTTTGTTCTACTCTTTCAATGTGGGATGTGAAATGAAATCCTTTTTCTTTTCTTTTTTCATTCAAACTTACAAGTATTACTTGGATTCTTAATATGTATAAATAAATTAAATGTGATAAGTAAATTGTTACTCATATATATTCATTGATCATATAATGGTTAATATTAGTTTTATGCTAGTTAAGAGTTTTATAAAGAAGTAACTAATATGTTTAATAAACTCTTTATCAAATATACAAATGAATTAAATCCAATCATAAATAACACTAAATAAAAATTATGAATCATTAGATGATTTCAACGAATCTCGCTCGTATGGCTCATGTGATGTTGAGAGTTATATTGAGGTTTTTGTGATTATAAATACAACATATGTATGTATATTGTATATTAACGATCCCTTTTTATGATTTTCATGCTTACGCACATAAAAGACACATACGATGAAATTCAGATATGTGTGATCACATGTGACACATATATATATGATACTCCAATATGTATAGACACATAGACACGTACGTATGAAAGCCAAATATGTATGGACACACACACATGAAATACATAAGTCCGATCAATATTTACATATAAAGACACATATTTGATATATATACATATGCATAAACTCATTGTGAGGTTGATAAAAGCAGTTGATTCATGGTTCTTAAACGATATAACATAAACAATGTTATCCATGGTTCTTAGACAATAAAACATAAACAACGTTATCATCTTCGATCAATCTGATTATGAAACACGGAGATTGTTGTTGGTAATATTCTAATAGAAACTCTTATTCTGATTTTAGTTATGAACTAACTAACTCTTACACTCGTAAATTCATGTCAACTAGTTGAGATATTTATGACAATGGTTTATTGATTATAATCCATTACATGTGAATACAAACATATTTATGTATACACATATAATGTCTCTCATATGAGCATTTATACTTACAAACACGCACATACATTCTTACATATGATACACACATACATTTACAAGAGACAGATGAAGATACATAAATACACAATACACATACACATACACATACACATACACATAACTGACTTGGTTCACGACCCAAACAATTCTTAATTTACTTGAGCTCATTATTTATGATCTTGACTCTAGCTCAAATAACAAAAGTTCCTCGACCAATTTCATGAATCGAGCTTACAAAATTATATACTTGGCTATACTCACTCGAAAATCATGTATATAAAAAGAGGTAAAACATATACTAAGGAATCATACATGATACAAGTATATCAATTATATGTTCTTTATGAACTTTAATTAATCATTTATTTAATTCTTTTAGCATCAATTTTTTTGTTCTTTTCTATTATTAGATCAAGCGTATTAACTTTGTTATTTAGTTTAATTAGTAGATTTGTTAGCACAAGTTAATGAAAAAAATATCATATTTTTAATTAAGAATTATAATTATAATAGAAAATGTAACAATATAAGATTTATGTTTTGAAAATTATGTGAAGTAATTGTATATTGCCTAATCAAAGAAACAAGATGAAAAGTATCCCACATTGAAAATAATAAGAAAAGTGAAGAGAGATAAATACTATAAAACAAAGACCCATTTCATTTTTCATAAACAACTACATCTACTTACTTGAAATTATAAAAAATATAAGTATGATTGTTATACACTCTTTTGCTTCAAATGCAAACTAGTGTTTATTATAAGTTACACAAACTTTAGTTTAACATTAGAACAATTTTTATAATCGTAAACGAGCTTTCGAGCTCGAGCTTGAGTTAATAAACGAGCCTTTCAAGTTCGATCTTCTATACGAGCATATTAAGCTTGAAAGTTATTTTATTAGAGGATTACAAAAAAAAAGTTTAAAATTTTAAAAGAGCTTCGAGCTCGAGCTCGAACAACAGCAAAATATTCGAGCTCGAGCCAATTTATAAAAGTTTATTCGAGCTCGAGCCGAGCTCGAGCCGAGCAGTTAATAAACGAGCCTAGCTCGTTTAGGCCAAAACTCGACTCGGCTCGGATCGTTTACACCCCTACCTCTCACTAATAACACAAAATAAACTCTTTATTTGGTCCCACCTACCTCCAATTTTATTTATTTCTTACTCTATATCTTATTTATATATACTTAAAAAAAAGGTTGCAAAACTAATTTGTCTTATTTGCTTCGTTTGAATGAAGAGGAGCAAACGAAGAGCAAGGCTAGTGAGGTGAAGAGCAAACGAAAAAGACTGTTTGTATCTACCTATTATATAAACAAGGCCATTTTTTTTCTGTAGATCACTAAGAGGATGCCACATAAGCACTCAAATAAATGACACGTAAGTAGCAAATAGCTCTTCGAGCATATTGTCTCTTGACTTGTGATCACAACCCCTTCGAATCATTTTTTCTTTGACTAAGAGTGTATACTTTCTCAAAAAAGGACATCACCCATGCTTTATCCCTTATTTTCTTGACTTTTTTCAATTATGGATAATCATATCTTATGTTAGGGATGAGCATTTCGACCCGAATCTCGGAATCGAACCGGAACCGTATCGGTATCGTACCAAAACGGTATCGATCTCAATATACGGTACGGTACCGGGACTACGAAATAAGGTGTAAAAAAATCGGGACCACTAATTCGGTACGGGACCGGTACCAAATCGGAAAATTCCCGAAAAAAACGGGGAAAACCCGATTTTCTGGTACCGGTACCGGTATCCGAATCCCGTTCGGTACGGTACCGGTACCACTAATTTATGCTCGGGAAAAAATCGGTACCACTAATTCGGTACGGGATCGGTACGGTACCAGTACCGTGCTCTGTAGATGAAAAGTGTAATATCAAGCTTCCGGCTGTTTCTTCTCTCTCACTATCAAGGTATTTGCTAAATATCTTCTTTCTATATGTTTCTTGTGATGAAATTTCAGCACTTGCTAACCCATTTCTTTGTCTTTGCAAATTATGCATGTTTTTTTTTGTTAGTTTTAACGGATAAAAATTAATGAATATGTCCGGACTCGAACTCGAGACTTCGGGATTGCACACTTTACGTATGAGTTTTAATTAATTAATAATTATTGTTTTAGTGACGAATAATTATTAAATTCACGAAATGAGCACTTAACGGTACCTAACAACTGTTAGACGAAAGTTAAAGGACTAAAGATGAAAAAAGAAGGAAAGAAGGATGTTAGCATTAAAAATATGAATTATGAAGTGATGGTCATTCTTATATTGTAACTTTGTGTCGTGTGTTAAGATTAGTAATAGTTTAGTCATTGGGCCTTGGACTTGGCAAGCTAATATGTTATATGCTATGTTTCATAAGCCTAGTTATCCTACCATGTCACCAAGTCCAAGCCCAAGCCCATAGAAAGCCCATCCATCTCATGTGATGGAAGTATAAAAGGCACCTTACCTCTCATTTGTAAGGTGTGCTTGTGTGTGTAAGTGTGTGTGTTTTCTTTGAATAAAAGCTCTCATATTTCCATCTCTTTCTACATATACACGAAATACATATACCTCATACAAGTCACCATCTTTCCATCTTTCCTTCTTATTGTGCTTATATTGTGTGTGATAAAGTTGGTATATCTAAGGTCCTACAAGTGGTATCAATCGCCTAACAATGATTTAGGAGTGTTGAGAGTTTGCTTGGTTCGTTTTTTTTAGCTATATACACGTTTTTTTTAGAAAAGTTCTTACTTTTCTTGTTTTTTCTTGGTTTTTAACACTTTTTTGATTACAAACTAGTGTTATAAACCTTATCTAACAAGAAAGTTTTAATCTTTTTGAAAATTTCTAGCTAAAAATTCGACTTTGGTTTTGTACTTGTTTTCGAGATCTCAAAAAGTTTGATAAAAATCATCAAGTTTGGAACTTTCTTCAAGTTTTGGTGATTTTATGCATAAAAGTACAAGAATCTTGGAACACAAACTTGATTTCGGTGTGCTTTAAGTCATACGATTTTTGTTACCTTTTATCGAGAACTTCTCTTCAAGTATCTTCAGACGATTCCGTGGCTTACTCGGTGTTTTTCTTCCTTGTATAAGTTAGAAAAAACACTTCGACTTAGGATAACTTTCTAAATTGTATAATTTAGATAAGTTTTGAAATTCTCGATAAGTGAAAATTTTCGAGAACTTTTGAAAAATTTCGAGAACTTTTGAAAAAATTTCGAGAAATTTTGATAAAATTTCGAGAACTTTTTTCGAGAACTTTTGAAAAAATTTCGAGAACTTTTGAAAAATTTTCGAGAACTCTTGATAAAATTTCGAGAACTTTTTTCGAGAACTTTTGAAAAAATTTCGAGAACTTTTGAAAAATTTTCGAGAACTTTTGATAAAATTTCGAGAACTTTTGAAAAAATTTCGAGAACTTTTGAAAAATTTTCGAGAACTTTTGATAAAATTTCGAGAACTTTTTTCGAGAACTTTTGAAAAATTTCGCGAAATTTTGAAAAAAATTTCGAGAACTTTTGTAAATTTTCGAGAACTTGGGACAAATTATCGAGAAACTTGAAAAATTTTCGCAAAACTTGAATTTTTTCGAGAACTTGGGTAACTTATCGAGAACTTGGGTGATTTTATCGAGATCTTGAAAAATTATCGAGAACTTGGGTGATTTTATCGAAATCTTGAAAAATTATCGAGAACCTGGGTGAATTATCGAGAATACAACATTTTCGAGAACTTTTGGTTGATTTTTGACGACTGAACTTCAAACGGCCATAACTTTTGAACCGTAACTCCGTTTTCGACGAATCAGCTGTCAAAACGACCGTCAGACAGAGGAGAACGACACGCTAAATGATTTATCGATTTAGGCGAAGTTTCGAGGCCTAAAAACGCTCCGAGAAGAAGTTATTGAGGTTTTAAGGTTTTCAGTCAAAATTTTCACCATAAAAACTTGCATCAACTCACTCTAAACTCTACTCCTATTTCGTTGGAACGATCCAAGAATCAACTTTATCCATCTACACTTCATCAATGGCATCTCAGCAAGATATTCATGCAGCAGGTGCGGAAAACCGACCTCCTATGCTTGAAAAAGGTGGATATCTCCCATGGACAAGCCGCATGCTTCATTACATCAAAACTAAGACTGATGGTAACCTCATGCTCAACTCCATTAAGAAAGGTCCATTTCAGCCAAGACAAGTTCAAGTCGCCGGTGATCCAAACTCAACAAATCCTACTGAACCATACATGCGTTTACAAACAGAAGAAGATTACACTGATGAAGACAAGGCGCAGATCAAAGCTGATGATATGGCAATGCATCTAATCCAACTTGGATTACCTCGGGAGATCTTTGCTGCGGTCGACAGCTGTGAAACTGCTCATGCTATGTGGGAACGTGTTAGAAGGATTTGTCATGGAACAGAGATTGGACAACAAGACGTTGAGAACAAACTTCTTACTGAATGGGAGAACTTCACATCCACTAAAGGTGAACAGATTGAGTCATACTACACAAGGTTTTGCACGTTGATGAATGAGTTAATCAGAAACAAGTTGACACCTCGAACAATTGCAACAAACATCAAATTCGTCAATAACCTTCCAGAAGAATGGGGTCGTTATGTTACAATTGTTAATCAGACAAAGGACTTACATCAGGTGAATTATGATCAACTCTATGACTTTCTGAAGCAAAACCAAGCTGAGGCTAATGAAGTTAGGAAAGAAAGATTGGCAAAGAATCATGATCCTCTCGCACTAATTGCTAATACACCAACACCATTACAAGTGAACACTCAACAACCATCATCATCCATTCACAACTACATGCAACCATCATGCATTCAACAACCAACACCGGTCTACCAACAACAATTCTACCCACAACAACAAGAAGTTATTCCACAACAAACATACCCACAATTCCAAGAACCAGAATTCACTGACAATGATGAAGCTACTGCAGCATTGACTTAAGCGTTTGCTTTTCTGACAAAAGCATTCCAAGGACGCTATTCTACACCAACAAACAACAACCAAAGGATTTCATCGAATACTCGCAACAGGCAGATCGCTCAGCCGAGTTTCAATATGGGCAACGGAGGCCAAATGGTTGGAGTTTATGGGAATCAGCAAGGATATGCCACTGGAATTAACATGGGGAATCATAATATGCAGAATGCAGGTCAGTATGCAGGGAATCAGTATGGTCAGAATGCAGGGAATCAGTTGGGTCAGTTTGTTGGAAATCAGAGGGGTCAGAATGTTGGTAATCAGGCAATGGGTAATCAGAATAGGAACGTTGCAGCTCCAGTAGTTGGGAATTTGGGAAATATGAATCAGGGTAATCCGGTAAAGTGTTTCAACTGCCAGGGTGTAGGTCATATGGCAAGGAACTGTCCTACTAAGCCAAACAAGAAAGATCTAGCGTACCTGCAAAAAGCAGTAATGTTGGCACAAAAGGCAGAGGCAGGATTTCAGTTGAATGCAGAGGAGAATGACTTTATGGCTCTTATGGATGACATGGAAGATAGAGAAGATATCGATGCGAACTGCATATTCATGGCGAATCTTCAGGAAGCTAAGTATGACACGGATTCTGACACACTTCCTGTTTATGACACCAATGCACCATCTGAGGTATCTAATTTTAACACATGTCACAATAATGATATATTTGATATGTCTCCTCATGAGGAACAGCATTTTGAGAAGCAAGCACCCACTTATGATACATTCCTGGACACGCCAAGTAGTAGCAATACTCCTTTAGCAACTCCAGATGTGAATCATAATGGAGGCTTCGTTTCACAGCATGCTGAGAATAATGAGGAAACACGTGCTTTATTTGAATCATTATTGAATAATTGTCGTCTTGAAATTGAGAATGTGCAAAAGGTCAATCGCGATGTTAAGGCCGCGAATGTTAAATTGACCGCTGAGCTTGAGAGTTACAAGTCAACCGTTAACGCTTTTGAATTTCATAACAAAAGATTGTCTGAATTAGAAACTGGTTATCAAAATTCCGTTTCAGAGAAACAAAAATTGCAACTCAAGTTTGACACACTTGATGTTAATTCTTTCAAAAAGATAAAATCTTTAAACACGGAAATTTCTGATTTACAAAACCAACTTTCTAAACAAAAAACAGCTTATTCCAATCTTGAAAAAGAAATGGATGAGTTGAAAAAGGACTTTGCAAAGAAAGAAGACAAACTTTTGGAAGAAATCGTAGAGTCAGAACACATGATTGCTCATTTAGAGGAATTAGTGGTTAAGTCGGGTCAGTCGAGTCAAACAATGAAAATGATTTCAAATCAAATTAATCCGATTTACCATACAAAACATAAAATGGCTCTTGGTAACAACACCCCTTGTAATCTCAAGAAAGCTCAGCAAGAACAGAATGTTTTGTACAATGGTAATGTGATTTATACCAAACATGATCCTCCCGTCGTTCGGGACTCTGTGCTAACGATTGAACATGTCGAAGAGAGCATTAATAAAATGAAACAAAAGGATTTGAAACCCATTGATTACAACAAATTGAACAAACTTTCGGGAATCACTTTTGTTCCACAAACAGAACCGTCTGTGTTTTCCATTAAACGACCATTTGCGAAATTCTTGTCTAAAAAGAAAGTTGTTTCCAAATCTCTTTCAAAATTAGAACAAATGTCCTCTAACAACACTTTTAAAACAAGTGAGGCGAGAAACATTCTCGATGACGTTAAAATAAGAATTCAAGAACTTCAAAACATTGTTAAATCCAAAACTTCCATCGATATTAACAACTGGCATTCTAGTTTTCACATCGAACAGCAAAAGGTGTTTCAAAACGAAATTACGATTCCACTGAATAACATCAGCGCGAGTGTAAAAAATTTTGAACTAGCTTTTTTAAAAGAAACGGCCGACTTTGTCAAGGACCACAAATCCCTGGTAAACGAAGCTAATGATGCTCGTGAAAACATGAATGTTTTGGAAAACCTTAATGATTCTCTCTTCGAAGCTGTTATGACCACTGACATCATGTCCATCATTTTACAAACATATTCTGTTCAAGACGATGAAAGACTGAGAGCTGAGACCTCCGAAATTGTTTCAAAATATGAAAATGCTCTTATAAAGCTTGAAAAAGAAAATGTGTCATATTTTAAACAACTTGATCGAAAAAAGGAAGAATGCAAGTATGACAAATTGTCGTATGAGCGTGCCTTAAAGAACATGAAAGAGCAAAATGATCTTTTGAGGACCCAGCTTGAAAGTCAAAAATAAAAGGGTGAGGAAACTAAGTTTGCAAAACCATTGACTTCGGAGAAACCAAATGTGTCTAACACGGTTCAAAAACCAAAAATGTCAATTTCACGGTTTGCTCCAAAAGTCGATGAGAAAAAGAATTTGACAAAACCAGTCACTCCAACACCCTTGCCCAAGAAAAGTGAAAATGAAAAGATTGTTGATAAAGGAAAAGCAGTTGTCGAAACTCCTAAAGTGTTAGCACCTGGCCTTTTTAGGATTAGTCCCACTAATGCGTCTGCCTCAACATCTAAGACAAATGACAAGTGCATAAAGGCTAATTCTAAAGAATCTAGGGATGCTAAAAAGGACAACAATATAAATCCTAATGTGTGTGCCTTACCTTCTACAAGATTAGAAAGCACCTCTAGGAGCAGCAGACTACAGCCTAGGAGCAATACAAGGAACAATAGAGTCTCGCCTGTCTCTAAGAGTAGTAGCAAGAATAAAGTTGAAGAAGTAGAAGAACACCCTAGGAATTTATCGCTTTGTAATAAGAGACATGTTTCATCTGAATGTAATGTCAAGAGTACTGTTTCTAATGCATGTAATGACTCTGTTTGTTTAATATGCAAGAAATGTTTAATTAATTATGCTCATGATGAATGTGTTTCTAAGAATGTGAATGTCACGCCTGAACAGAAGGATGTTCCAAAAAGACCTAGTGCTAGATCCAGATCTTTAGAACGATTAGTTGCACGATTTAGGACTACCACTATTAGTCGAATGCCTAGGAACTATCTTAAGTTTTGTATGTGGATTCCGACGGGTAGAGAGTTCACCCTTAAGGACGGCAAATTAGAAATAACTCAAGCTAAACATGTAGCAACTGTCTATGAGTGTGATTCTGCTTTTACTCCTAACCCCATGGAACCAAATTCAACACGGTTTCCAAATACAAACTCTTCTGTTCTTGGCAGGTTATCGAAATATGTCTTTGGATCGTCGACTCGGGTTGCTCCAAGCACATGACCGGGAATTTAAAGCTGCTGATCAATTTTGTCTGGAAATTCATGGGAACTGTACGCTTTGGAAATGATCATGTAGCAGCTATTCAGGGTTATGGAGATCTTCGGTTTGAGAATTTTTTAATCACTCGAGTTTACTACGTCGAAGGGTTGGGACACAACTTGTTTTCAGTCGGGCAGTTTTGTGATGCAGATTTAGAAGTTGCATTCAGGAGAAACACGGTTTTTATCAGAAATTTGGTTGGTGATGATCTCCTAACTGGTAATCGTGGTACAAACTTGTATGCTATCGACATCAACCAAATGGCTTCTACATCACCAATTTGTCTTATGACAAGGGCAACCGAAACTAAGTCCTGGCTGTGGCATAGACGTTTATCCCATCTCAATTTCGACACCATCAACAAGTTAGCCAAAGACAACATCGTCACCGGACTTCCTAAGTTCAAATACACCAAGGAACACTTATGTCCATCATGCGAACAAGGAAAAAGTAAAAGAGCATCATATAAACCCAAAACCGTACCTAGTTCAGAAGCAAGGTTACATTTGTTGCACATGGACTTATGTGGCCCAATGAGAGTTGAAAGCATTAATGGGAAGAAGTATATTCTTGTTATTGTTGATGATTATTCAAGATATACTTGGGTAAAGTTTTTGAGGTCAAAAGACGAAGCACCAGGCATCATCATCACCTTTCTGAAGCGTATTCAAGTTCTACTTCAAGCTCCAGTAAGGATTATAAGAACAGATAATGGCACAGAATTCACAAATCAGGAGTTAAGAACTTACCTTGAAGATGTTGGAATCACACATCAAACATCAGTTGTTAGAACTCCACAGCAGAATGGGGTAGTTGAAAGAAGAAACCGAACTCTTGTGGAAGCTGCTCGCACAATGCTGATTTTTTCTAGTGCACCACTATTCCTATGGGCTGATGCTATAGCTACTGCTTGTTTTACTCAAAACCGATCCTTAGTCCATCCGAGATTCAATAAAACCCCATATGAGCTAGTGAACAACCGTAAACCTGACATCTCTTACCTTCACGTGTTTGGCGCTTTGTACTATCCGACGAATGATAGAGAAGATCTAGGAAAGTTAAAAGCTAAGGGTGATATTGGAATCTTCATTGGATATTCAGAAAACTCGAGGACATTCAGGGTATATAATAGAAGAACGAAAAAGATAATGGAGACGATGAATGTGAAGTTTGACGAGATTTCACAAATGGCTTCTGAGAGACTCGCTCTAGAACCTGCGCTTAATCCAATGGCTTCTAATCATAACGGATTAGGACCCGCACCAAACATGCAGACTTCTGGACACATCAGTTCAGGACTCGTGCCTCAAGGAGCTCAGTCAACAAACACGGATAAACCTTCAGAACAAGAACTGGAAAACTTCTTCGAGTTAATGTTTGATGAATATTATGGTGGACCTTCGACAAATGCATCTCAACAACATTCCGCTGCACCCGCTCAAAACCATCAATCACCACCACCATCACAAGATGCATCTACCACAATCGAAGCTGAAGCACCAACTACATCAACATCATCCACATCTACTCAAGCAACTCCAGTACTTGAAACTGTTCAACCAAGCGTTGATGAGCAAAATCAAAACACAAACTTTCAAGAAGAACCAACAAATAATTCAAACGATGTTGTGTTAGAAGAAGGAGAAGAAGTATTTGAAAACCCGTTTGCAACAGACTCTGCTGAATCTTCTTCAAGGTTACAAGAACCGTCTAACACACATACGTTCAACCAAAGGTACCCTTCTACGTTTCAATGGACTAAAGACCATCCGTTAGTACATGTTATTGGTGATCCTTCAATGCCAGTTCAGACGAGGAGACAACTTGCCACCGATCTCGAATTGTGCATTTACATTTGCTCAATAAGCAACAAAGTACCTAAGAACATTCGGGAAGCAATGGCAGAAAACCCATGGATTGAAGCAATGCAGGAGGAATTTCTTCAATACCTGTTACATGATAGTTGGGAACTTGTTGAACGACCACTTGATAAACGTGTTCTTGATCTCAAGTGGTTGTGGAAGAACAAACTAGATGAGGAAATGACTGTCATTCGCAACAAAGCTCGTCTCGTGGCTAAAGGATATCCACAAGAAGAAGGGATAGATTTCGAAGAATCATTCGCGCCTATAGCTAGACTTGAAGCAGTCCGGATTTTCTTAGCCTATGCCGCTCACAAAAACATCACAGTCTATCAGATGGACATTAAGACAGCTTTCTTGAATGGAACTCTGAAAGAAGAAGTGTATGTGAGTCAGCCAGAGGGATTCATCGACAAAGATCATCCAGACTACGTCTACAAGCTTAAGAAAGCAATTTATGGTTTAAAACAAGCTCCAAGAGCGTGGTATGACGAACTATCATCTTTCTTGCTCAAAAACAATTTCACAAAAGGAACGGTTGATGACACCTTGTTTATCAAAAAGTTCAAAGATGACATTTTGATCGTTCAAATTTACGTGGACGACATTATTTTTGGATCAACCAATCCTAACCATTCAAAACATTTTGAAAATCTCATGAAAAGCAAATTTGAAATGTCCATGATGGGGGAACTAAAATTCTTTCTTGGTTTACAAATACATCAATCCCCTCGTGGTATTTTTATCAATCAAGCTAAATATACAATAGAGATTTTGAAAAAACATGGAATGGAAAATTGTGATTCTGTTGGTACACCAATGGTCACTTCACCAAAAATAGGTGCCGATTTGTTTGGGAAACCTATCGATCCGAAGAAATATCGGAGCATGATCGGTTCTCTCATGTACCTAACTGCTAGCCGACCCGATATTCAATTTGCTGTATGTCTATTAGCACGGTTTCAGGCAAAGCCTACCGAACTTCACCTCAAAGAGGTTAAACGGATCTTTCGGTACCTACGAATCACCATTAACATGGGACTTTGGTATCCGAAGGATTCGGAGTTTAATCTAACAGCATTTTCAGATGCAGACCATGCTGGTGATCCAGTTACAGCAAAGAGTACATCAGGTGGAGCACAATTTTTGGGTGAAAAGCTTGTAAGCTGGTCTTCAAAGAAACAGGACTGTACTGCGCTATCAACCGCCGAAGCCGAGTATGTGTCTCTATCTGCGTGTTGTGCCCAAGTTCTTTGGATGCGGACACAGCTCACAGATTATGGCTTTACTTTTGACAGAATACCTATGTATTGTGACTCAAAAAGTGCCATAGCCATCTCGTGCAATCCCGTACATCACTCTAAGACGAAGCATATCAAAGTCCGCTACCATTTCATCAAAGAACACGTGGAAGAGGGTACTGTTGAATTATTTTTCGTTAAGACTGATTATCAACTCGCCGATCTATTTACTAAAGCCCTTCCAAAAGAACGGTTTGACTATTTAGTTCGACGAATTGGCATGCGAAGCCTAACTCCTGAGGAGCTAGAACGTCTTCTCGAATCTTCTTGAAAAATGTTTTCAAAATCGCTTCGCTGTAAATATTTTTGAAAAAACAAAATACAAAATTTGAAAAACCAACAAAAACAAAATACAAAAATATAAAATTTCAAAATACAAAAACAATATAAAATCAAAAAATCCAAAAATATTCTTCTCACGACATGTCTCTCGTATAAATCAATATTCTGTACGTTTCTAGAAATGTCATTCAACAATGATACGGATATGTACAGATGCTTGAGCGGGAGTTCTTTTTTTTTATGTTTTCCTAAAACATGTCGTTTCTCAAAATTTTCTTCACAATGGCTTTCGTATACTTCAGTACGAAACCCGTACTTAAATAATGACTTCTGATTATTTTCAAATCAAGGACTCGTACGTTCAATGATGAACTCTTTTTCAAAAAGTTCGAGTCTAAACAAACGAAAAAGATTTCAAGCATAAACTCGTTTTCCAACAAAATTCTTGAGCACTTTTTCAAGACTGTTCAAAAGATTTCTCAAAATCTCTCAAAATTAGTGCTCAAGATAACTCCCTCAAAACCCTTAAATTGATTTTAAATGAGCTATCATTAAGGGGGAGTATAAAAAACAAAAATGTTCCAAATTCATGCAAATCTGTCTTTCTCTCCAAAAAGCCTTTTATTAATCAGTTGATATCAAAAATATCACGCTATGCTATTTTTGAGGGGGAGAAGACATGATTAAAATGTGATCTAAGATGTTTAAAGATTGTGGCTGAATCTCAAAAGAGCTCGACTCAGTAAGTACCAATGAATTGACGAAGCTTAAAATGTCAGTAATCGAAAAGACTTGTCCTGGACGGGTAATAATTTCAAGCTAGTTTAACTAGTGATGTAAGCGTGTCTCGAATAGGACTTGTCTGAGTAGAGTGTACCGTATCGAGAGACTTTCTTTGGACTTGACCAGGACGGGTAATAATTTCAAGCTAGTCTAACTAGTGATGTAAGCGTGTCTCGAATCGGTCATGTTCACTGAAAGTGGATCAATTCAAAAAGTGCAAACTCCTCACGCATGTGCAAATTTCTTAAAAAAATTCATGAGCACATGTGAAGGGGGAGTCCTTCAAAAGTAACAAAAACTCTCAAAGTGTCAACAAAATGTGTTTTATTATCATAAACACTTTGAGAAATTTTTCATAAATGGTTTCATGGCAATTATAGGATAGTCATGGAGTTATAAGGTGACTAAGGTTAGGGAAAACCGTCCTATGATCCGCCAGAGCCGGAGGGATCTACCCAAGGACAATTCCAATAGATTAGAATTAGAAGTCCTTAGGTATGATTGAAAAAAGGAGAAAATGAGAAAGGAGAAAGAAGGGGTTGAAGAATTAAAAAGAAAAGTTATGAAAAAGGGTGAAAAGAAATAGCCCTCCAAATGTTCAACCTTAGGGCAGACACCGGGTTCAACTCATATGCTACTGGTTGTTACTAAGGTGACACCGGTATTGAAGACAAAGACGTCATGGACCCAGTGACGCACTACACTAAACCTTCTTAACCACTCAAGTTCTCTTAAAAGAGCTTGTTTCATTCTCACGGGGAACCGGTGTAATCTATCGACCTGTCTCTTAGAGATGGTTGATATTGAAACAGGAGACCTCTCCCTAATCTCCGCATAGGAAACCAAATGTGCACTTATCGAGTCTAGAGCCCCGAGATTCATCAAAAGATCTCATAGGAACACCTGATATTTCTACACTGGTTGTTCATCATTAAGGACGCCAGATGTAAACTTAAGAGTCCTACGCAGATCTTAGCAATCTGCCAGAACATTTATGAGAGGATTCACATTTGTAATTCTCAATGATTGAATGGAAATTCCTGCCAGGGTCAACATCAAGCAGCCCTGACAGCAGGTCACTTCGGTAATTCTTTATGGGTTACGCTTAGTGTTCGCGGTGGTTTCAAACGGTCTACAGTCGTGGAGTGATCCCCAGCGACTCACCCAATCATTGAGCTACTTAGTAGGTCTCGTAAGCTCTCTCGAGAGTATCTGACATGGGAACGGCCTTGGTAAGGGTTAGAAGGAGTCTTCACACTATGCTGTTGACGATCTCTAATTCTTATCTGTAAGTACCGGATGTTTTATTGCTAACTGTTTATATGCAGGGACACTTCATCTCCATGGCGACAGATTCCACATGCTCATACATACATCTGGAAGTTAAAGAAAGCTCCCTCAAAGATCTATACAACACGAAGTTCAAAGAAAGATTCTACGCCAAAAAGAAGAATCTACAAAGTATAAAGACTAAAGATCAAAGTGAAAGAAAGGGAACTACGTGCATATGAATATCAAAGTCCAAAGATGTATGAGCATGTTGGAATGGCAAACAACCACCACAGACGCAGAAGTGACGAATGGCAGATAACTTCACATCGCAAAAGAACAAAGAACGATGAAAATCAGTTATCAAAGATCACAAAGCATGAAGGAACAAAGACTAAAGACTATTCTACAACGACACACAAAGTTAAAGACAAAGAACACGGAAGACCCACTCACGTGGAGCATCATTCGAATGACCAACCCTTAGGGGGAGATTGTTAGCATTAAAAATATGAATTATGAAGTGATGGTCATTCTTATATTGTAACTTTGTGTCGTGTGTTAAGATTAGTAATAGTTTAGTCATTGGGCCTTGGACTTGGCAAGCTAATATGTTATATGCTATGTTTCATAAGCCTAGTTATCCTACCATGTCACCAAGTCCAAGCCCAAGCCCATAGAAAGCCCATCCATCTCATGTGATGGAAGTATAAAAGGCACCTTACCTCTCATTTGTAAGGTGTGCTTGTGTGTGTAAGTGTGTGTGTTTTCTTTGAATAAAAGCTCTCATATTTCCATCTCTTTCTACATATACACGAAATACATATAACTCATACAAGTCACCATCTTTCCATCTTTCCTTCTTATTGTGCTTATATTGTGTGTGATAAAGTTGGTATATCTAAGGTCCTACAAAGGATCTAGAAACCCTCTTGGGCTCTAGAATCGGCCGAAACCCACCCTTTAGGGGTAGGGTTGATTTCTTTTGCTCCAAGTTTTGAGATAGTATAAATACATGGCCTCATGTATTCATTCTTCTCATCAATTGGTTCATTAGCAAGCCAATTCACTTTCTCATCTCCTTTTCTTTGAGCTATAGGCGATCCCTAGTGATCAACTAAGGCTCAACTAGTAGTGCTTGCTCGTGAATTAAGAACCTAGCTTTTCTTATTGAAGCACTATTAGTACGTGTGTTCGACAACGAAGTGTTAGCATACTTTTGCTAACGTGGTGATTGCCCACTCGACTATCCTTTAGTCGATCCCCAATTAAACCCTAACTAGGGTTTATAGTTCTTGTTCTTGCTAGAAATCACAAAAGAGGTACGCATTCATTTATATTCGGTTAATTTCAATTACATGTATTTGATCTATTTCCGCTGCGTGCTTGATGTGTTTATATGTTTATATATTAGTTATGATTTTCATATATTCCAACATTCTTATCCTAAAGTCAGATATATAAAGATGGAGTGGAAGAGATAGCTGTACCCAGGTGTTTTATTTATTTATTTATTTATTTTTTTCACTTTTTGGTAGTGTGGGAACTCTTCTGATCGTGTAAGGTTTTTACTGAGTTACTTTACTAGCTATTTTGTTTTTATTAAACATGTATCTTTATTTTCAGAACCCTGTTAAGTGCGGGAACTGCGAGAACTCCAATTTTGCATTAGAAAACATGCATGTTCATATAAAACATGTATGTTTTCTTACATACACCTTAATACACATACATGCGTAACATACATGTTCATATAAAACCCTGTTAAGTGCAACATATCAATGCAAAATGGTTTTATATGAACATGTATGTTACACAGGTATGTGTATTAATGTGTATGTAAGAAAACATACATGTTTTATATAAACATGCATGTTTTCTAATGCAAAATCGGAGTTCTCGCAGTTCCCGCACTTAACATGGTTATGAAAATAAAGCCCCCTTATTAAGCTACTCAGTTAGTATTTTGTTTTCAAATTCATTTTGGCATCATCTTTTTGAGCAATAAACTGTGTTTCTGTTTTGGAACCTTTGAATTGTTCTTAGTGCCAAGTAGTTGTGTTGTTAGAGTTTGTGATACGAGTGGATCTGTGGATGTAACTAACAAACTAACTTTTTTTTTTTTTTTTTTTTTTTTTTTTTTTTTTTTTGCAAGAATGCTTTACGTGTATAATTTAACTCTTTATTATGGATCTCGAACGGGTGCTAGAAGGCTACGCTGAATTGTAACACTTGATCTCTAATCCTTCGAACTTGAATCCTATCAAGGATTCAAGGTGTGGGTTAATTCTAATGTAGCATACTCTTTTTGGTGTATCATTTTTTCTATTTTTTTCTAGATTGGGGGATTGGGTCTCCTACTTGGAGTTGTCGGTGTTTGGTAGTTTTTGTGTTGCATTTTTGTGTTAAAATCTTTGATCTTCACAAACAATATTATCTTTTGTTTCCCAAGATTTGAAGCTACTAAGTATGGACATGGTTCATATAGAGGGAAGTAGAGAACATACTTTCCATAATACATAATATCTTGTATGCAATTTATGACTATTAAGGTTGAGGCAGTGAAATTTTTTATGACCCCTTTATCTACCTATTAAATAACACGAGACTTTTTTGTAATTAGTTTTAAGCTTCATATTTTTGCTTTAAAAGAGCTTTTTTTAGAGAATTATTCAATTATATTTGTGATTTATATTGAGATTATTTAACGAATACGTTATGTTTATAGTAAACAATATGAAAGCTAAATATCTCTGTTATGTTTATCAATGATCATAGAAATGTGTACATGTTATGTTATTACTTAATTTGGAAGCTGATAATTGACATTATAAGCTGAACAAAAACGGAAAAACCTAAATAATGTGTTGTTATATATGAAGTGACAAGACATGTGAATGTATGATGGTAACTTGTAAGAGTGAGGAGTCATTCAATCCTTCCATTCAAGAAAATGAGTGAATTTAGTAGCTAGGTAAGGAGGTGCTGACCTTTCTGCCATTAATATGTTTTACAGTAAATAAAGTTTTATTTTCAAGTATGCTAACACCTTAGCAATGATAAGCATGAACCACTTTTGGTTGCATAGAAGTTAAAATCAATGTGTCATATAAAAGATGAAGCATTTCCAAAGAAATAAATAGGAGTAGAGTATTTTTTTTAACACTTAAACATGTTTAGAGTTAATTGAACATAAAATACAATAAGTGAAATTGATGAGATGCGATAGACTGATGGTGGAAAAAATGATATTATACGAAAAGTATGTTGCTTTGGTAAATGTGGTGAGATGTGATAGTGGAATAAATGATATGAAAAGTATGGTGTTGTGGTAAATGTGGACTATTTCTTATTCTAGGGTCATATCATGCAACAAATAAAGTTTACATTACTCAAGTGTTATATAGTTTGAACTTTGAACCAAAAGAAGAATATACTAGAAAGTCACGTTTGTTTTACTTTATGTTATTGTAATTGTGTAATTGTTTCTTTAAACTACCCATCAATATAAAATTTTTAAAAGGCTCTATGTTATAAATAGATGTTTTAATTTTCTTAACAATGATTTTAACTTTTGGCTAATTAATCCATGGGTTTGAATACACACCGCCACATGTATTCAAACCCGGTAATATGAATAACTTGCCTGCATGACATGAGATTTTACATATATCTTGAACACCAAATATAAGACTTGACCCATTTCATTTACACAATTGACCAACCATAAAAAATCGAACATGAACTGAAAAATTACCTAGTGCTCTAACAAATAAACTAATAAAGTAAGTTTCCACTGCACAAGTCAAAAGTCTTCTATTAAGTCAAAAGTCTTTTATTATTAGTAATAGAATTATGCAAGCATCCACAACCACATATATATCATCCACAAAGCACGCTAAACACATTTATATCACCACCAGGCACCAGCTACCGCACACCTTATTTACAATTGACTACCAGTCCACCACTACTAGATCTCTGTATATTTGTTCTTTCAGATCTCGTGAGAAGAACTCCTTCATTTGCATCATTTTGTAACCCAAATGACCCATTTTACTTCACTTTTTGATGAAAATAGAAACATCATGTTTTCACCTGACGACTTTGCTCACCTCAAAATCCCCCTTGAAAACATACGATCCGCCACCAGCAACTTTGGAAATAGAAGGGTCAAGGGAGAAGATCTATATTCAATAAAATACATTGGGCTTCTCAGGCATTCCGGTGAGTTGATTGATATCCGTGCTAAGAGATTTAAGAAAGAACATGAGGATAGAAACGAGCTGTTTTGGACGGAGGTTTCCATGCTTTCTAGTCTCAAGCATAAAAATATCATTTCGTTTGTTGGGTTTTGTGATGAGGATGATGAGAAGATCATCATTTACAAGCTTCCGTCTAGGGGAAGTCTCAGCAGCCATCTAAGTGACCCAATGAGGTTGACATGGGTGCAAAGATTGGAGATATGTGTCCGTCTTGCGAACGTATTGAGCTACATTTATTATGACGAGCCACGCGATTTTAGCGTTATACACCGGAATATCAGCAGTTACACAGTTTGGATAAATTTTTTGGACTGGGAACCAATGTTAACGGATTGGGAACGTTGTTTGAAGATTAAAGCATCTGAAAGGCACCTTTCTTTTCAATCTCATACAGTTTCTTCAGTTTGGGATAGGGAGGGATATGCAGACCCAACATATTTAGAGACTCACACTGTGAGCCACAAGTCGGATATCTACTCCTTTGGGATAGTATTGTTTGAACTACTCTGTGGTAGGAAATCAATGATTGGCGATCAAGATAATAAGTATTTGGCTCCGATGGCCATTTTCCATTACAGAGAGAAAACACTCGATGATATAGTTCATCCAGATCTTTGGAAACAGATAGATCCGCAAGCATTCAATGTTTTCGCAAAAACAGCGTTTGACTGCTTAAATGAAGACCGATCACAACGCCCAAATATAGATGAGATTGTCGCAAAACTTGAGAGCGCGTTGAAACACCAAATGGATCATGTAAGTTTTCATCTGGCTTTAATAATAACTAATCTCTATTTGATGATAATATTAATATTACACGGGTAAAATTATTTACTTGTTACTGTATTTATGATATTAAAGGGACACTCAATAGTTGCGGCCCAAGTTGAAGATACCTCATCCAATCATGACAAGGTAATTATTTACTTGTTACAGCACTATTTTTGTAAGTCGCTAGAATTTTAGAAACATGACCTCCCTATATACACGTGTCATTTTTGGAACACTTGGTAATGTTGTCTTGCTTGGTACATATAGGGATCATTGACCTCCATATCTACACACGTTGAGTCCCATGTCAGCAACAAGACGCAGTCTTCCCTCAAAGATCTCTCTCACTTAAAACTCAGATTGGAAGATGTATACACACCAACGAATTCTTTGGCTGCTATAAAGAGGTTCTATAAAAAGGATGAGATCAAAAGGTTTTGGACAGAAGTTTCGATGCTTTCTAGTCTCAAACATAAGAATCTAGTGTCTCTTATTGGGTTTTATGATGATGAGTATAGAAAGATTATTGTATACAAGGAGGAGGCCAACCAAAGTCTCAACGAATATCTAAGTGACCAAACCCTCACATGGATGCAAAGGTTAAAGATATGCGTTGGCGTTGCGAAGGCGTTGAGTTACATCCATTATGATGCTGGACGAGATTTTAGTGTCATACATTGCAATATCAGGAGCTCGAATATTTTACTAGATGACAAATGGGAACCCAAGTTATCTGGTTTTGAGCTTTCATTGAAAAATACAGTGGCTCGGAGGCAACATCTTCTTCTTACTCGTGATATTATCGAGAATGTATACCTGGACCCAAAATATAAAAAGACCGGCGGTGTGACCCACAAGTCAGATGTGTATTCATTCGGTGTTGTGTTATTGGAAGTCTTGTGCGGACGAAGTGCAGGTAAAGATGAAGATGATGATGATGATAAAGATGAAGATGAAGATGATGATGATGATGAAGATGAAGATGAAGATGAGTTGGAAGAGGGTTTATTAAGTCAACTGGAAAAATCTCAATTGGGTGATATGGTAGATCTGCATTTACGAAAACAGATGGACCCTGAATCATTCAGAATCTTCTCAGACACAACTTATTACTGCTTACAAGAGGAACGGGCAAAGCGTCCGTATATAGACCAGGTTGTCAAAAGACTTGATAAAGCGTTGGAACTTCAGTGGAAACATGAAAATCCAGTAAGAAAATCAACTTGTTTATCAATTTTCGGTGATAATAACTGTTCTATTATCAACTTTATGTTATAATAACTGTTATATTATCAACTGATCATTTCCAGGAACTTCCAAAGAATGCGGTTGACGGTACATCATCTAATCACTTGGAGGTAATTAATTTATTTTTTTTCAAGTTTTAGTTTAAGGCTGGTCATCCTAATTACTTGTAATAAACAAGAGAGTAAATTACACGAATGATACATATGATTAGAGGCTTTTCATATTTGATCCCTGTTACGAAGAAATTAGACAAGACATTTCTGATGTCTAAAATGATAATGACTGTTAACAAGTTTGTTGAATATGAGGACAGCTTTTATCTAGTGGTTAAATTTGTTGAGATGACACTTCCATGCCCCCCTTCAATCTCCTTCCAGCCACCAACCACTTTTACTTGCTACCACATGATCAATACCCAAATTCAGAAATCAAAACACCATATACTTGACACATAGTCACACTCACAAATCAAAAATCATTTTTAAGCCGTTAATGGTATATATTGGGACTAAGGGCCCGTTTGGTTGGGATGTATGGGTATGAATCTATGACTTTGAAAGTAATTAATGTTGTTTGGTTGGTTATGGGGCCCATCACAATGGATTGAGGATACCCAAATGTGAAGGTTTCCTCATGTCTTATGTGTGTGGGTGGTTTCATCATAATTAACATCACAATGTTTTCTTTAGATTGAAATGTTCACATTCTGTAGATTTCTTTCAGTTTTAAGACCAGTTTCTTTATAATTTCACTCCCATATTTTACTAGCAATTATGCTGTTTATGTTGCAGTGGAAGAACTTGGAACACTTGAAGATTGGACTTAATGATATAGAGTTGGCTACCGAGAATTTTTCCGACAGATATTGTATCGGGGAAGGTGGATATGGTATGGTATACAAGGCACAACTCGAACATTTTGATAGCAGTAAATCATCATCGGTAGATGGAGAGAATAAATGTGATCTTCCCAAGAAACGAAGCACTGTAGCAGTAAAACGAATCTTCAATACTCAAGGAGAACAAGGGTTCATTGCAGAGATTGAAACGCTGACTAGTTGTAAACACGATAATATAATCACTCTTCTTGGCTTTTGCGATGAAGGTCGTGATCATATGATCCTTGTCTATGAGCTTGCTTCTAAAGGAAGTCTGGAAGATTATCTGGGAAATAGTGATAAGATGACTAATCTTACTTGGATGCAACGTTTGAAAATATGTGCTGATATTGCACATGGATTGCATTACATTCACACCAACACGGATCACGACAAACAAAAGATAATTCACCGTGACATCAAGAGTGCGAATATTCTACTGGGCAATAATTGGGAGGCCAAGATTGCTGATTTTGGGCTCTCTAAATTCCACCCAGCAAATCAAGAGGCTAGCACTATCAAGACCAATATGATTGCAGGTACAAATACATATTTGGATCCCGAATATCAGAAGTATGGAAGATTAAACAAAAAATCAGACATTTACTCTTTTGGAGTAGTGTTACTTGAGATCTTGACCGGGAGTTTGGCCTATGATCCTGTATACACGAAAGTGAATGAGAAGGGAATTGCACCCATTGCAAGAGATCATTTTGAAAAGGGAACACTGATGGAAATTGTTGATCGCAAGATAAAGGAAGAAACCGATGAACGTGTCTTTTCTCTTAGTAAAGGACCCGATAAAGAGTCTTTGGACATATTCTCAAAAATTGCATTTCGATGTCTGGCAGAAACTCAAGCGCAACGTCCAACAATAGAAGTTGTCATCAACGAACTTAATAAAGCGTTATGCTGCCAGGTATATGCCAAACTACATATAGGATCCTTATTATTATTACTTTTTTCATATTGACTTTACCTTAGTTTGAACTAGTAACAAAAATGATCTCTAGTTTTGATGTCCATTAAATTACTCTACTAGATCCAAGCAAGTACAAAATTACATGAACGTATAAAGTTAACTTTTCATAATTATCTTTTCCTCAATCCCATAAACATCATTTTCTTCTCCAAACCTTTCCAAATTGAGCGGGTACTAACATGCATTTTGGCCCTTTTTTTTTTTCACTTATCAAATCGATTGTATGATTCACAGGAGAACCACAAGGACAACCTCAAACTGTCACTTGAAGACATAAAGTTGGCGACACAAAGCTTTAGTCAAGACAATATCATTGGACATGGAGATTTTGGAAATGTATACAAAGGTCATACTCCTGGACATAACATCATTGCTGCAAAGCGGTTGGATAAGAAGTCTGCTGAAAGAGAAGCTGAATTCATGACAGAGCTTAACATCCTTATGGAGTATAAACATGAAAATGTCATCGGTCTTTTAGGTTACTCTGACGAAGAGGATGAAAAGATTATCGTTTACGAGTACGCATCTCGAGGAAGTCTTGATAGGTACTTGAGCAATGATTGTCTTACGTGGGTGACGAGGCTTAAAATTTGCATCGATATTGCAATCGGGTTGGAGTTCCTTCATGGAACTGTTTCAAGTCCAGAAATGGTGATACATAGGGACATCAGCAGCAGCAACATTCTACTGTTTGATGATTGGAAAGCAAAAATTAGTGATTTTGGGCTTTCCTTAGTATGTCCAGTAAATCAGGATGCAGTCATTGACAATGCTGCAGGCACAATCGGCTATTGTGACCCACTATACTCGAAAACAGGCTTTTTAACCAAAGAATCTGATATATTCTCGCTGGGTGCAGTTTTATTCGACATATTGTGTGGGAAACTATCGTCCGAAAAACTGGATGATGAGTATCTTTATTTACCCTTTTTGGCTAAGTATCACTGTCATGTTGGAAAACTTGATAAGTTGGTGTTTGAGGGTATCAAAGAACAAATTGTGCCACAGTCATTTATTACATTTACAAAGATTGCCCTTCAATGCATACATCACAGGAGAGAAAGACGACCAACAGCTGATGAAGTGGTCATACAACTCAAGAAAGCATTGGAATTTCAGGTCAGTTTCTATATTTTGACAAAATTGGCTAAATTTTGATTCATATATATCTAAAGTATATCCTTTTACTTTTTTATAAACCGTAAGTAACTGTATGAAACATGAGTTTATTAATGGGTTAATGTATATACAGGAGGATTATGAGAAATGGGAGCCCAAATTGCCTAAAGATTATAAAGAAATAGTCAAGATGTCAAAATGCCCTGAAATCTATTCTACCATCAAGAAAGAGGATCTTTACAACATTTTTTCGAATGGAATCCTTCTTCTTCAAGACAAAGTGGTAATCAGTTTCTTCTCATATATCAGTTATATTATGTTGTGCATCCTGTGTTCTATGTATTTTAGTGTATTAGGATAAATCAAAATAACATATGCATTTACACATCATAACATTGAGTCTAAATTGTTTTTTTGTTGTTTAACAGTTGCTTTCATTCGATGGTAATGGCGAAAGGAATGAAATGGTTTCAGCGAGCATGTTTTATTACAAAAACAGTTGTCGACATGATTGGAAATCTCTTCCAGAATCAAGGTTATTCTCTCTACCTCTCTACATTTGTTAGTATTAAGTGATAAGCGTACATATATTTTAATTATACCTTTTTAATGTTGAATTTAGTTACTTTGCCATTTTATTCATAACAATTTGTTTAAGGTAGCATAATAAATGTGGTTTCTTTTTTCTAACAGTGTCATACAGTGCATAATTAGGAAACTTGCCAAGGCATGCACTTTTGTGGTTCATCCAAAGAACTCGAAGATTTTGTTTTTTTTTTTTTGTTTTTTTTGACAAATTGTGTATTTGTGACAGACATAAAAAAGTTCAATTTTTAGGAATTAGATTTTTTTTTAATGCACGGGAAAGTAATGGATAACTCACATTGATAAACTTGCTAGTTTATGTTACCTTTGTTGTCAACTTTCACTGTGGAGTACTGGTTAAAAGGTAAACAACCTGAGTACACCAACTTCAAATTATGCGTTTACGAGACTCAAACATGAAGATGGTAGAATTTGAATATAAGGTTTTAGTGTTTTCTCTACTGATTCTGAAAGTGTAAATTGGTTTCCGGGTGTTGTGTTTGATATTTACCTGCTGTTTTCAACTGGTGGTTGAAGAATGCCCTTGTTTTGGTCCTCTGTTTTCATGTCCATGGATAGCTGCTATTCCATTTTTCAAAATATCATATCTTTATAAGATAGTGATTTTATTTAGTAATAATGATATTATTTGTCATTTATATTGTTACTAACACAAAAGGAGAAGTGTAGGGGGAACAAAGGTTATGAATGATTAAAACTTCAATATTTATATGTGCAGGTTTGGGACAGTGGCGGAGATGTTAGATATATCCAAATTGAACATTGAAATAAAGATAAATGCTCAACTTTTATCTACAAATGTTGTTTATGGGGTGTATTTAGTCTTCAAACTTTGTAATTCAATAAAATTTTCTAGTAAACCGATGTGTGTTAACCTAAAGTATAGAAACGGACTTGAAAGACTACATGCATACTTCGCAACATGGAGAGACAAGGACTGGATGATGATCGAGTTGCACCAATTCTTGAATCATAACGAAGATGTTGTTTATGAGTTTCTGCTTGAGAGCTTTTCATCATACTATTGTGGAGAAACTGCAGTTTATATTGAAGGCATTGAATTTCGAGCAATTGACAAAGTAAGTTTGACATTATATTCCGTGCTTCCATTCTATACTCAAATACTCCTTTGTTTATATTATACTGTATATAGGGGTTGGATGCAGGCCAAAATATAAAATAAGAATAAGCCATGTTCTGTGTTGCATATTTAACATGGTTTGTACACAGATGAAACATGATAAAATCGGAAAATTGATGGAAGACCAACAAGTCTTGAAATCAAACTTCAATATGGATCAGGTGAAAAAATTTCCAATGAACTTTGAAGAAATATTCAAGAAATGCGGAAACTACAACGAGTTGTTTTGGTTTGGCGAAGTCGACGAAAAGAAACTTCTTGTGCTTTCGGCAAAGGCAACTTTATACGAATTCTTTAATGTTGATCTTTTTACTTCAAAACCATCAGCCAAGTCCAGGTTTGGTTTTATTATTTGAAACTAATTTTGTTACTGTTTCCTTTAACAGCTAAACTTTTGCTGATTGTACATTCACTATGTTCTCATCTATACTTAACCAACGCCTTACAAAAAAACTAGATTTGATGATTTAAGGTCTAAATATTTTTTGTTGTCTAGTAAAATATTAAAGACTCATAAATAGATGGTCGACAAAAGTTTTACATGTTGGATCTAGTTTTCTCTTTATATACTTTGTTCTTAAGAAGCATATAATATATGTAATCGTATTATATATGGTACATGCAGATTTCCAGAGGTGATTGAGCTTTTGCCACAACAAGTATTTTATATCAACTGCACGATTAAAAGTCAAATGCTATCATCGGATACAGAATACGTGTGTTACCTTGTGTTCAAGCTTTCAGAAAAAGTCCAGGGGCTGCATTGTCCAGTGAAAGTACGAGATGTACTCCACGAAGAAAACAACGAGGCTGAATTTGTTTATTTTATAACCCCGAGCCCATTGAATATAAATGCTATTACCCGGGTTCCAAAACAAAGGGAAGATGGATGGATGGAGATTCAAGTGTGGAAATTTAACTCAACTCGGGAATTCAAGGATGACTCTCTTTCTATTGATATGAAGTTTACAAGTCATGAAGGAAGTATGTCTGGCCTCATTGTATGTGGCCTCGAGTTTCGGCCAATGTAGAAGAATTTTTCATGTATTTACTCAATTTGTTTTTACTTAGTATCAGCAAAAGGCTCTTATTGTACGTGACATCAGGATAATTATAAATTAATTATGTGTGAAGGTTTATGTTCGGTGTGCCGTCTGTACATTGGGTGATCTGTAAAAAATGAACTTTCAATTTAATCTGAATGTGACAACTAAAATGGGATATGCGTATATAATTCGGTGTAGAATTACTTTGCAATGATATTGTACCTAGTTTATATGATAGGAAAACGTTAATATCATTCTTTTCATTGATATTATGAGTTTATGATATTGTACAAAGACTATCACAATCTATAAAGTTGGTCTCAGTTTCATTATTTATTGAAGAGAATCAGAGATGATAACCAAACAATAGGTTTGTTCTATGTGCTTCGACTAGTTACACACACACACTTAAAAAGTAGAATCTACCTTTAGCCCATAAAACAAAGAAAATTCACATGCAGCATAAGACGAACAACTCTCCTCCATTGCAGCTGATAAGGAATCGACAATAGTATTATAAGATTCCAGAAAAAGGGTCAAAATCAAAGATAATGTGTCAGACATTTATTATTTCTGAGAAGCTAGTGCATGGTTATGAGTGTGCTTGAGTTCGGGTTCTCAAAAAATAAGAGGGAATAATAGGGGAGTATTCGCCCCTAAGTTACCAAAGCATTCAAAATGTTATAAATTTATATAACAAAATAGTTAAACGAACTAACAACTTTGTACAATTAATGCTTGAAGAATAACATTTTACTAGGGGTGTGCACGGTTCGGTTTGGGTCGGTTTTTGGCTAAAACCGAAACCGAACCGAAATGTTCGGTTTTTATATAACCCGAAACCGAAACCGTTCGGTTTTTGGCGGTTCGGTTTTTTCGGTTTTTCGTCGGTTTCGGTTCAGTTTTTCGGTTTTTTCGGTTTCTAACCGTTTATATTTGGGCATGACAAATTTATACCAATAAACTTGTATTTATTTATTATTATTATTTTTTTTGTCAATGTAAGCATAATAATGTCTATTCCATAATTCTATAATTACACATATATAGATGAGACACACACATGTAAGTAAACATATAAATAGTATGATTATCGTTATATATTTATTGATATATATTCTCAAGTAAACACACGACACGACAAACACGCATATAAATATAAAAGTTAAGATAAATATATTATATATCTACCCACAAAATGAATATAAACTTATAAATTTGATTTATTTAGTTATTTATTTATATTATATTAATTATATATTTTTATATAATAAAATCGGTTCGGTTCGGTTTTTACGGTTCGGTTTTTGGACGAAAACCGAAACCGAACCGTATATTTCGGTTTTTGAAAAATTAAAAACCGAACCATCGGTTTTTAGTTTCGGTCGGTTTTTTCGGTTCGGTTTTTTCGGTTTTCGGTTCGGTTTCGGTTTTTTCGGTTTTGTTTGCTCACCCCTACATTTTACTTACATTAGTACCGTATGTTTTAGAAAGAAACATAATTTTCATTTACCCTTTGCATTGGGCTCCAATTTTAGTTCCCGCCCAACGGCCCAACCCTTACACGTTTCTATGTAAAAATTTATAAAACAACCCATTAATCTCTCACTCGCATAACCCAAAATAGGTGATTATCAGTTTCTTCCGAGGCTAATATTATACGTACAGGTAAGATCATATTTGTATTTGTGCTTATGAGCTTATTTAATTTCGGCTTACTTTGCTACTTTTGTCTTGCTTGTTATATCATAATAAGCTTATTTAAGCAATAAGCCCACAAGTCTCAAAATAAGACAGGAAAAAATATCTATAAGCCGAAATCAAATAAGCATATAAACACAGGTATATTAAGCTTAAATTGTTAGACTGAATATTGATTAGTCCAAATATGAGTTGTATATTTGTTGTAGATTAGTTGTCTAATTAGCATGATTTGTGGGTATTTATCTATTTACCCTAAATAGCCCAATGTATTCCCTATATGTACTCTATCTCTTTGCACGGAATGGACAGACAAAATCATTGAGTCGTTTATCTTTATCACCTATTCTTACATGGTATCAGGCCATAAAGATCCACAAAACCTAAACTCTTCTGCCGTCGCCTCCGGCCGCCGGATTTGATGTATGTCAAATTATAGTATATAATTATTTTTCCGAAGAAATACTTGTGAAAGTATTTCCCGGGTCGTTCTCCCAACGAAGGTTCGAATGGAATTTCGAATAATCGAATTGGGAATCGTGTAGTGAAAAGTGTAAAGGGAAAAGTGATTGTGAAATCAAAATATGAAATGAAATAATGAAATATGCACAAGGTACAAGCTATATATGCACAAAAGTCAAAAACGTGAAAACGGAAACGCAAACGTAATTTTTAAACGTAACGTACGAAATAAAACGCGACTTATATTCTAAAAATGATCCTACAAATGTAAAAAATTTTTCTAAAAATCTTAAACTAATAAAAAGAATTTTAAGAAAAAGAAAAATATTTTTTTGAGTTTTTATTTATTTTCTATGATTTATTTTCTATTTTTGCAATTAAAAATAAAAGAAAATATGAAAATTAATGGGAAAATTATAAAAATTAATCTGAAAAATCTAGAATATTATAAAAGAATTTCTAAAAATATTTTTGTATTTTTCAAAGCTTTTTCTGAATTTTTATGGATATTTGTTTATTAAAAATGATTAATAATGAAGAAATATTAAGAAAAATAGTAAAATAACTTGGAAAAATCTGGAAAAAATCCAGAAAATCAAAAATAATTTGGAAATGTTGCAAAAAAATTTTGAAATAAAAACAATAAACAGAAGTGCTTATTCAAACTTAAACAGCTTATGGCAAGTGCTTATTTATAAGCACTTGCCACAGAATCTTTACCAAACTTTAAACACAGAAGTATTATGCTAAAATGAACTCAATGATGCTCAAATAAGATGAAAAGAAACACAGATATACTAGATTCAAGTAATAAGCAGTTAAGCTATAAGCAATTGCATAAGCACAATTCAAAATGAACAAGCCAGAAACAACATACAGATGAAATGGCTACAACTCAACTAAAGTAACTTAGAATTAACAGTAAATCAACAAGTACAAGCTCAATTAAGCTATAGCAGTCCTATGCATCAACACAGAAATCTAGTTCTACACTACTAATAAGCAGGTTCAAATAGCTAGACCAAATAAGTTCTAAACTAAAGTATTATGGGGGCAAAAACTAATTAGATATACTGAGTAACTAAAACTACCAAAAGACCTGATATAACTACTTAACTACTAGACTAAATGTTGCCTTGAAAACTGATGAAGCAATATGGTGCAGGGGAATATAAAGCTCAAACAGTCAACTTCAAACAGCTATTCTAATAAGCAAATAAGATCTAAACCTAAAATTTCTTTTTGATATTGTTTAATAAGCTGCTAAAGTCCACAAATCAATCAACAAAAAGTATTTCCAAATTCAAAAGAATCCTAGAAAAGCTCTCAAATATTTGACCAAAAGCTGAGTTTACACTAGTTTTGACTTTTTGGTATGCAACTAAAGTTTGACCAATACTGATTTCAATTGCTGAATTCTACTCTTAGATGTATTAATAAGCTAATGCAACACTTGTTTAAGCTAGCTTACACTTTTATGCATCCATCTCTAAGTTACACTAACTGATTTCTATTATTACTCTAACAGTGAATTAAATTGAAAACTGATTTTGACTATATGTTAATAGACTACCAATTTAAAGTTATAACTATATTATCTAAACCTAGAGTGAACTATTAATGCAGCAAGAATAATACCAAAACTCCAACAACACAACAAACAAACCTGATCCAAACACCACTTAACTACTCAAGTTAACAATGAAACAATGAAATAATCCACTAACTAACCAACTACTGATCTACACAGTTATACTAACACTATTAGAAGCAAAATAAACTATCAAACTAAACTGATACTAGCTGATACTCAGTAACACAAATTTGCACAAAGAATAATGAAAATTTGGAAACAGAACTTACAACCTCTCACATCTCGCATGAACAGAGATGTTTCACTATGCTTGCCTGTGACTAGACAGGCTAAAAGCTTCCAATTCCCTCTTTGGCTTGTCTCAATCACCACAAAACACCAAAAAGCCAGTTGACTTTCGTTGACCAACTAGCAATTGAACAGAAACAATGAAAACTATTCTCACAAAAACTATTTAAAGCAGGTTTTAGATGTAAACAAACAAAAACAAGCTTAATCAAGATCTGAAAAACTAAATTGAACAACTCTTTTTATATTTTTTTTTTATAATTTTCTGATTTGCTTAAATCTGCTTGAATATAACAGTAAAGGTTTTGAAAGCAATGAAGTAAAGAGATGATTTGAAATACTAAAACAGAAGTACAAGGTAAACTAAAAGTTATAAACTATAATAAACAGTGTTGAAAGCAATAAAAAGTACTTTGTATTAATAAAAAGGAGATTACAATTTGAAATAGATTTGGAGGGCTCCCTTTAATCTGTAACCAAAATAACCCACAACTTCTTCCAAATTTGTGATCTTTATGTTTTTCTAGGGAAAAAACACGCCCCGTTTGTTTGGAAGGTTCTTTGGAGGTTGAAATTTTAGAACCAACTTTCGTTTTATCATATTTTCTTTTGATGTTAATGCATGAGCTTATTGTTTGTCAATTAGTTGATTGTTCGTACGACTTTGTTACCAGTCGATTAAAGTTGAATGTTGGTACCAGTCCCTAAAGTCGACCGTTGGTACGGTTGTGTTAGCAGTCGACATAGCCGACTGTTGGTACCAGTCGACTAAAGTCGACCGTTGGTACGGTTTTGTTACGAGTCGACTAAAGTTATGTTTTTATTATGTAATGTATTTTTTTTCTAGTTTACTACTCCGGTCCGAGCTTTCGCGATTTTGCCGCTCGGACTGTTGGGGAGTGTTAGACCGAATATTGATAAGGCCAAATATGAGTGTATATTAGTTGTAGATTAGTTGTCTAATTAGCATGATTTGTGGGTATTTATCTATATACCCTAAATATCCCAATGTATTCCCTATATGTACTCTATCTCTTTGCATGGAATGGACAGACAAAATCATTGAATCGTTTATCTTTATCACATATTCTTACATAAATTACAAACACACCCTAAGCTTACTTTTTGTAACAGCCACCAAATGTATGGCTTAGTATTAGAGCACCTAAGAGGCTTAAAACCTCACTAGATACACATTTGGTGGTGGACGGGTCACAAACGGTCATGAGGATAACTTGGTTAGATTGCATACATATGAGTCAAAGACTCTACCTTCCCCGGGTAACCTAGACAGGGAAACCTCATCCATCTGCATAACCTTAGTTTTGGGCCTTTTCTTGCTTATTTTATATATTATGAGCTTAGGGGGTGTTTGTTTAACCTTGTGAGTTGGGGGTTGTTTAAGCTTTTTACGTGGTTATGTGATTTAGGCTAATGTTTCACGAGCCCTATTTTTCTAGCATATTTTGAAACTTATAGGCTTATATATGTTTATTGTGATATAATAAGCTTATATAAACCATGTAAGTTTCAAAATACATTGGACAAAATGAATTATCAAACATAAGCCGAAATCACACAACGTCCTAAACACAAAAATAAGGGGTGTTATTGCAAAAGACTTTTATACCCTCATATAAAAATTAAAATTTTAAATGTTTATGTACTTTTTGGTCATTTTGACTCCCTAACGCTGATAAGCTAACCCAAACACTAAGCATGAGCTTATATAAACCCAAAATGTAAGCTTAGACAAACACTCCCTTTTTTTCTATATTCAAGTCATAATAAGCTCATGAGTGGTTACAAACCTAGTGGTAACGACTTGGAGTCCCAATTAGCAATGTTTTAAAACCAGGGTTGACCCGGCCGGTTGAACCGGCTCGGTGACCGGGCCGGGTGTGACCAAGTTTTTGCCTGTTTGAGAACCGGATTGAACCACCGGGTTGACCCAGTTTGATAAAACTGGCCGGGTCATGATTTTTATCAAAAAATCTAACAAAATTTTCTTTTCTCCATCAACCTTTATAAGTTTAATTGGCAAGTTGAAGTAAGTGTTTGTTAAAATTTTATAAAACAATAAATAAAAGTTATATATTATTCTTAGAAACACCAACTATTATAGTTTTAATATACACCGTTATAACATAGAATTATAAATTGATTATTGTTGCAAATTTTTGCTAGATTGTTATAAATATATAACTTAAAACCAAAGCCTTGTCGGTAGAGTCTTAAATTTTTTCGTGAAGTCAATCAAAAGTTGGGAATAAAGTCGGATAAATCAAGTGATCATTCAACACTACTTATTAAATATACGAAAAATATATATACGTGTAGAACCGGTTTGACCCGGCGGTTCAACCGGTTGAACCAGTGATCCGGTGACCCAGTGAATCGGTGACTAAACCAGGCCAATAAAAAAATTGGGTCTTAAAACATTGCCAGTTAGAGGTCCCAAGTTCAAATCCCGACAGTTGCAAACTCCGTGGGGTCACCCGCCGTACCCATATAATTGACAATTGTGGACGTCTGGTAATTTATCATGCCCAATGGGTATTGCAGGGTGGTCTGTTGAGTCTGGTGTTTACCTTCTAGGTGACTAAAGGTGGCTTGGATAGGAATTCCATCGTCCCAAAAAATAAGGCGGAAAAAAAAGTTAAAATTTAAGCTGAAAAAAGACAATTACAACTCTCTATTAGCATGAGCTTTTGAGTTTCATAAGTTATAATGTTTATAAAACATCAACACATAAGCTTAGACATATACCCCTTAGAGGTTTTGTGTTACCGATTCTTAACAACAAATGGTTATAAAAAGAAGGATAAATTGGTCATTTATTTTTTAAGAAGTTTTATTCAGCACATAAACAGAACACTATTTGAGTATCTGATCCTTATTCTAAGCATTTTTTCTCATTCAAATAAATATTATAATTAAGGCTCTTAACACAAGAACATGTGACCGTTTTGAGGCAATTGACCCTATAAGTGCTTACTTTTCCATAAAAATGGTTGACGGAAGTTCATCTAAGTTTTATGGACCGTCATAGGTAGATATCAGTGAAGAAGGCAGAGGTTCCAAAAGGCTCATCACAAATATGAGAGACAATGTACTCATATCATCTGGAAATGCAGTCACGTCCAGTGAAGATCTTTTAATAAAAATATTACTACTATTACCCGCTATCTCACTTTTTCTTAATAAATCTGTATCCAAAAAATGGTTATCTGTCATTACACGCCCTACTTTCACTCTACGACTTAGCCAAAAGCCAAACATTGATCCTCCTTCCGGTCTCTTTGTAGGACCTAAACGCAAAAACAAAATAAATATGTTTGAATAAGATTTCATTTCATTTGATATCAGAATTCCTTCCAAAATATCAACTTTCTTTACTTTTAGTTCCAAGACACCTGCTAAGATTTTGCAGCCGTGCAATGGTTTGCTTCTTTTTTATATCACGCCAGATAAGTTTTCGTTTACAATCCTTGTGTTAATCTTTTTAAGATGCTTCCGCAGCCCCATGTATCTAATTTGGAATCATTTAGTTCTATTGGTGATATTAGATTGGTTTTGATCCTACAAAATCACCTCACTACAAAGTCGTACATGCTCAACTTGTAATTGGTGATAATAATAATAATAATAATAATAATAATAATAATAATAATAATAATAATAGGGTTAGCTTCGCTATAGCTAGAGGAGTGGGGGCTCAGATTGTTTCTCGGCTTCCAACTAATTTCTTGTAGACCCTATGTGTTTCTAATAAAAGTGTTGTTTATAATAATAATAAAAAATAAATAAATAAATAAATAAAATAATAATAATAAACATACATAAAAAGGCAAAAGTTAAATTCCGGATTATTGGGTTAATCCCAAACCGATTAAAATTTGAAAAATTAAACCATAACTAGACCCCACCCAATCTGATATACTCAATAAACTAAGTTGGGCTCGAATCAATGTAACCATATAAGGCTTTTCTAGATTCAGGTCCACTTGAAGCACCAAAATCGAAATAAGTAGTTACTTACCCCCTAGTCAAACAAAAAAAGTCCAGTTTAGTGTATGTGTCTTTTATAGAAAAGGTGTCACGTGTTTATATATGGATTTCTATTTTGGCAGTAGAATTAAAACTTTTATTGTTCATTTCTATTTTTTTAATAAAAGTGAAAGTAAAAGGACATAGGTTTTGACAGTCAATAAAGGGAAGTGATTGTCATACTCTTAAATTTTATTGGAGCACTCCAATGTACTAGCAGTTAAAGCAGATTATACTTAAAGTACAACTGTTTATTGCACAGAATGGAGTGTCCCTTTAGGAGTGTGCAAATCATTTCCCGTGGCCAGTTTTCACTTTTTTCCCGCTATTTTTTCTTTATTCCCGCTTTAAGTTCCCGCCACTATTCTCTTTTCCCACAAAATTAGCATTTACCTCTCGCTTTCATTATCCACAAGTAACAAATATTTTTCATCCAAACACCTGTTACACACAATATGTAAAAACAAAACAAAAGGATCATCCATCAAACATTCTATTGAAAATGGAAGTAAGTAATTTATGTAAAAATGTCTTAATTGAACCCAATGATCTTGTGTTTAATAGATTTTGCTATTTATTGCTCGTTGTGTTTTATTATGGTGTAAAGGTCATTCTAAATATCTCAAATAAGCTTCACTGGTCAGCGAAAATATCAGTTTGGCTCTGTTTTGTTTATGCTTATATCTGGGCTTCTTAGCTTATTTGATTTCGGCTTATATTTCATAATCCCCAATTTTCTAGTTTGTTTTGGCTTATATAACAGTCTTTTTTTGTTTTTGCCTATTTAGAAACTTTTCGGCTTATATATGTTTATCATGACATGATAAGCTTTTATAAGCCGGAAAGTTTCAAAATAAGCCATAAAAGTGAGCATATGAAACATAAGCCGGTAAGTCTTAAAATAAGCCGGAGTATAAGCATGCTATATCATAATAAGCTTATATAGGCCCATAAGTCTTTAAATAAGCCAGAAATGGGGCTTGTGAAATATTAGCCGAAATCAAATAAGCTCATAAGCCCGCATATAAGCTTAAAGTAGTATAGTTTGGCTTTTTTAGTGTATAATTCTAGTTGACTTCGAGCTTGTTCATGTATAATGCTAAAAGTAGTCAATATATCAGCTCTTTTAGTTATGTTGGTGGTGCTATTGTGTTCATACTAGTTTACTTCGCGCCTGGTCATGTATAATGTTAAAATTAGTCTAGTTTGGCTTTTTCAGTGGCGAATCCACTATTTTCCGTGTAAAGTTACGGTTATCATTTATAAATTTTTTATCGGGTATTACCCTTTTACCCAAAAAAAAACTTTGAGATAAGCAACTACCCGCCTGCTTATTAAACAGCACTGAATTTGCTCCTAATTAAGAACATTTATGCAGAAGTAGTTTGGATTATCCAAATTTCTATTGTGCTTAAAATTAAGCAGAAACAAATAAGCAATCCCAAACACTCTCTACAAGGTTACTGATTTTGTCTGATTAGCAATGCTAAAGTTAATACTGGAAAATATTGGTGGAACACGCTTTTGGAATAGCTATTAACGGTTGGTAGATAATGCAAATACACTCTGCTTGGTGCTTTAAGCGTTTGGTTCAATATTTTCGACAACCATAGTATTCTTTTAGCATTTTTGAATGAATGTCGTTCGTTTGTTATTGCAACCCTAGAGAAGCTTTGTATCTTTAGTTTAAACTTTGTATCTTTTTTTGTTCTAATAGCAGCCTTTTTTTCTTGAACAATAGTGATAAATAGAAAGCGACACTGAAAGAGAATTCAAAGGTACAGACAACAGTGAAGACAGTGGCGATGACGAGAGATGCTGCGTTAGATATCGGTGGTGGCAGAGAATCCAAAAGGCTCATCAAAGATACTTCGTCCGCAAATGCAGTTGGGTCCAATGATGATCTTTTAATCGAAATATTACTACTATTACCTGCTATCTCACTCTTTCTCTGTAAATCCGTATCCAAACAGTGGAGATCTCTCATTAAATGTCGAGATTTCACTCTACGGCTTAGCCAAAAGCCTAACATCGATCCTTCTTTCGGTCTCTTTGTACGAGGACCTAATCGCAAATCCAAATGCAAAAGAAAAAGAAATATGTTTGAATATGATTCCATCTCGTTTGATATCAGAATTCCTTCCAAAATATCAACAGTCTTTACTTTTAACTCCAACATGGCTGCTAAGATTTTGCAGTCGTGCAATGGTTTGCTTCTGTGTTATATCGAGCATTCTAAGTCTTATTACGTATACAATCTGTCCACTAAAATGTTTAAGATGCTTCCACGACCCAAAATTTATGTGCAACCATTTATTATTGTTGGTGGTATTAGATTGGTTTTTGATCCTACAAAATCACCCCACTACAAAGTTGTACATGCTGGAATTAAGACTGATAGTACTTTTGAAGATTTTGGTGATTATGATTTTTATGATGGTTGTTATGATGATGGGGATGATGATGATGATCTTTTTAGTGGTGGTTCTTACATGAAAATAGAGACTTACTCATCAGAAACAGGCAAGTGGAGGGTTTGTGTTAATCGATTTCACTTCAAAAGGTTTCATGGTTTTGAAGAAGGGATATGTTCGAATGGTGCTCTTCATTGGCTAAATTTTGTGAATGGGCAGTATAAGCATCGCAAGTTGGATATCCTTGTAAACCGTCCGGTTTTAACAACCATACAACTCCCTGTAATGTTGGATGGTGAGTGGTTTTGTGATGAGAAGTTCTTTGAATCTCGTGGTTGTTTACTTCTTGTTTGCAAGGATTGTCCTGAATCCCGTCAGTTGAATATTTTTGAGATGAGGAATGAGTATTCTGAATGGTCATTGAAGTACCTTGTTAATCTTGATGACATTATGATTCCATTTCCTCAAGACTGGAGGAGTCATTCAAGTGTTTGGTGTATCGTTTTGGGAGAAAGAGAAGAAGATTCTTTTATGGTCATTGAATCAAATGAAAAGGTGTTACAATACAAGATCGTGCTAAAGACCATTCACACGCTCTTTGAATTGGAATCAACTAGCCCTCATGAAAGCTTTCCACTCACTGCATCGTTTGCTCATGTGTGATTCTAAATTCAGGTATGATGTTATAATGCTACTGCAAAAGATTATATGCTCAAATTTCTTTTTATGATATTGTTGGTACCTTCTAATTGCTTAGCTATAGTATTGATGCTTCAAGTCCTCTGTCACGACTCACAGTTGACAACCCGTTGAATATGTTGTTGGTACGCTCTAATTGCTTAGCTAAGGTATCTAGCTTTTATGAACAAGGATAGCATACTTATAATAGTGGTCATAAGTTGGTAGTAGCACATAATTAAAATGTACCAGGAGCATGGAATCATGATTTAAAATCGACGTGGGATCATAACCGTTGCTTTATACCCAAGCAGTTCCTACACATGGAAAATGTATCCCTTTTTCCCTTGAGAACCCTAAAAGGGTGTTTGGCTTGTGGGATTTTTTTGGATCTGGAATTGAAACGCAGTCCCATATGTAATAATTCTATAACGTGTTTGGTTAGGAAAATGGTAGAATTACAACTCGTTAATTAGTTGGAGTTATAAAATCCTTGCCTCTATGCAAGGACTTATTAAATTTCTATAACATGTATGAGAACATAATTTGTAGAAGTGTAAAAATGGACAAAAATACCCTGCACGTTTAAAGAAAGCTTTTTTTATCATTTGCTGGTTCATGTGTATATCATCGCTCCAAACCTGTGTCATTGTATGGCTCAAGGATTAGAGTCTGTTTAGATAAACACGCTTCTGATGCAAGTTTCATTTCATTGTTACACCTTCTGCCTAAAATCAAGTTGGTCTAATAACACCTCCAAATATGTATACTTGTTATGAACTCGGTTTTGTACTAAGCTTACTGATTAACCTGCATTTCAGGTTCTGAACATAAAGGTACCCGCAGTAGAGGAAAATGACCTGCCATCTATGGAATTTTTTGTCTATCATTTGTATGTGACTGTTTTCATGATGAGCAAAGAACGTTTATTAGAAGTTGTAACTAAGACTGTTGTACTCTCGACTCTTAGTAGTGAATTAGTGATTGTATCTCAAATATGACTCCTCTACTTTTTACAAGTAATCTTTTCGTTTTAGTTAGTTTATATTCGACTTGTGATAGCGATATTTTGGGTACTTGTTGACGAAAGTATTCTTCATCCTTATGCTCAGTTGGAACTGTTACATGCGCATTCACTACCTGTACACCATCTCTTTGTGATTATATACTGCTAAGAGGTGGTGGGATCAGAATGTGTTCCCATTTGTGTGTGGCATGTGAAAAAGACGAATTTAACAGAACATGTTAGAACATGCCAACCTAAGTATGTATCTAAACAGAAATGTCAAATAATTGTAGCATTGTGATACTTTTTAAGTTAGGATAATAAAACATTTTTCAAAAAAAATACAGCACTATACTACTAGAAAAGGTCTCTAATACTCACTCTGTTAAAAATACCTAAACTCGTTATAACCGACCTAAACTTGAATAAGCTTGTTAGAACTTGAGATTATTCGGATGTATATACTTTAATCAGGTTATTCGGGTTAAACCAATTACCCGAAAAAAGAAACAATTTTTTTCGTGTTGTTGGTATACTTTCTTGTTTTTTCTCAAACTATTTACCCACTTTTTCTATCTCTTTTCTTAGGACTTTCAATGTGGTAACCTCGAGTTATGAGTTAACACTGTGCCACGTCAGCGGCACATCAGCTTTAACATTTCAATATTAACAAAAAAAACATCCCTTATCATAACACCACATTTTCGGACCCACATTTATTTAAATATTTACAAATTACACGCACATAAACACCAATTTTTTGTCCACTAGCAAATCTAACTCTACGTTCCACCCCATAAATCAAGCCATAACTTGAGAAGGGCGGTATAATAACTTCATGTTAACACACGTTAACTTTTCTCCACGTCACCTTTAACGCTATGTCCATGTTACCACACCGAAGGCTCTTATGGTTGTGTTTGGAATTGGGTTTATTGAGGCTTATAGGTACTTGAGCTTCTAAAATAAGCGTTGTTTGTCATATAAGACTATAAAAGCTTTTATTAGTCATAGGCTTTCATAAATCAAAGCCAATTGAATTTGACTTATAGTTGGTCTAAATACCCTTCAAAATATATCAATTAACCATAAAAGCTTAAGAGTGCGTTTGGTTGGTGGGGCCGTAGGGGTGGAAACGAGCCGAGCCGAGCCCGAGCCTGCCAGAGCTCGAGCTCGGCTCATTTATATTTTAGAGAGCTCGAGCTCGAGCTCGGCTCGATTCGAGCTTTAAGGTTTGAGCTCGAGCTCGGCTCGTGATATGATTTTTAAAGCTCGAGCTCGGCTCGGGCTCGGCTCGTTTGTGATGCGCTACTTGGCTTCTCGAGCTTCCTTGTTCGAGCTCGTTTATCAGAGCTCGTTTATTTGTTTTGAGCTCGTAAGTTGTTTTGGATATTCAGTCAACAACAAACAAATCCAACATACATTAACCTCACTATCACTTCACGTAAACAACACTTCACAGTCAACAACAGTGAAACGATAACCTTAACCGTCCCTATTCCCATCTCCATATCAAACAACAAGACAAAACCAAGACTCGACTCATACAAGAACAAGAACAACGATCTCAGTTTATCTCTTTGTTTATCACAAAATTTGTTCTTAGAACAAATGTTTAAAGATAAAATCATCATAGATCACTCGAACAAAGACTCGAACTAAAACAAAAAACAAGAACCTTACCCGAGATCTTTACAAGACCTTGAAGCCGCAAGTTAAGCAGAAAGATTTTAGATTCGTATAGATTGTGTTTGGTATTTTTTTATCACAGCAGGAAGAAAGCACAGTCTTTGTGTGTTTGTGAGGTTCAAGAAGAAAGAACTAAAGAAATATATGAGGAAATGAGGAATAATAATATGAGAAAAAATGGTTGTCAAGTATATGCACATATCCACATGTCATTTGAATAAATAAATGGATGACAGAAAGAAATATGATTTGTCAGAGTGGTCACGTGACCACCTATATTTCATTTGAATAAATAAATGGTTGTCCAATATATGCACATATCCACATGTTCGTACAGTAAAGCTCGTTTAAGGCTCGCGAGCCTATTCGAGCTTTTTATATAGAGCTCGGGCTCGGGCTCGATTATTAAATGAGCTTTAATATAGGCTCGAGCTCGTTTAGGCTCGGCTCGTTCGAGCTTTTTACCGATCCGATCTCGGGCTTTTAACGAGCGGCTCGGCTCGTTTCCACCCCTAGGTGGGGGTAGGGTTAGGATTTGGGGTTGATGCCCAAAAATGTTATGTGGTTTATTTGTGTAGGCCACACAAATGGGGATGAGTCTCAAATATGTATTCATGTGCAAAACCTATCCTTCATGTCAACTTTTGGTTATATTATCATGTAATATGAGTCAATCTTGTAACTCAACCACCCATTTTTTATTTTATTTTCTTTTTTACATTAAAAATATTTTTAAATTTATAAATTATAGCCATTTACAATATACTCCCTCCGTCCCATATTAAATGTTCACTTTCACTTTTCAAAGTTTTTTTTATAAACTTTGACTTTAAATATTTTTATGTGTGTTATATAATACTTGATGCAAAATATATGAATAAATTGAGTTTTAAATGTATTTTCGTTAGATATAATTTTATCAAGTATCATATAATACAAACAAAAATATTTGCGGTCAAAGTTGAAGAAAAAAGACTAAAAAAGTCAAAAGTGGACATTTAATATGGGATGGAAGGAGTATATAATATATTAATTATTTATATTTTTTATCTCTCCTCATTCAATTAAAACATATATTAAGGGTGCGTTTGGTATGCTGTCATGAATGACAATGGGTATGAGTTTGATAGTAGTGGTGGGTCCCTCACCTATGAAAGATGCATACCTAGGTCTCTTGATGTATATGGAGTATGAATTATATCTATCATTCATTACCATAGTGGTGGGGCCTCTCATATTAAACAACACCTTTAATCAATTTCATAGTTATAGCCTCATTCCCATAGTGCGATACCAAACGCACCCTAAATCTAAATTTTAAGGGTGCATTTGGTATACTTGATAGAATCACTATAGGTATAGGTTTGAGAATAGAGTGAAATGAAAATGGGTATGTATATATCACTTTTCATGTGTATCTACATACCCACCAAATCATACTCTTATGAGGAAACCCACATATAATGGGTATCCTCATTCCATTGTGGTGGGCTTCATAACTAACCAAACAACATTAATGAATTTTAAAGTTATAGATTCATTCCCATAGTGGGTTACCAAACGCACCCTAAATACTGATCCTAAACCCACCTACAAACCAAACATGCCCTAAATATATCTGAGTTTAATATAATACTAGCATGGTACCCGCGCGTTGCAGCGGCGGGTACCCTAAATTAAAATTTTCCGGTGAATCGTGTAATTTTAGTTTATTATGTTCTTTTTGACAATAAATTTACGGATATCAAAATTTCGTTTAGCTCGTGTCCGTTCGGGCTCGAGCCCGTTGGCTCGTGTCCGTTCAGGCTCGAGCCCGTTTGGCCCATGCCCGTTCGGGCTCGAGCCCATTTGACCCGTTGCCCGTTCGGACTTGAATATTTGTATAATGTGCTTTATTATTTGTATTAGTGACATTTAATGCAGAAATTGTGTTTAAGTTGGTTGTACAATATGCTTGATAATTTGTATTTCTTATGTTAGTATTAATGGTATGTTAGAATTAAATGAGGGGAAAATTGGTGTGTACTTTAACCTTATTAATTTGTAAGGCTTAAAATTAAGCATGCTAAAATTAAAAGGCATTCCTCCTTTATAATATAGTGAGATAAAATAAGATAAGATATTTTTATTCAATTTTTAATTGATAAAATTAGGCACTAACTAATTCGCGAAACAATTAAATAAAAATAAAAATCAACCAAAATTCACCCAAATAGTACTAGTAATATTTGTTCGGGTCGGTTAACCCGATTGACATTCTTTAATTTTATCAACCCATTTGACGAATTGACGGTAATGTGTTTGTAAAAAGATGAAAGAGCTTACCGGGATTATCACTTTCAGAGGCTAATATAATACTTACAGGTAAAGATCATATTACCAGCCAAAATAAGCTGACCTTAATAAGCCATTTTTGTGGCTACTTTTTGGGTGTTTATTTTAGGGCTTATTTGCCTATCTTATGGGTCAGGGTGTTTATTTATGGGCTTATCTGTTCTCAACTTAAGCTCAATTATTTAACACTAGCCAAAATAATCAAGCTGTTTGCATAGGTGAGCTTATTATCAGAGGGTTTTAAATACAGTTTTTTTTTTTTTTTTTTTTTTTTTTTTTTTTTTTTTTTTTTTTTTTTTTTTTTTTTTTTAACAACCACCAAATGGTAAGACACCTATGAAGTTAGGGTACACTATTAGATTAGTCCATTGCGTGTTATGATTTGCGCTTAACCCAGTTTGCATTATTTAATGAAACTCCGTTAGACCGTGTATATCTAAGTCAAAGACTCGCCTTCCCCAGGTAACCTATAGACACGGAAGACCTCACCCGTTATTATGAGCTTAGGTGTTTGTTTAAGTTTATACGAGGGGGGAGTCTGTTTAAGCTTATTTATGGGCTTAGGAGCTAATTTGATTTCGAATTCTATTTCATAAGCCTTATTTTACAAGTGTATTTTGATTCTTAGGCTTATACATGTTTATTGTGATAAAATGAGTTTATCAAACATAAGTCGGAATCACACAAGCTCATAAGCCCAAAACTAAGGGGTGTTCTAGGAAAAGACTTTTTTGCCCTCATATAATAATTGTATTTTAGAACCAAAGGGCTTATGTCGCATTGGTACCCCATGTTGTGTAAAAAGCTCCCTAACCAAATGGTTGTGTGTTCAAGTTCTGCTTATGACTTGTGAGATAGATTTGTGGTATAAATATTGTGAGATAGTTAATTTTGCCGTTCTAAAAAAAATAATAAATAAAAAAAAAATTTTAGATGCTCATGTACTCTGTGGTCATCCAACGACATTAAAAATAATAAGCTAACCCAAACACTAAGCAAGAGCTTATTATTCATGAGCCATAAGCTGCTTATATAAGCCTAAGCACAAAATGGGAGTTGTCCATTGTTAGCCTCTAATTTATTTATATCAAAGTTTAGTTAATATGTAAAGCCTGTAAATATTAGATAGGATATGGGCTGGGTCAATATGGGCAACGGTTATATAGTGTAGGGTTACAACGTTTAGACGTTTTATAACGATTTGATGAAACGTTGTATCTCTTGTGAGGCAACGATTCACTCAGTATAAATAGGTTTAGGATTCTTTGTAAAACTTAACCCTTCGTTATTATATATCAGATTCAATAAAGGGTTCAAACCCAATCTTTTGTTCTTATATTGTTCTTGATGATGATTCATACATGATGCTTGTTTGATTATTGATGATCCTGGAAATATCAAATATGGAACCTATCCATGGTATGCCATAGTTAGATTTGTTTATATTTTTTGGTGCTAACACTATTTGAGTATCTGATCTTACTCTAATCGCTTTTTTCTCTTTCAAACAGATACCATATATAAGGCTCTTAACAGAAGAACGTGTGACCGCTTCAGGAAATTGACGCCGAAAAAAATGGTTCACGGAAATTCATCTAAGTTTCCTGGACCGTCAGAGGTAGGCAGCAGACGTTCCAAAAGGTTCATCACGGATACGAGAGACAATGTACTCATATCATCTGCAAATGTAGTCATGTCCAATGACGATCTTTTAACTGAAATATTACTACTATTACCCGCTATCTCACTTTTCCTATATAAATCCGTATCCAAACAATGGTTATCTGTCATTTCATGCCCTACTTTCACTCTACGACTTAGCCAAAAGCCTGACATCGATCCTCCTTGTGGTCTCTTTGTACTGGGACCTAAACGCAAACCCAAATGCAAAAGCAAAAGCAAAAGCAATATGTTTGAATATGATTTCATTCCGTTTGATATCAGAATTCCTTCTAAAATCTCAACTGTCTTTACGTTTAATAACTACACGGCACCTGCTAAGATTTTGCAGTCGTGCAATGGTTTGCTTCTTTGTTATATCAAGCCTGATAAGTTTTTCGTTTACAATCCTTGCGTTAATCTATTTAAGATGCTTCCGCAAACCCATATGTCTAATTATTTGAAATCATCGAGTTTTATTGGTGGTATTAAATTGGTTTTTGATCCTACAAAATCACCTCACTACAAAGTCGTACATGCTCGAGTTGTAACTGACGATAATGATGTTGGTTCGTACATTCTAATAGAGAATTAATCTTCCGAAACAGGCAATTGGAGTGTTTGTGCTGATCGAATTCCCTCGTACAAAAGTTTTATTGATTTTGAAGATGCAATATATTGGAATGGTGCCATTCATTGGGTCGGTTATGTGTATGGGCCTTCTTTGCATTTCAAGTTGGATATTCTTCTAGACCATCCGGTTTTAACAACCATAAAACTCCCCGTAATGGTGGATGGAAATTTATATGGTAATCGCAAGTTGTTTGCATCCCGTGGCAGTTTACTTCTAGCTTGTAAGGTTTATCCTTATTACCATCAGTTGCATATTTTGGAGATGAAGAATGGGTATTCTGGATGGTCGGTGAAGTACGTTGTTAATCTTGATGACCTTATGATGCCATCTCCCGAATCTTGGGGAATTAATTCGAGCGCCTCGTGTATCGTTTTGGGAGAAAGAGAAGAGGATGCTTTTTTGGTCATCGAATCACATGGAAAGGTGTTGCAATACAATTTCATGCTGAAGACTGTCCGCACACTCTTTGATTTCGGATCAACTAGCCCTTGTGAAAGCTTTCCGTTCATCGCATCTTTTGCTGGTGTGTGATCAGTTTCAGGTATGGTTTTAATATGTTGTGTTTTAATGTCACTGCAAAAGATTATATGCTCAAGTTCTTTTTGTTGGTACATTCTGATTGCTTAGTTCTAGTGACTAAGATATTCTTCATCGTCCTTGTCGGTTCGAATAATTATATCCGCTTTCTCAGCTGGTAATGTATGCCCTTCTAACTGTAGAACCCTAATTCCATGATAAGTTATATTTTTAAATTCCTCGACTCTACTTAAGGATGTTTTAAATATCTATAACGTGTTTGTGGATCAGAATTTGTAATAGTGTAAAACCGGACAAAAGTACCCTACACATGCTGGAAACTTTTTATCATCGTTTCAAACATGTGTTGTTGCTGTATTGCTCAAGGAATTCGTGTCTGTTCAGATTTACAAGTTTCTGATGCAAGTTTCTATTAGTTAGTATTTCAACACCTTATGCCATTAACAAGTTTATCTGATAACACCTTCAAATCAATTGAAAAGCATGTCAAAATTTGTTAGTAGACTTAAGAATCATACGGGGCTTGTAAATTTGTTATATGTGTATAGTTGTTAACAACTCAATATGTACTAAGCTTAAGCTTATTGATTAACCTGCATTTCAGGTTCTAAACATGAAGCTACCTGCAGTAGAGGAAAGTGACTTGGCATCTATGGAAGTTTTTGTCTGTGCAAAAAATGTTTATTAGAAGTTGTAACTAAGACTCGTAATAGTGATTTTATCTCAAAGATGGCTCATCTACATTAAAAAGTTAATTTTTCGTTTTGGTTTTGTTTATATTCAGATAGTGATGTTTGGGGTCTTTTTGACATAAGTATTCTTTATCGTTATGCTCAACTGGACCTGTTATATGCGTGCTCAGTACTTGCACATCTCTCTTCAATTCCAGTATGGTATTTGGTTTGCACAATGCAAAGAATTCTTTCTAAATGTGGTCCATCATTCATGGAATCTTGAAATTCCCCATCTTTACCCAAGGATTTCAGCTCCATCAGGGACCTGGATTTGTAAAAGTGTACTATCCGATAAGTTTAACACCATTGCTTATTCAAGTACTTAACTTTAGAAGCAAATCAATGACTACAGGAGTTATTAAATTGAGTTCTTCCGAATTTTGGTTTCTTTGGGTTTCAAGGGAGGAGTGCACCCGGAATTTAGAGTAATGTAATGCTTGTTTTTTCAAAACACATCATCGTGCAACTTAATCCACTGCAACCTTAATCATCTATGAATCTATGATGATGTATCAACTGCGATCATTGTATCTTATCATTTTGTGATAGCTATAAAGAGCTTATATCATCCCATGTTCGTTACGGAATAGCTATAAAGGGCTTATATCATCCCATGTTCATTACAGATTAACGTACATAGGAGACTGACATGAACAGATGACATACTTACATAAGCTTTGACATTTATATATATAGATTTCAGACATTCCGTATAGGTTCTACATCTATAATATGCGGAAGAAAACCACTCGAAGCTTATTCACAACAGAAACAAAGCATATATTGCCGTTACAAAAAAGGGATCAACATCTAGAGTTGAACTTGATAATATTACAAGTTTCAAGAGTTTGAGATCAATCACCACAACACTACAACACAAACGAAGCCAAACCATAGTACAAAAAGAGGATCATTTGCTTTATCAACTCTTATTCTTGTGCATCGCAAATTATTGACTGATAACATCAGCTAATGACTTGTTGATAATCTGGACAAGCTCTTTCCTGCAGTCACACATGATTAAAGCCAACAAAACTGACAGTTTAAGAAATGGGTCAAAACAGGAAATTTTGTACGGGTCGGGTCTATAGGCTCTCCATTGACGCAAAATTTATTCTTTCACCCGCATAACAAATTAAATACCATAATCCTTACTTATACATGTACTTAAGAATCCTGTCGTATTAAAGATATACTATAACATTAATCCTAATATCCGTTCAATATGTCTAGGCAATAAATGTTTTTATAAGAAAACCCCATTAAAAAGATGGTCTTTTTATCCCTTTAAATGTTTTTATAATCCTGTTGTACACTGCACAGGGCTAACATTTGGGTTGACCGCACACGCTTTATGTCCAAAACCCTCAATTTCTATAAATATTAGAAGAAATAATGTAGATTCTGATAATAATCCAACAGAAGACAGAATGCTTTACCTGTCGGGTTTGAATAAGAGATAGCGATATACGAACCACTGGAAGTCAAGTAAACAATGTTAATGTTTTACTACTGATAACAAATTACAAGGGTGAACTATATAGTCGATGTTAACATTACTTACCGTTGAAAACCAAATGCCAATGAGCTCAAATACGCCTGGGACAACAGGAAGCTTGTCGATAGCCTACTCATATAAAAAGGTGTTGATATGCATTATGCATATGTAATATAATTTGTATAAGATCTAAAATTCAAAAAGGATACAAAGAGAAAGAGTATACTGTGACTAGATTAAGTGAAGCCCACAAAGCGACGACTGATGCAAATCCCAATCCAAAGAGAGCAACTCGATCCTCGGGTTTATCCCACTGTGAAATGGAACATATATACAAGATTTTATTACCATGCATAGGTGGTGATTTCGATCCGTTTACTCATAAATGGGTCGATATGGGTTGTATTTTATCTGTACATTGCTGATAAGGCGATAATGTAACTTTAATGCATAAATCTACTAAATTAATTATTTTAGAATACACGCTACAATCCGTCTGACCCGCCCATTTTCCCACCGTTACACGCAAGTACGCAAGACACACACTCGTGGATGACTTACAAAACTTTGTACGGATTCAATGATGTTCAAAGAAGTAGACTCAGAGCTGCCACTAGCCTTTGCAATAACTGCAACACGACCTTGTTGTCCTGCACTCAAGTGATGGTAAAAATGGGATTACTTCCTACATTTGACTTTTAAATGGTCAAATGTATTACTATTGAATTCTAACAGCCTCAGTAAACCATATATAAACATTGCAAATGAAGGCATCGAGGAGATAAAAGGACTAAAAGTTCCAATTTTTATATTAAAAGCATTCCAAAGTGATTATTCAAAAACTACTTATCTCGCACTCGGATAATCACTAAGCATTCCTAACACCCTCAAAACTGCTTATGTCATATAATTGGCCTTGATAAGCAATCCCAAACACCCTACGATACTTTATACCGAAACGGCCCCTACTACATATCATCTTTACCATGATATCTACTATAACTTGGAGGTTATAGTAAACATCATATAGTTACATCTTGTGTAACGTTTTACACACTGAGCTTATATTAACTGATTCAGAAAGTATCTGACATTGCGTTTTGAAGGTGATTATATGTTTACTGTTTTATAAGTCTAACGTTCTACAATGCTGATGGTGTTCACTTGAAACATAAATATATTAAACACTATGTTACGATCCCACATCGGCCAAAGCATGAGATTGGTTGGTGGTTTATAAGTCTAAGTGTCCCCTCCTCTTACAAGCTAGCTTTTTGAGCGAGTTCTACACTTGGACTTATGGTTTATAAGTCTAAGTGTCCCCTCCTTTTACAAGCTTAGCTATTTGAGCGAGTTCTACACTTGGATTTATGAAACGATACGAGCCTAGCATTGAATAAGTTCATGTCACACTATTTTCTTTCAGCCCATTTTGTTAGGTACCACTGAATGTTTGATGCTTGTTCTTACATCATAAACATAAGCTAATAAAAGTAGATGCAAACTAGCCCATATAACAAACCAAATAATAATAAACTAACAATAAGTACTATGAAAATGTTACCTTTAAGAACAGAAACAGTGTGTTTATGCAAAGGTGCACAAAAGGGTCTGTTTTGAATAGCAAACAATGGTGCAAAAGGCAAAGTTGACATTAAACAAGACATTGTAATAATATGAAACTTTTAGAAGATTGAATTTTAAAAGAGTAGGTGGTATGTTACTATGTTGAAGATGATTGATATGAATGATATTCAAAGACTATCCACAGCCACAGAATTATCAGCAGAAATGAAGTGATATTCTATTAGTAATATTTTGTAGAATGAGATAACAAATTCGGGGATGTAGCTCAAATGGTAGAGCGCTCGCTTTGCATGCGAGAGGCACGGGGTTCGATCCCCCGCATCTCCACATTCTTTATTTAATTTTGAGTTTTCAAAGTTTTTTTTTTAGTAAATTCAAAAATCGTCCCTGTGATTTGTTATATTTGCATGTTCCGTCCCTGTCTTTTCGTAAGTACAGGCATCAAGGTGGCAATTTAAGACCCATGGGTAAAAGTTGGGTAAATATTTTCAATGGGATGAGTTTAGTTGGGTATTGTCAAATAATTTAGATGGGTCAAGATGGGTTTAGCGATTTTAATTAATAAATATTGATGGGTCTAGTTGGGTAAAATAACACAACAACATGGGTCTAAGTTGGCTATTTACTAAAATTCTAAAAAAACTCCTAGTTTTTGTCTATTTTTTACATTTTCGACCTTTTTTTACGTTTTCATCCGTTTTTTACGTTTTCGATCATTTTTTTACGTTTTCGTCAGTTTTTTTACGTTTTCGTCCGTTTTTTTACGTTTTCAATCCTTTTTTACGCTTTCGTCAGTTTTTTTTACGTTTTCGTCATTTTCTTTACGTTTTCGACCGTTTTTTTAAGTTTTCGTCCGTTTTTTACGTTTTCGTCAGTTTTTTTACGTTTTCGATCGATTTTTTACGTTTTCGTCAGTTTTTTTACGTTTTCGACCGTTTTTTTACGTTTTCGTCCATTTTTTTACGTTTTTGTCCGATTCTTTACGTTTTCGTCCGATTCTTTACGTTTTCGTCAGTTTCTTTACGTTTTTGTCAATTTCTTTACGTTTTCGTCTGTTTTCTTACGTTTTCGACCAATTTTTTACCTTTTTGTCCGATTCTTTACGTTTTCGTCAGTTTTTTTACGTTTTGGTCATGTTTTTTACGTTTTCGTCAGTTTTTTTTTACGTTTTCGTCAATTTTTTTACGTTTTCAATCGATTTTTTACGTTTTCATCAGTTTTCATCAGTTTTTTTACGTTTTGGTCCGTTTTTTTATGTTTTCGTCTGATTCTTTGCCTTTTCGTCAGTTTTATACGTTTTCGTCAGTTTTTTTACGTTTTCGTCAGTTTTTTTACGTTTTCAATCGATTTATTACGTTTTCATCAGTTTTTTTTACGTTTTCGTCAGTTTTTTTACGCTTTGGTCCCTTTTTTTACGTTTTCGTCTGATTCTTTACGTTTTTGTCAGTTTCTTTACGTTTTCGTCTGTTTTTTTACGTTTTCGTCCGATTCTTTACGTTTTTGTCAGTTTCTTTACGTTTTTGTCAATTTCTTTAGGTTTCTTTACGTTTTCGTCTGTTTTTTTACGTTTTCGACCATTTTTTTACGTTTTTGTCTGATTCTTTACGTTTTCGTCAGTTTTTTTACGTTTTCGTCATGTTTTTTACGTTTTCGTCAGTTTTCTTTACGTTTTCGTCAGTTTTTTTACATTTTGGTCCGTTTTCTTACGTTTTCGTCTGATTCTTTACCTTTTCGTCAGTTTCTTTACGTTTTTGTCAGTTTCTTTACATTTTCGTCTTGTTTTTTTACGTTTTTGTCAGTTTTTTAACGTTTTCGTCAGTTTCTTTACGTTTTCAATTGATTTTTTACGTTTTCATCAGTTTTCTTTACGTTTTTGTCAGTTTTTTTACGTTTTGGTCCGTTTGTTTACGTTTTCGTCAGTTTCTTTACATTTTTGTCAGTTTCTTTACGTTTTTGACTGTTTTTTACGTTTTCGTCTGATTCTTTACCTTTTCGTCAGTTTCTTTATGTTTTCATCAGTTTTTTTACGTTTTCGCCAGTTTTTTTTACGTTTTCGTCGGTTTTTTTACGTTTTCGTCTGTTTTTTACATTTCCTAAAGTTTTTTTCTACGTTTTCCTTTGTTTATTTACGTTTTTGACAGTTTTTTTACGTTTTCGTCTGATTTTCTACGTCTTCGTCCGTTTTTTTATGTTTTAAACTGCTTTGTAACGTTTTCGTCTGTTTTTTTTTACGTTTTCATCGGTTTTTTTTATGTTTTAGTCTGATTTTTTACTTTTTCATCAGTTTTTTACGTTTTTAAAACCTAAAAAAGCAATCAAAAAGGTAAAAAAACTTGACAAAAAAGCAAAAAAAAAACGGACGAAAACGTAAAAAGCGGACGAAAACATAAAAAAACAATCGAAAACGTAAAAAACTGACAAAAACGTAATAAAGCGAACTAAAACGTAAAAAAAACCGATGAAAACGTAAAAATGATGACGAAAACGAAAAAAAATGGAACACAAACATAAAGGAAGGTCGAAAATGTAAAAAAAACTGACAAAAACGATAGACAAAAACGTAAAAAAGCAGATGAAAAGGTAAAAAAACATTCGCAAACTTAAAAAACCTGACGAAAATGTAAAAAATCGGACGAAAACGTAAAAAAAAACTGTCAAAAATGTAAAAAAAGGACGAAAACGTATAGAAACTGACAAAAACATAAAGAAACTAACGAAAACGTAAAAAAAACGATTGAAAACGTAAAAAATCGGACGAAAACGATAAAAAAAATAGTTGAAAACGAAAAAAAACGGACGAAGATGTAAAAAAACTGATGAAAATGCAATAAAACGGACGAAAACGTAAAAAAACTGACGAAAACGTAAAAAAAGGGAAGAAAACGTAAAAAAACTGACGAATATGTAAAGAAACTGACGAAAACGTAAAAAAACGGACGAAAACGTAAAAAAACTGACGAAAACGTAAAAAACGGACGAAAACGTAAAAAAACTGACGAAAAACGTAAAAAATTAGACGATAACATAAAAAAATGGTCGAAAACATAAAAAAACTGACGAAAACATAAAGAACCTCACGAAAACGTAAAAAAACGGTCGAAAACGTAAAAAAACTGTCGAAAACGTTAAAAAACAGACGAAAACGTAAAGAAACTGACGAAAACGTAAAAAAAACGGTTCAAAACGTAAAAAATGGTCAAAAATGTTAAAAAACAGTTGAAAACGTAAAAAACCGGACGGAAACGTATAAAACTGACGAAAACGTAAAAAATCGGACGAAAACATAAAAAAACAGTCGAAAACGTAAGAATACTGACGAAAATGTAAAGAAACTGACGAAAACGTAAAAAAAACGGTTGAAAACGTAAAAAAAACTGTCGAAAATGTAAAAGAACGGACGAAAACTTATGTAAATTGCAAAAAGTGCAAAAAGTGTACCTGTGATTCGTTCAAATTGCATATTCCATCTTGTCTTTTTGTAAAGTGTACGCATCATCCTTGTGAGAAACTTATGAGTGCGCATTTAGTTCGTAGCCGAAATAAAATGACTAAAATGTCTATTCTTTCCATTTATTAATTAGAAAGGATATAAGGGTAATTTAGTCATTTCACTTTGGTCAAGAACGGACATTATACTTGTAAGTTCGAATGGTGTTTGCACTTTCGGAAAAATAGGAAATTTGGCCAAATCACAAGGATGGCTTTTGCAATTTACTCTTTTTAATTGTTGAAGACCCAAGAAAGTAACGTTTTTTTTTTTTTTTTTTTTTTTTTTTTTTTTTTTTTTTTAGATTAAGTGGTAAGTGGGTCTATGTGAGTCCCATATCTCTTTAGTATCAATTGATGAGGAGGATCTCATTATTCTTCCTCTTATGATACAGATGAAGCAAAGAAATAATTAAACCCACTTTAAAAAGAAATAATATTAAATAACTTATAAGGACCAATTCCTTCCATTAAGGAAAAAAGAAACAGGGCCTAAGTCATAAAAGGAACGAATATGATGTGGCTTAGAGGTGTTAAAAGAATGGGTTGGTTGGGCAGTCGGTTTGATTCAGTCGATTTCGTAGGTTGGTTTGGTTCTCGAGTAGTATTTTCTATTCTGATAACATTTTTTGTTAATCTTCTAAATTTTTTTGGAGCATAAGGTCTGAAACTTGATCCTGATGTCGGCGAACTATGAACCAACAGGTTTAAAACTTATACAGGTTGATTAACATTAACATCAAACAGAAAAGGTCTTTCATATGTCCTAAAACTCTGTTATTATAACGAAACTAAGCTTAAAACACCATATATTGTCAAGGTTAATATTAAACACTGAAAAAATTCAAGCATTACATTTATTTAAAGAAAACAAACCACACCACTGGACGAAAGGGAAAAACAAACCAAAATACTGCAGGTTCAGGTGGACAGTTCCATTATTACTGATATTTCAATATTTTCACAGCCAAATGCATTTTCATAAGCACATCATCACTGATATTTCAGTATTAGATGATATTTGTTTTTTTCGCACTATTTCAAGAGTGATGCTTAATAAAGCTCACACAAATGTTTAGGGGTGCGACAAGTGCGCGACCAGTGGTTTTTCGAGCCACATTTATAACAAGCATTGTCATTTTTGTTTAAAGCATGTGGACCTCACCTACGCTTGTTATTACATGAACTTGCATCCGCTTTAGGTAATGGCTCACGTTCACGTTTAAGATTAAATGATCTAGCATTCACTTCAGGGAATGCAACGTAGCCAGCGGGTATTGTTTGATGGTTTTTCATCAAAAGTTCATTATTATGCTCAGCAATGAGAAGACAAGGTATTAATTCATAATACGTTTTGAAACCACGTTCTCGATATTGCTGCTTTAAGAGAATATTCAGTGGATGTAATGTGGACAATGTTTTTTCCAACATCTGATTATCATCAATATTTTTACCACATATATTCAGCTCAGCTTTGATTCTAAACATTGCGGAGTTATACTCGCTTACAGTTTCAAAGTCTTGGAAACTCAAAAGAATCCAATCATTGCGAGCTTTAGGAAGCATCACTTGCTTCAAATATTCATATCTTTTTTCCAAACATTTCAATAATTCTAATGGATCTCTCACCGTTATGTATTGAAATCTAAGGTCCTCGTCAAGGTGACAACATATAAACACCATTGCTTTGGCGCGGTCTTGGAGGGAGGCAGAGTTTCCTTCTTTGATTGTTCCTTGAAGACCTTCTGCAGCGAGATAGCATTCCACATTTGAAGCCCACATAAAGTAGTTTTCGCCAGTCACATCTAGGGCAGGAAACTCAAGTTCGACGAGATTTGCCATGGCAATAACTTCAATCAAACAAAGTTGGTAAATAACAACACTTGAAAACAAATGCTTACACTTGTGCTTAATTAGTCTACTAGAACATTACCATGGGCTGTTTACAAAACCTTATTTGATACAGTCTGGTGCTAATAACGTATTCCGATTATATCTAGGACTTTTGGAATCAAAATATCAAGACAAAGAGAAAAGGTTGGTGAAAAAAAATCTCTAACTTAACTTTGGCCATCATTGCACATATTAAAACGGAAAAGATGTGTAAGTTACATGATCTACATTAATTAAGATGTAAATACTGCAGATGTCATTTTATATTCCAAAGAGATGTTACAATACTTTTGTTTGGAAGGTGAATCATTCACCTATATAAATTTAGTACTGTCTTATGTTATAGTTTTGTTCGACGGACAATTGGACATAACTTACACGAAATGTTTTAAAGGATAATCTCTCATAATCTGTTAATGTTCAAATGCTACTTCATGTACTTTCTAGTTTTTACTTTTTAGCCCCCCACAAGTTCCATCTACACAACATCATCTCTGGTTCCACCAACATTTACTTTTGTCAAACATACCCTATCTATCTATGAGCTTATATGATTTCAGCTTTTATTCCATAAACTCAGTTCTTAAGTTTATTTTCAGCTCATATTTTGGTCCTAAGACATAATATAAACTTAAACAAACACACCCTTAGGTTATCTGACCATGATCACTTAGAAACCTAAATCTAAAACACCCCTTAAAACATATCATCATATCTCTAACATGCAACCTACAATAACTGACATAAACAATTATAAGATCATCATTAACACTTGAAAGAAATCAAAGATGTATATAACTTCAAAAAATATAGTAATTAAATTAGTTTTAACATACATCCAATATGTTACTAACCCATATCAACAAAGTTATGCATGCATATATATCTAAAACAAAAAATATAATAAAATCAATAAAAGGGTATATACCTTCAAGATCAAAGATTGAAAAACAGGAGAGATATTTGTGTGTTTCTCTGTGTATGTGAGAGTCGGTGGGAGGAAGAAGAGACTTTTTATATGGGCTACAAAGCCTACAATTATTGTCGATGAAACCAATAATTTATTTTTTAAAGTATATTGTATAATATATCTAGATATATTAGTAAATGTAAAACAAATTCGGGGATGTAGCTCAAATGGTAGAGCGCTCGCTTTGCATGCGAGAGGCACGGGGTTCGATCCCCCGCATCTCCACAATCTTTATCCTTTTACCAATTACTAGTATTATTTTTTTTTTGGCTAAAATCTTTGAACAAGTCAACAAACAAAGGTTGATAGAAGTGCTAGTTTTAATTTCTTAGTGAAAGTAGAAGTGTTGTTCATAATTGAGCTAGGCGAAAATACTTGAGCCAGAGGGCATGAACATGCATACCTTTTGGACACTATCGGTTGAATGTATGCATTTTATAAATGAAAAATTGAATTCTAACATGAAGTGCATATCGTGTGACAAAATTTTGCATCCACCACTGGAAATGAGTTTCAAGTTTATTATCGAGTTAATGTTTTTGAATTTGAGCGTAAGTCATTTGAGCAATAAGAAATTGATATGAAAGTGCATAAGGTTATGTTGATTATCTTCAAAGGTACTAGTCGACGTTTAGGTATATTCTTATGCGTGTTCTTCTTGTTGGTCGACATTTAGGGATCAAAGGTGCTAGACGTTGTTTGCTTTTTGATCTTCAAGTTGTGCTTATCCCGCTCTAGTTTCCTGAACAAATTAGTTTAGTACACGATAAGAAAAGGTCATGCGTAAAATCTCTTAATGGATTGTGGGAATAAGACTTGAAAAATGCAAGAATTCTTTATGATAACCATATATTTTTTTACTAGGGTGAGAGTTTAACATAGTATGGGTACAAGATTAGCACTTATAGTCCAGTGCTTTTGTACTTCCTATATTTACACATGACAAAATTACACAGACTCTTTTGCAGGTCTGAATATTTACACATGAAACTTCATTTCTATACATCTAATATGAATTATGTTTACTGGCGTCCCGATGGACTTCTCGACCCTAAAGTCTCGAGCTTCTCAAGATACGAAAGTTTCTTGCTATTTGTAGCTGATGGTTGTTTTGCCAATAGTCCGGGTTCATTTCCATTTGATAGTTCTCCTTTTGAGTCTTTTTCTTGCTCTGAAGTCCAACCCATGAATTCGGATAATGTCATTGAGGTTGGGGCATCAGAATAGTTGAGTTTTTCTAACTCTTCTTTTGCATTAGGAAATCTCCCTGATGTAATTGATGATGACGCTTTAAGAGAGTTTCGTTTTAGATCTCCTGATGGATTGTGTGCTAGATTATCCGCGTGCATTACATCTTCAATTCGTGACATAACCTTGTGTGCTAAGCTTTCTAATATTCTTGAATAGCTCTCGAGAATCGCATGTCCTATATCCTGTAAATGTAATCATGTAAGTACACTTTTGGTGATTTTCAACCTTTTTGACCCGTTCAACCCATTTGTCATAAAGTTTGAAATCATGTAGATAAGATATTACCCAAATCCAAATGGCTTGGTTTTTTTAAATATAAATAGGCTGAAATTTTCACGTTTAGTGCTTCGTTATAGACCCAAAGCAACGAAATGATATGCATATAGGGGTATGATAGTCTCTTACTCGATTATTTTCGATTTTGCTGACATCTAGTGCAGATTGAGGAGTGCCAGGGTACCGATGTTTCAGAATAAGTAATATTGTTTCTGCTCTATCTTCAAATTGTTCTCTTTTTTCCAAGCTCACACCTGAACCCCATCCAGATTTACCATCTTTATTCGTCATTTTCCTCCTCCATATCACAACGGATGCCTCGATTCTATTCTTGAGATCAAGGATTTTATGCTCCGAAGACAAGTCCATAGCTGAAAGGAAATTGTCTGGATCAAAGTGATCCACCGTAATATTTTTGTAGATGGAGTCTCCTAAGCTGGCCCGCCCATTCTGTCACAAAATGCATCAATGATGAACAAAGTATACAGATAATTTGTTTGATGTTTCTGATAACAAAAATTGCATAAAAGAACAACACACTTATGTCAAACTATATTTTTCGATCATAGGGTAACAAAACTGTTAAGAATGGTAACTTTAACCCCTATGGGTAACATACTTACCTTGGGGAGGGCTTCGATGTAACTTTCGGGGATTTCCATCTCGGTAAGAATGTGAGAATTCATAGCCATGGCTGCTTTGAGTACTTGGTTCACCGAGTCTTTCTGAAAATGCAACCATTTCCGTGTAAGATCAGATAAACCGTCTGGTGGAACCTTTGGCGTTGGTAACCACCATTTTTCTTCTTCCCTTTTTTTCTTTGATTTTGCTCCAACGTCATCTTTAGACGCATAAGTAAATTCATTTTGATCCTTAAAATTTTCTAAACATTCCTATGTTCACACAAGGAAACATAAAAGATGTCAAATTTCAGTAAATGCAACGTATAATCCAAACACTCTGTCAAGCAACCCGTTTTGTTATACCATTTATCTTATAATGCAGCATAACATAACTCAAAGTTGTGTCAGATTGCCGGTTGTAACAGTGAAGTACACGATAACAGTCATGAGTCATTGCTTACCATGAGCATACCGTCAAGCTTCTTTAAGGCAGGAATATTTGAACTCACATCGCTTCGTCTTCTTGTAACCATTATCTGTACACACATTAAATGATTTAGCAGCTTCAAAAGATTCAGATACAAAGCATAAAAGAGATGCGTACCTCCATCATCACGCCATTAGTATTTTGCTTGGACGGCACAAATTCAACAATGTGATCTGTGACAGATAACAACCAATCGATTTCTTTCCGCCACCTTGCTTTACTATCAGGTGCCATGGGTTCTAAACGAGATATTTCTCCAAATACAGAAGCTGAAAAACAAAGTTTAAAAAAAAATTTGGATAACAAACTTTATGTTCTGTAATGTTATTGCAACTATTATAGCAGAATGTTCATGGAAAAACTGTAAAGGTATTTGGATCTATGTCTGCAGACTGCTTCATTGATTCTGGCATCTTCAAGTCGCGGCCACTTATGAATCAGGTCTGGATTATTTGGTTGAGAGTAGCTAACACAAACTCATTATCTAATTCTGATTATGCTACCTCTCAAAAGTCAAAATCATTTATAACTGAAATGGCATGTGAAGCACTCAAAGTCTCATACAACTTGTAATCCATTTGCAATTTGCAACGATATCAAACTTTAACAAAAAAATCCAAACAGTATCTCGTGCATTGCGTTTGGAAAGGGCTAATTGTTTGATCCTATTTGACTCATGTATTTGTCGCACCACAAAATTACTCGTATGTCACATTTGGAAATTTGGGATTCTTAATCACTCTCTTATCAATTTTTTGTGGTTATCAAAAACACATTGGAAAATTTGGGATTCTTAATCATTTGTATTACATTACAATTTCCTAAATAGGTCGTAGAGTTGGTATTCTTGTTCTAGCAAAGCGAAATCCAATACATTGCAAAACTTTGAGCAATCCACTTTTCAAACTTATTTAGGCCCAAAAAGTCCTCTTTTTCTAACATGTTGCACCCCAAAATTATATCATAAAAGAAGGATAAAAAATCGCTAACCTGCTAAATTCGTGATGGCATTTGACAATGCCAAAGCGGACGAAACACCTTTGCCTCCACCCGACATATCTTCCCCTAACAACAACTTCGCAAACCTCTCCTTCATCATTTCCATATCTACAAAACAAAATCACACAATTAACATTAAAAACCAAACACAAAACCAATGTACACAAACCTTAAACACATGCATAATAATATCATCACCTGCGTATATTGCTTCTAGTTCAGGATCCATATCCGACATCGAATCTAAATGATCTTCCTCCATATTTACGACAAGAATGCTCAAACTATTCTCAAAATCTATCCAAAATTTTCACACAAAAAAGATTCATAAACAACAACAAATGATGTTTTGTTTAATGAAACATTTGAAAAAAAAGGTTGTTAGAAAGAAGGATGGAGGGAACGTGGGGTGCATGTTATTAGAATGAGAATAAAAAATGAAAAACAAATATTTTAAAATGGAAATTATTCTCTTATGCAAGACAAACAAATTTCAATGGAGATTATTTTATTTCTTTCTTTGTATATGTTAAAACTAATTTAGTAGGTATAAGACTAATGCTAGTGGGCGTTGTTTTGCAATCACAACCCCACAATGCAACGGGCCTTTCCGCCTAGCTCTCCCCAATACAACGCATCATTTAATGATTTTTTCCAAAACTCGGTTGGTGATGCAACCGAAACAATTGCGGGGTTGCTTTTGTGATTCTTGAATGTTGGGGAGTAAATGTGGGAGTTATGGGGTTGCTTTTGTGATCACTACTAGCTAATTGTGGTTGGGATGGAGCTGTGGAGAGATAAAGCTGAGATGGCGCTGACGTGACGTGGTTGCTTGGGTGAGAAAGTTGTCACCACTAGCATTAGTTTAAACCAATGCATTGTACTCATGCACTTTTTTCATTATTTTTTTGCTACATGATATATTAGATTAACTTAGAGGAAAGTTCAATCTAGACCCAAAATTTATTAAAGACCCAATAAATCAATTCTAGTCATTCATTTTTTCATCAAATTAAAAAAACCCACTTTCATCTTTTTAATATATATATATATATATATATATATATATATATATATATATATATATATATATATATATATATATATATATGGGGACTTTCTTACGAGAACCATTTTATCTGCGAGAATTGAGAGAACCACAAAAAACATGCATGCACGCCTTTTAAAATAAAATAAAAATACATGCAAATCATCAATAATCGTAAGCATCCACCTATGTTCTTCAATATCATTATGAACTCATCATCTTTTTTCACAAAAACCTTACCCACGGCCGCAATATTGTCGTTGCACGTCTTATAAGAACATACATGCACACCTTCAAAGAAAAATTTTGTATTTTCAATTTCTTATCAAATTTTTTAGAACAACTATGTTTTTTTTAAAACATATGTGTTTTTTTTAAAACATATATGCAAAAATACAATTATTGAAGGTGTGCATGTATGTTTTTGATGGTTCTCTTAGTTCTCGCAGTTAAAATGGTTCTCGTTTGAAAGTTACACTATATATATATATATATATATATATATATATATATATGGTGGCGTTATTGTGGTATACACTCTTAAAGTATAAAACAATAGGCACACTTGTGGACCATTGGATCAATTATTATGGATGAGATTTGCATTTATATAGAACAATTAATTGATAATGGCAATAATGTAATTAAATTGGTTAAGAATGGCAATTGAATCCCCTTTTTTGAATTAAATTCACATTCGTGCTCCCTCTTTTTCTTGAACTCGTTGTATTTTTTTTAAACCGTTGATATAGATTATTGATTAACATTGATACAAATTGCATTATTTTTACAACCAATTATTTTATACGCAACTTTTTAAAGGTAATAGGCACATATGTTTTACTTTTTTTGACACAAGTTTCTTGAAACACAAAATTTATTATTACATTTAGTGACACAAATTTTCATGACACGTTTGTAGTTACACACTAGTATGTTTCTTGATACATTTTTAATGACACATAGTTTCATAATACTTTTTTAGAAACACATAATTTCATAATATATTTTTAGTGACACAATTTTAGTAACACATGTTTTATTATACATATTTAGTGGGTGACACATTTTTAGTGACACATAGTTTCATGATACATTTTTAGTGACATATTTCTAATGACACACATGAAGTTTCTTAAAACACAATAAATTTTTGATTACGTTTACGGTGACACACTAATATTTTTGATACATTTTTAGTGACACATAGTTTCCACCAACAATTAAATTTCACAATACCACTAAACATAGCTGATAAACTAGTGTTTTTCATCATGATCCATTAAAAAGAAACACACTACTACTACTAGCAACATGTTGTTACTATCACTTATTCATAACCAACTGAGTCACAAATCAATTACAAAAACAAAATACGAGTAGATCGTAAATATGAGATCTGAACAATAAGAAGCCTTAAAAAATAATGTATCAAAACATGTACATCAATTACAAAAGCTTATAAATCAATTACAACACCAAAATCTCAAATTGAACTATACATCAATTATATCAAAGAAAGCAACTATATCATTTATTTTTTAGGAAAATTTTTGAAAAAACACCAAAATAGAAAACCAAAATACCGGATCTGAAAACCACCGTAGCACGTCTTTGTGGTTTCGTTCGAAAAATCTACCCATCGTCCGAATCCCATAGCATCTTATCCGAACGACGACCAGGAGTGGGAGATATAAAAGAAAAAATCTCGGGTACATTAAAAAATCAAAAAAAAAATTAAAAGATAAAAAAAAAAAAAAAAAAAAAAAAAAAAAAAAAAAAAAAAAAGATCTTGATCTAAACGAGAAAAAAAAAATGATGCACCATTTATTTTAAAACCTTAACCCAAAATATATCACCTACCATGAATGGCCCGACTCACCTGGAAATAATGATTCATGAATATTAAACACGCAAACAAATCCGAAATATATTTCTGGAATCGTAATGACGCCTAGGGTTTGGACCGCTTGGAAAAATTGTCGAATTGCAACAAACCAAACAGTAAATGACGGAAAATGGAAGTGGCAGAACCGTCGCTGATGCTAGAAAATCAAGTGGGGACGATTCTGGTACAAGAAAAACAATCGATTAACAAGAAAAACAAGTGGGGACTATTTTTTGTACATGTCTTTCGGTGGTTAAAAAGAAGTGGGGACCTGATCAATTTGTACATGTCATTTTCGGTGGTTATAGAGAAGTGGGGACGATTTTTTGTTTAATAAATTAATAATGAAAGAGAAGTAGAGGTTGAGAGTCTGAGATCTAGATTGTTGCAGATCGCAGGAGGTAATGGCTGGTGGGCGTTGTAGGTGGTGGGTGGGCGGCTAGGGTTTATGTTGGAGAGAAAAAATATGGTAGAGAAAGAAGATGAATGTGGGTCGCTGAGAAGTTAAAAATTTTTTAGGTTACAGTGAAAGTAAGATGTAAGAATTACCTAAAATACCCTTTTTATTTTACTTTTAGTTTTTCCTTTCTTTATCATTAAATGACACTTGTCAAACCTTTATTAGTGCCTATTATTTATTTTAAAAGTGTACACCACATAAAAAATATATATATATATATATATATATATATATATATATACTAGGTTCATGACCCGCCCGATGGGCGGGCGAGTTTCATGTGAAATCTTGTTTATGATTTATAATATATGTACTTAAATCACTAATATGATAAGTTTTGCAAACATGACCGGTAACATGTGTTTTTTCTATATAAAAAAATGAATATAGTTGATACAAAAAATTTAAACATTAATACAATAATGAAATACAGTTGTTCAAAATAAAACCGACATGTGAATGTTCAAAAGTAATACAAATATGGTTTTACACGTGTTTGATAATCCTAACCGACATGCGATTTAACTTATGTTGATGAACATGCTTAGTCAACAGCACAAATTTGCGATGATGGCTCTCACCAATAGTCGCGTTATTGACCAAGGTCTCCTCCTTTAAACTTTCTCCAATTGCAAAGCACACTTATGGGGTTACCCTTCTTTGCTTTCTTCACCATGTTTTAATACCTGGTAATTTTAAACCACACTTATTGGGGTTACCCTTCTTTGCTTTTTTCAACATGTGTTGAGCCATATACAATCGTGTATATGTGATTTGATACAACAAAACTACATATGCTTCAATGAAGATAATTGAAGGACTTAATATGCATAATGGAGATTCTACAAGCTGTTGGAGTATATGCAAAATACTTATCTTTATAGAATATTACAGAAGATATTGTTTACTTGTAGGATAAGTTTGTAACCCTAGCATCTCTATTATATAAAGAGATGATAGGTACGTAGTTTTAATAATAAGAATGACACACACAAACATACACGTTCCATATATTATTAGTTAGTTTATAGCTTCAAGGTTGTAAAACCCTATCACTATTAAGAGTGATCGTATTAATAATATTGAGGCTTAGTTTGATATTATTATTGTGTTATGCTATTCTTAATTGTTCATGTTCTTCTTAGCCTTATTGAGTAGATTCCGCATACTCATTAATGTTACAAGTAGAATTCCACTTAGTAGTTTTGTATTTATACAAGATTGCTAAACCCTTTATAAGTTAAAGGTTAAAGATCAATACAACCAACAACGAATCGTCTACGTATTTGGAACCTACATGTGGTATCAGTCGCCAGGGGGAAATTCTACATAAGAAGAACGATTACTGATCCAGTGAAGTTTGTAGTGATGGCCACTTTTTACACATCATCCAGTGATCTAAACAAGAAGGGAAAATTCTGTGTTAACTGTCATGCTTCTTATCAAACTTTGCTTAAAGATCTTGAACTTGAAAAAGAAAATCATAGAACAGCTAGGGCTGAGAAACTAGAATATTTATATACTCTAGAAGAGGTAGAAGTAGAAGCTACAGTTCTTAAAGAGAAAGAAGAAGCTTGGACAGATAAGTACAACCAACTAGAGTATCAATTAAAATTAAGTGATTGGAAGTTAGGTTGTAAGATATCAGAAGTTGAAAAGCTCACCAAGGAAAGGGATGATCTTTTACAAAAACTTGCTAGTTGGAATGAATCTAGTCAAACTAGTGAATCTGTGAAAAGTGAAAGTTTAAGTGAGAAGAATGATACACTAGAATCACCTACACAAACTGATAAGATTGATAGGAATAACGTTATTGGAGAAGTAGTTCCAGAAGGTTTTTCAAGGGTTAAAAAGAAAAAGAGCTTGAAGTCTGTGAAGTTTGCTGAACCTTTAGAAACCAAACCTGTTACAAGTCACAAAAAGTCTAATACAAACCCTAGGAAAAACAACAATAGTCCTAGAGGTAATCAAAGAAACTGGAATGGGATGCTAACTCAAAAACTAGGGAAAAATTTTGAGTTTCAGAATAAAGCTTGCTATGTTTGTGGAAGTTTTAATCACCTGCAGTATACATGTAAACACAAGAAACCAGTTATTGATCAAAAGCAGGTATGGAACAACTCAAGGAGGATTAACCATAGGAATTTTTCAAGTGATTCTAAATATCCTCAACAAAGAAGGTTTTTTAATCCATCAACAGTACTTACTAAACAAGGATTGAAACAAATTGCTAGGCCTAAAGTGACAAGATCCGTACTTTCTCAAAGTACTGATAGGTTATCTCAACGTACTGCTAGGCCAAAAGAAAGTACTGCTAGGTCGAACTCAGAGGTTAATGTTGTTAAGGCTTCAGCGAGATGGGTTTGGAAATCTAAACAAGAAGAATTAGATGTTTCTGAAAAGAAGAATTCATCAAAGACCTTAACACGATATGATTATGTTGATGCTTATGGAAGATTCAAGTCTATTCTGGCTTGGGACTTCAAAAAGCATTAATTCTTAATGTATTGTGTGCATAGCAATTCATCGAAAGTGGGTGATTAAGAATTGCTATGGTGTATGGTGTTCGTGAACATGAAGGTTTATGGATTTACAGATTCTTGCTATGATGATTGTAATGTTTGTTTAAGGGGAAGACAGTAGGTATGATGAATCTTGTGGTACTAAACAAAGAATATTAGGGTAATTCACAAGGAATATTAGGGAAGACAGCAGGTATGATGTCAGAAACAAGGAATGGCAGCTAGTAGCGATCAGGTATAAAGAAGAACAAGATTAGGGTTTCTAAAAACCCTAACCAATGATAATGCATGAAAACCCTAGACACGTCAAGACGCCGTGATGAATGAAACCTCTAACACTGGTTACTGATCATTGGTTGTTACAAAGGTCTGATGGGATGTATTCTGTTAGTATGTATGACGACTACTAGTCTTGGTGAGTTGGGTTTTAATCCAACAATGAACCCTAGTAATTTAAATGCATTGGATCTTGATAATGATCGTGGTTTACTGGTTATTTGATATTACTGGTTGCGAGAGTAAGAGGAGCAGTAAAGGGTGTATAATGAATAAGTATACTGGTTAATGAAGAGCGCTTGATAAAGTTTGGTGATTAAAGTTTCTGTAACGTGTAATGATACTGGTGGAATATGTATGGGTTACGAGCAGATTAAAGAAGGTACCATGGTTCACGTACATAGATTGTTTTTGTTTATGAAGTGTTAAAGTTGGAATAGTGATGGCTCAAGGGCTGATAACGATGGTCATATTGCGCATGTGAACATGGACTTTTGGAACCTTGTACCAATTTAATGATAGTGGGTATGAGCTGCTATGAGCTGCTGTTTGTTGAATTAATTGGTCATGGATAATACTCACATGAGACGGTGCAATTTATATATTTAAGAAGGGTTGATTGACTTCATGTGATTGGTAAAGATTATATAACTCGTCTAGCGCATGAGGTGTGAATTAAATATTTACCTTGTACCACTGATTGGTCATATATTATTATTCTTGAGATCTGCATGATAACTGTCGAGTGGAGTTCAAGGTTCACATGTTTGTCGTATGTTGCAATTGATTAAATATTCGATGAGGTGAATTACATAGATCGTGGGTCGGTGGAAAAGATGTTACTTCGTTTTATACAACAGACATTGTTGATCACTTTTGCAAGTGGCAAGGTACTGATATGCTATAAGTACTGCTGTTCGACTATTAAAAAGAAGGTACTGCTGCGTGAATTTGAATGTATTGTTATATCTTCAACGTATTGCTACGTTCAAAGTACTGCTCGTCGTTGTCATTCAAAGTACTGTTTCTTGTTTCAAAGTATTTCTCAATGTACTAATCATTCAAAGTACTGCTACGAGGAGTAAGGGAAAGTCGCGATGTGATTAATTAGAGATTAGTTAGTTGGGAAGTTTGTATGATTTCAGGGGAAGTGTCTACAAGTTGCTTATCTTCACAGGTTTCCTATTCAATGATTACAAAAAGGGGAAGAAGTTAACATGAAGATTATTTTGCAGCTTATTTATGTGTGTTTGTTTCATTCATGGAGATGATTACATCTCAACTTCTCTATTTAAGGGGAAGTTCGTACACGACTTTGTTTATTTTGTCATCATTAAAGACAAAATAAATACAAGAATGAAACAATAAGAATGAAGATTATCGTCATTGAAGATTGCTGAATTCATGAAGATAGTTTTGTAATATCAAATAGGGGAAGATTGTTGGGCCATATACAATCGTGTATATGTGATTTGATACAACAAAACTACATATGCTTCAATGAAGATAATTGAAGGACTTAATATGCATAATGGAGATTCTACAAGCTGTTGGAGTATATGCAAAATACTTATCTTTATAGAATATTACAGAAGATATTGTTTACTTGTAGGATAAGTTTGTAACCCTAGCATCTCTATTATATAAAGAGATGATAGGTACGTAGTTTTAATAATAAGAACGACACACACAAACATACACGTTCCATATATTATTAGTTAGTTTATAGCTTCAAGGTTGTAAAACCCTATCACTATTAAGAGTGATCGTATTAATAATATTGAGGCTTAGTTTGATATTATTATTGTGTTCTGCTATTCTTAATTGTTCATGTTCTTCTTAGCCTTATTGAGTAGATTCCGCATACTCATTAAAGTTACAAGTAGAATTCCACTTAGTAGTTTTGTATTTATACAAGATTGCTAAACCCTTTATAAGTTAAAGGTTAAAGATCAATACAACCAACAACGAATCGTCTACGTATTTGGAACCTACATGTGGTATTTCCCCTATTTGATGATGACAAAACAAACACGTTTTTGTACGATCGCGAACTTCCCTAGACGAAGTAGAGAAATTGAGATAATTAAATCTCGCCATGAATGAAACAATCTTTTCTTCCCCTTAAGCCATGCCATGCCACTCCAAAAGCTCTTTCCCTTTTTGTTATCAACAAATAGGGAATATAAGCAATATAAACTTCCCCTCGAGTGGTGCATGTAGATGGTTAAACATTTAATCAATAAGCTTCCCCTGAAACCAATATGTTTACCATCTTCTTGAATCTTCAATTCTGTAGGCTCTATGTAATGATCACATGTTAAGAAAACTAAATATAACGAACTTGATGAAGAAGTAGAATAACCCAAACTTGTGTCTTATTTCTTGTACTATCCACGTGACTCCAAACTTATACTCACACCGTATAAGTAGACCGCAATCCCTTGACAAAATCCTCATCCTCAATGAGACACTGAGCACAATAACGTAACTCCTTCAAGTGATAGTTAACTAGGTCTTCGTCCATCCTCCCCTTGACCTATGAAAACTTGATTTGACAAGTCTTCGTTGTTAAATGTTACGTATAAACATTAATGAGTATGTAACACCCCAACCCGATAAGGGTAGAAGTATTACATTACAGTGACATATCAGAACAAACACAAACATATGATTCATACATACAAAGAAATTCAGGGTTACAAATGAAAATCTGAAACTACAAGGTTACAAAACAATAAATACTATGTCTAATAAAGTGAAACTTCATCTAATCGTCTCTAGTCCAAAGCATAGTCTTCTAAGTCCAGTCACACTCTCTTCCCATAACCCAGCTTCCTACTAAAACCTGCCGCAAGAAAAGGAAATGCGGCTGAGCTTAAAAAGCTCAGTGAACAGATATATAAACAAAGTAATGATAATGAAACAGAACAGAAGTATAGTGCATTGGGAATATCATAAGGAATTAAACAAAAGAGAATAATAGAAAGAAAAGAATAGGATAGTCATCCACCACGAGCCCAAAACTCAAAGTCATATCTCAAAGTCATAAGTCTTCAATGTCATAATCTCACAATCAGAGGGGATACCTCCCAGGCAACCAGATAATATGAGGGGTGTCCTCATGTATCATAAAGTGGAGTGATCAGCTCCCAGAAGTTGTGAAAGGCGTGTATTGCACACAGCACCAGTCACCTCAAAGTCAACTCAAAGTCATAGTTAAATCCACTAAGCATACATATCTAGGATTGCAATCCATACGCCCCTTACTCAAAGTCTCAAAGTCATATACTCAAAGTCATAATGGCCATAATAGTAATCATAAAAGGGACGGCGTGAGAAATCACTCACCCACACATGAGTCATGCCAGCGGTGCATCACAGACATGCCTATGGTGCCTCCATAGGTAGGGAAACAGAAATGGCTCGGGTATCAAACTAAGAGTCAGGTCTCATATCATACAAAAGGTCATATAGCAAAGGTTTATCTCAAGGTCATGTCTCAAGGTCATCTCAAAATCATAATATCAGAAGTCATATCAATGGTTCAGAATATCCAAGGTTCATTCCCAAAGGTTCATTTCAAAAGATTCGTTATTAAGTTTCGTAAGTTCAAAATAAAATATGAAAGAATTAAGAGAAAATAGATTTAAAACTTTAATAGTTATTTACCCATTTCATCTCAAAGATCTCCCTCTTTAAACATTCTTCATAAAAGCCAATTAATCCTTCCTTTAAAAATGGTTTCGTTTCAAAATCATAGAGTGTCATTTCAAAACAGTTTCTTTCCATAACATCAAGTTATATTTTCCAAAAGGTCTTCATATCAAATTATCATAAAAGATGAACCAGAGATATCGGATATACAAAGGTCAGAAGTCATAGTAGTGGTAAAAGGAACGGATCACTAGTCATGAGAAACCTTACTGAAAGGTTAGAATATCTGTACCTCAATCGCCATCGAAATCATAACATACGTAAGCATATGGAAACACTCCTTCTTCAACGAATCTACACGAATTAATGATCGGCTTATTATTAATAACTTATTCAATTCAGATTTCTCATTTTAGTCGGCTTTCCAGTTTTAGTAACTTTCCATTTAAAGTGACTTTCCACTTTTAGCAGGTTTCCATAAATAGTAAGTTTCCACTTTTAGAAAGTTTCCATAATTAGAAAGTTGAATCATTATTAATGGAAATAAAGTATCTTTTAACTTTTTACTCATTTGGTCCTTAGGGTTTCATAACTTTGCATTTTATACCCTTTTCTTTCCAAAATTACACTTTAAACCTTTTAGTATTCAATGTTACACATTAAACCCTTAACTTATCCATTTTACATAATGAGCACTTATTTTATCATATTATACGAATGGATACTCAAGTATTCATAATTTACACATTAAGTCCCTCAAGTTATTAAAGTTACATATTTAACCCTTTAATTTACAATTTCAATCTTTAATTATTACTAATTACATATTAGGCCATTAAATTATCAAAATGACACATAACCCCCTGAATATATTAAATTACTCAAAACAGCTCCAAGTTTCTGAAAATTACATGTTTAGTCCCTCTCTTTTAATTATTTTCAAAACAAACCCTAATTAGTTTTAAAATACATTTTAATCCATTTAATTGCAAAACTTACACTTAACACCCTCATCTTATATTTTTTTCGAACAGTATACAGCCCAGAATAAGTTTCAAAAATAACCCTTTAGTTTTAAAAGTTACAAAACTCACCCGAAACCTTTATACCAAATCGTATAAACCAAAAACAAAGGAATTAGAAACCCTAATCCTTCTAATCAATTCTCAATCATCATCTCATCATTAATATCATTAATTAACACCATTTCCAGCCCTAAACCAAAACCCTAGGGCACACGACTTTTATTTTCTTTTTCTCTTATACGATTTAATCAAAATTCAATAAATCAAAATAAATTCGAAACACATGATTTAAGCCATGACAATTCTTTCCAACATTTTTCCAGATCATATTACATCATAATAAGTGTATAATAATTTTATTAATAATTATTCTGGATCGGAATATGTATTTCACAATTAAACACGTTTTTAGGGTTTTAAATCACGAAAACGATGTAGAGCATGCATGGATCGAATCAACCATTTTATTTGATGTTTATATGATGTAAGGGACCTGAGAAAAATACCAAACCAAGGATTGAACGTGTAGAGAGGCTGTACGAATTGTTGTATATGCGATTGGACAAAAACGAACCCAAAATGCTCACGACTTCATCAACGATCTTCCAACCTTGTAAACATTTTTCGTGGGTTTTATATGATGTAAGAATCACCAGAAAAATAAGAAATAATTTTTGTGGAGGTCGAATGAATCAAAACGAATTTACCTTGTTATTAGGGCTCGACAAAAGAAAACCAAAACCACGATCGATCCAAGCTTCAACAATTCAAAAGGGTATTTTTCTAGGACTTCTTGGATGTTGTTTGATCACAGAAAAATTCTTAGGAAATATGGGGTTGTCGAATGGAGGCTAAGGGATTTTGTGTGTGTTTGTTTTTGGATCGGCACTAGGGTTTCTTTAGAGAAAAGATATGGATTTGTTTTTAAAATAGGAATGCCGTGTGAATGAGGGGGGGGGGGGGGGGAGGACCAGAATTTCGGAATTTTGGTTAATAGAATATTTGTGATGATTAACTTCCATATTTATCAATATTTAAATCATTTAAATCAATATTAAAACTACTTATTATTAATCCGGTCCATAGAGGGGTAATTTGGTAATTTTACCACTTGTATAAATGTTAAATGTAATTGTTAAAATTATTTGGATTCATAACTTGTGCATTGTTTGAAGTTTTAGGATTTATTTGGTACTTTAATAAGCTTTTAATTAAATTTCAAATTTGTAAGGGCAATTTGGTCTTTTCACATGTTCTCAGATTTTAGGTGTTACAGAGTAAATGTCTAGGATCGAACCCGAGACCTCGGGATTGCACACTTTACAAACAAGAATAATGTAAAATAAATATGTATATATTAAATGTATCGAATATATATATTTATAACACTTAATGGACTAAACGGTCGTTAGTTGTTAACCGTATGGACTAACTATCGTTAATAATGAAAGATAAGGACTAGAGTGTAACTTGGGAGTCAAGAAGGATCTAGAACCCCTAAGGGGTGTCCTAGGCCGGTCGATCATGGGGGGGAAGCCCAACCCATGCCTTGCTTGATCACCAAGAAATCACCTAGTATAAATACAAGGCCTTGGGGTTAAACCTACACATCTTTTGTGCACACACTCTAACCCTAAAATCCTTGTTTTCTTTCTTCTTGTGGCCAATTGGTTCTCCCCTCCCCTTAGGGTTCTTGGATCGATTTTCCATAAGCAAAAACATTAGTGTTTTGTTTACTTGCAACAAACTTTTATTCGTTGGTAGTTTGTGTGTACAAGAACGAGGTAATTACTTACTTTAGTAATTATCAAGAGATCGATAAACAAAACGGTAAGGGATTTATCATTGATCTAATTGTACAAGAATCAAGGTTTATTTGAAGTGCATCGGGTACGTTTACTATTTATGTTTTAGTTAATATTTATGTGTTATACTTGATCCTAGCTTCCGCAATATGTGCTATTTGATTGTCAAACTCTAACAGTGGCATCACGAGCCTTGTATAACATGTAATTGATTACTAAAACATAATAAAAACCGGATCTTTAATTGTTTTAGATACATGTTTTTTTTTATCTAGGGTTTTTCCTATTTTTTTCTAAAAATTTCGAAACCCTAACCCTAATTTTGGGGGGGGGGTCGATTTTCCCATGAAACCCTAATTAGGGTTTTGTGGTTTTCTTGATTATATGTAATCACTAGAAACCCTAGGTCATTAACCGGTTAATTGAACGTATCTTGTGACCTAATTGCTAATTGTTAGGTTTTAATCCGTGACTTACATGCATGTTCGTCATGGATCTTTTTTTTTATCACATGTTAGATAGATCTTAAATTGGGGAAGACTCCAATATATATTAAAATCAATTTTATATGCTATGTGGTGTGTTTTTAGCTTTGGCCTACGCAATTGATTCGTCAATGTAAGTGACTCACCTCCATTAAGAGGGGAAGGCCTTGGTTGATTACATGCATTATTATACCTAGAATTGATTTTATTAGGATCTTTTCTAATACGGATTGCATGTGGCTAATTGTTTCACTTTTTATTATTGGTTGTTTGATTTTCTTTGTTACTTGTTTTATTGTTTTTAGTTGGACTTGATGTAAGCAATAAAGGGGTTGTTTTCATAAAGAAAATTAATACGGACTAATAATTGTGAAACCCTAAAGTGATAAAGTAAGAATCTTGCAAAGGTCTTATTGCCAATCGTGGTCCGATTCGCACGGTAATCAGCTCCCAGGCGAGACTAGCAAAATTCAAACTTTATTACTATTTTGAGATTGAATCCATAAACTTTTGCTTGAATGATGTTTTGTGCAAATATGCTTTTAAAATTAAGTCTTTTAAGATGATATTGATAACCGTGATTTGAAGGCTTAGAAAAGAGCCTTAGAGTCTGCCTTGGTTATCACAATCTTGAATATGTCTTAAACGAATTACTTTTAAAATTATATATTGTAGAAAGTCATCTTAAGGTTTTGGCATAAACCTCAAGTAAAACTTTGTGTATTAATTTCAGGAATCGGACATAAAAAGTTTTTATGAAAACTTATGTTATAAAGATGAGTGCATGCATCTTTGTACATAATTTTGATTGACATATCAAAAATTAATACCCTTAAAAATTTAAGTTACGTGCCATCTACCTATAAGAAACACTTGGAATTTTAATTTAGTAAACGTGAGACCTAGGCTAAATTACTATAACAAGGTAAAATTCTTTTAACGCGTGAGACCATAATTGTAATTTTACAGTTTCTAAGGTAGACGACTTAATTAAGTTGTGCGTGAGACCTAGAACTTAAGGCATGAGATGGGATAAAACATGCTTACAAAGGCAAATTGATGAATCAATTTGATGTAAATCCCATAATGATCTAGGAATTGGAAATCTTGTTTGCCAATTATTGTTCGACAGATTACTATCTTTTGTACTTTTACCACTAGCAGATCAACTGATGTGGTGAAACTATGTAAAGTTAGATCCTAGATTTTCAAGAAAATTAGTTGGTTATATGAAAATAACCTTGGGTATTTTATTTTCTTGAAGATATTGATTATCGAAAATACTAATATTTGAACTTTATCTGTAGATATGGCTCAACCCGATAACCAAACTGTGATTTCTGCTTTCAAGAGTCATCTTGAGAGGGAAAAACTGACTGGAAAGAATTTCAATGACTGGTACCGTTCGCTCAGAATTGTCTTAAGGGCGTCGGGTAAACTAGACTTCTTGACCGAAGAATGCCCAGCTGAGCCTGCTGCTACTGCTACACCAGAAGCAAAGGTGGCTTGGAAAGTGGTAAATGCTAAGTTTAATGAGGTTGCTTGTTTAATGCTCACTAGCATGAGTGCTCAGTTACAAAAGAAGTACGAGTACGCATTCCCAAAAGACATGCTTGAGATGCTTAGGCAGTCTTATGAGAAGCCACCTGCAGTTGAATTGTATGATGAACTTGACAAGCTACACAACTGCAAGCATGGTGATGGTAAACCAGTTGCCGATTATGTGGATGAGATGAAGGATTCCTTTGATCAACTTCACAGAATTGGTTTTGGTTACCCCGAGAATGTGCAAGTGCTCTTGATCAACAGATCCCTCAACAGGGACTTTGCTGGTTTTGTGCAGAATTTCAACATGCATTGCTCGGGGAAGACAGTCTCAGAATTACTCGCATTGCTTGTTGATTATGAGAAAAGTCTACCAGCCAAGGTCAAGACTCCTACCCCACAAGTGTTGGCAATTCATGGGGGGAGAATCCAGAAGAAATCGCATGTGAACAAAGGCAAAGGTAAAGGTGATAAAGGCAAGCAGGTCATGGCCTATCAACCTCAACCCAAGATGAAACAACATCAGCCTAAGCAGAACAAGGTGAATCCGCCAAACAAGAAGGATCAGGCTTGTCACCATTGTCATGAAAAGGGTCATTGGAAGCGCAATTGCCCTCTCTACATTCATGACTTGCGACTCAAGAAGCAGGGGAATGATGCTGGTAACCCCAGCACATCAGGTGCGTTCTTTATGATTGAATTATTCACTCTTACTCCTAAATTGAATTCATGGGTATATGATACTGGATGTGGCATTCATATCTGCAATACCATGCAGGGGTTTAGAGTTGAGAGAAAGCTGGCCTATGGACAACAATTCTTGCACGTTGGTAACGGAGCGCATGCAGGAGTTGAAGCTATAGGAGTTTTTAATTTAGTATTGCCTTCGGGCCTAGTACTATCTTTAAATAATTGTCATTATGCACCGTCAATTGTTAGAGGTGTAATTTCATTCTCATGTTTGTTGAACCAAGGTTTTCATCATACTATTTCAAGCAATGGAATTTCAGTTTCTTTAAATAATGTTTTTTCTTTTAATGCTATTGCTGTGAATGGTGTATTTGAAATTGATATGAATGATAATGATAATGCTTTTGTTACAAATAATTCAATGTATAGCATCAACAATAAGAGAATCAAGAAAGGTCTGGATTCGTCTTATCTTTGGCATTGTCGACTTGCTCACATTGGCAAAGATCGCATGAAAAAGCTGCAACATGATGGGCTTTTAGATAAGATCAATGATGAATCATTTGATAAATGCGAATCTTGCATTGCTGGGAAGATGGCTAAGAAACCCTTTAAAGATAGGATTGAAAGGGCTAATGATCTACTTGGTCTTATTCACACAGATGTGTGTGGACCACTTAGACATATGTCAAGGAGGGGTGCTAGCTACTTCTTAACATTTACGGATGATTACAGCCGTTATGGTTATGTTTATTTACTTAAACATAAACATGAGGTATTTGAAACATTCAAAGTGTTTAAAGCAGAAGTAGAGTTGCAACTTGGAAAGAAGATTAAAGCTCTTCGATCCGATAGAGGTGGTGAATACCTGAGTCAGGAGTTCATAGATTATCTAGCAAAGGAGGGAATTGTCCAGCACCTTACTTCTCCATATACTCCACAACAAAATGGTGTATCTGAAAGAAGGAATCGTACATTGCAAGACATGATACGATCTATGTTTAATCTAACAACTCTTCCTTTCTCGTTTTGGGATTATGCCTTAGAATCTGCGGTTCGCATTCTAAATATGGTTCCAACAAAGAAGGTTGATAAGATACCATATGAGGTATGGACTGGAAAAGCTCCTAACCTGTCTTATCTAAAGGTCTGGGGTTTTGAGGCGTATGTTAAACGTGACTCAGCAGACAAACTCCAACAAAGATCTGTGAAGTGCATCTTCGTAGGATACCCTAAGGAAACTATGGGATACTACTTTTATTACCCACCTGAAAACAAAGTTTTTGTTGCAAGGTATGGAGACTTCCTTGAAAGGGAGCTCATATCTCAAGAATTCAGTGGGAGAATATATGATCTGGAAGATAGTCAAGAAGATGTAGAACCTTCTGAAAACACTAACCAACTTCCGGTAGAACCTGAAAGTTTAGGTCCTCCACCTGAAGTTGAAGTGATTCCCATTCGTAGGTCAACAAGACCAGTAAAAGCTCCTACTCATCAATGTCTTAATGTAGAGAGTGATGAGTATATACTGGGTGATCTTGATGAGCCTACAAGTTATAAAGCTGCCATGAATGGTCCTGAAAAGGCCAAATGGAAAGAAGCTATGGATGGGGAAATGCAATCCATGGAAGACAATGATGTCTGGGAATAAGTAGACCTACCTCCGGGTGCCAAACTAGTTGGGAGTAAATGGCTCTACAAGAAAAAGACTGACATGGATGGCGTTGTACACACCTATAAGGCCCGTTGTGTAGCTAAAGGCTATACACAAACTTTTGGTGTTGACTATGAGGAGACCTTTTCTCCTGTAGCTGACATAAGGGCAATTAGGATTCTTATAGCCATAGCCGCTTACTATGACTATGTGATTTGGCAAATGGATGTAAAAACCGCCTTCTTGAATGGTCGCCTAGATGAAGACATCTATATGGCGCAGCCTGAGGGGTATGTAAATCCAGAATTCCCAAATCGCGTATGCAAGCTTAAAAGATCCATTTATAGATTAAAGCAAGCATCACGACAATGGAATAAGAGATTTGATGGTGAAATTAAAAAGTATGGATTCACTCAAAATCTTGATGAGCCATGTGTATATCACAAAGTTAGTGGGAGTAATGTAATTTTCCTTATATTATATGTCGATGACATATTGATCATGGGGAACGACATTCCAAGTTTACAAAAGGTTAAGGAATATCTTGGAAGTTGTTTTTCTATGAAAGATTTAGGGGAAGCTGCATTTATTCTGGGAATCAAGATATATAGAGATAGATCTCAGCGATTAATTGGATTAAGCCAAAGTGCTTACATTGATAAAATACTGAAGAGATTCAGTATGCAAAATTCCAAGAAAGGATATTTGCCAATGCAAGAACAACATGGCTTGAGCAACAAGGTTTGTGCTTCAACACCTGCAGAGGTGCAACGCATGAAAAGAGTCCCTTATGCTTCGGCTGTGGGATCTATTATGTATGCGGTGAAAAGTACAAGACCTGATGTAGCATTTGCTCAGAATTTAACCAGTCGATATCAGCAAAATCCAGGTGTAGCTCACTGGACTGCTGTTAAGAATATTCTTAAGTACCTTAGGGCTACTAAAGATATGTTCTTGGTTTATGGGGGAAATCCATCGGCAGAACTTGATGTTACAGGTTACTGTGATGCTTCTTGGAAAGGTGATAAGGATGATACGAAGTCTCAGACGGGTTATATCTTTGTCATTAATGGAGGAGCAGTGGATTGGAGGAGCAGAAAGCAGAGTGTATTAGCGATGTCTGCTACAGAAAGTGAGTATATAGCTGCTTCAGAAGCTGCAATGGAAGCTGTTTGGATTAGGAAGTTTGTTTCGGGGCTTGGTGTCATGCCTTCGATTCAAAGACCTATTAAAATGTATTGTGACAATTCAGCTGCAATCACATTTGCCAATGAGCCTGGAATCATGAAAGGCACCAGACATTTCCCGATTAAGCATCACTATGTTCGAGAACAAGTCGAAATAGGTGAAATCGAAATGCTCAAAGTTCACACAGATGATAACTTGGCAGATCAATTAACAAAGCCTCTACCTGGCACTAAGCTTTACAAGCATGTTGAAGGTGTAGGACTTAGATTAGCTGAAAGTTTCATGCCCATTTGTGATTAGTGTTTGGATAAAGGATGTAATGTACAATTATTATTTTAATGGAATAAAATAAGTTTTATGTTTATTTATCATTGTCTTAATAATATATCCTATATTTGCATGTTTAAGATCCATGAATAATTTATTATTCTAAATGTCCATTGTCGATTAATGATATGGGAATATCATTAAACTAAGACAAATTTGAGTATTGGTTTAGAATATACTTGAAAGTATATTGATGCGTAGTCATACCAATTTCACATGATATTCGATGAATTGAATATTGGACTTATCCCAACAATATGATTTAATATTTATTGTGAGAATCATATTTAAAGTTATCCTCAGACTTGAGATACCAGATAAGTGTCATGGATGTAGTGCATTTTTGTAAAGCAATCTACCGCTCACCGTAACAGGGAGTCATAAGGGTTGTTTTCAGAAGTGTTGCAAAGTTCATGGGTTATTCTTGTAGTCAAGAAAGAATTTATTCCTTCTGATTTGTTTAGAAGTTTAATACTGCTGGGCCCCTCGTAGGGTTGACAAAATGTTTGCATGGCCATGCCCAAAGTCTATCTGGAATACGTTCAGATGTTTTGGTAATTTTGTTCAATCATAAAGAAACGAGAAACAGAAATTTAATAAAGGAACTCACATCTTTATTAATGCGGTATTAGTAATGAAAGGATAATTATAATGATGAATCATTAAAGGTTTTTCCAGGAAACCTAGCTCGGATTGAACTAGGGGCATTGGAGTGTTGCAAGACGCTAACCAATGTCATTTTACTATTAATGGATATACGAGTGGGAGCTGTTAAATGTTACGTATAAACATTAATGAGTAAATGTCTAGGATCGAACCCGAGACCTCGGGATTGCACACTTTACAAACAAGAATAATGTAAAATAAATATGTATATATTAAATGTATCGAATATATATATTTATAACACTTAATGGAATAAACGGTCGTTAGTTGTTAACCGTATGGACTAACTATCGTTAATAATGAAAGATAAGGACTAGAGTGTAACTTGGGAGTCAAGAAGGATCTAGAACCCCTAAGGGGTGTCCTAGGCCGGTCGATCATGGGGGGGAAGCCCAACCCATGCCTTGCTTAATCACCAAGGAATCACCTAGTATAAATACAAGGCCTTGGGGTTAAACCTACACATCTTTTGTGCACACACTCTAACCCTAAAATCCTTGTTTTCTTTCTTCTTGTGGCCGATCGGTTCTCCCCTCCCCTTAGGGTTCTTGGATCGATTTTCCATAAGCAAAAACATTAGTGTTTTGTTTACTTGCAACAAACCTTTATTCGTTGGTAATTTGTGTGTACAAGAACGAGGTAATTACTTACTTTAGTAATTATCAAGAGATCGATAAACAAAACGGTAAGGGGTTTATCATTGATCTAATTGTACAAGAATCAAGGTTTATTTGAAGTGCATCGGGTACGTTTACTATTTATGTTTTAGTTAATATTTATGTGTTATACTTGATCCTAGCTTCCGCAATATGTGCTATTTGATTGTCAAACTCTAACAGTGGCATCACGAGCCTTGTATAACATGTAATTGATTACTAAAACATAATAAAAACCGGATCTTTAATTGTTTTAGATACATGTTTTTTTTATCTAGGGTTTTTCCTATTTTTTTCTAAAAATTTCGAAACCCTAACCCTAATTTTGGGGGGGGGGTCGATTTTCCCATGAAACCCTAATTAGGGTTTTGTGGTTTTCTTGATTATATGTAATCACTAGAAACCCTAGGTCATTAACCGGTTAATGTAAGTGACTCACCTCCATTAAGAGGGGAAGGCCTTGGTTGATTACATGCATTATTATACCTAGAATTGATTTTATTAGGATCTTTTCTAATACGGATTGCATGTGGCTAATTGTTTCACTTTTTATTATTGGTTGTTTGATTTTCTTTGTTACTTGTTTTATTGTTTTTAGTTGGACTTGATGTAAGCAATAAAAGGGTTGTTTTCATAAAGAAAATTAATACGGACTAATAATTGTGAAACCCTAAAGTGATAAAGTAAGAATCTTGCAAAGGTCTTATTGCCAATCGTGGTCCGATTCGCACGGTAATCAGCTCCCAGGCGAGACTAGCAAAATTCAAACTTTATTACTATTTTGAGATTGAATCCATAAACTTTTGCTTGAATGATGTTTTGTGCAAATATGCTTTTAAAATTAAGTCTTTTAAGATGATATTCATAACCGTGATTTGAAGGCTTAGAAAAGAGCCTTAGAGTCTGCCTTGGTTATCACAATCTTGAATATGTCTTAAACGAATTACTTTTAAAATTATATATTGTAGAAAGTCATCTTAGGGTTTTGGCATAAACCTCAAGTAAAACTTTGTGTATTAATTTCAGGAATCGGACATAAAAAGTTTTTATGAAAACTTATGTTATAAAGATGAGTGCATGCATCTTTGTACATAATTTTGATTGACATATCAAAAATTAATACCCTTAAAAATTTAAGTTACGTGCCATCTACCTATAAGAAACACTTGGAATTTTAATTTAGTAAACGTGAGACCTAGGCTAAATTACTATAACAAGGTAAAATTCTTTTAACGCGTGAGACCATAATTGTAATTTTACAGTTTCTAAGGTAGACGACTTAATTAAGTTGTGCGTGAGACCTAGAACTTAAGGCATGAGATGGGATAAAACATGCTTACAAAGGCAAATTGATGAATCAATTTGATGTAAATCCCATAATGCTTTAGGATCAAAGATAATTAATGCTAGCCATCATCTTAATTGTACGCCTGACCCATGAGACATTAAATTAGTACGAGGATACCTTTTTATATCTCGTGTTCACTAAAACCAAACAGTAGGTCGATAAAAAAAAAATTTCTTCGACAGTAGACGTTCTTCAAAACAATTTTCTTCAACAATAAACCTTGTGAATCCCTAGGTAACGAGCTAACCTATCTGTGATGCCAATTGTTAAGTTTGTTATAGCTCTTAGACGAGGTCTAATATTATATCTAGGAACACATAATAATGAAGGCGGAATATTCAAACATAGAATCAATCATTATTATGAACAAGGTTTTTCATTATCATTAACTTGAACAACTACTAACTAACAAACCCTAGACGTTTATAACTTACGTCTAGGTTACACACACACACCTTTACTAGACAACTACATATTTTCTGTGCACATTAAACCTATGTCCCTTGTCCTATTTATATACTAGAGGATTAGGGTTACAAAAGACTACACAGGACTAATAAGTAAATTCTTCTTGTACTTTGTCCCATAAAGCTTTTATTTCTGGATACCTTTGTTTATGTAAATTCTTGTATCCCTTCTTTCTTAAAAATTGCATCATCCAATTCCTTTACTGAGCTTTGGTCATTGGCTTCTTTGTAATTGGCCTGCTAACCTCTTCCAAATACTCAGCATCATATTCAGCTTGTTGCTTTTTAGCAAGCTCTAAATCTTCTGCAATTTCTAATTCTCTAATCTGAGCAATAGAAAATTTCTTCTTCTTTTTCTTAGTATCTTTCTGAACCATTATACCTTTTCCTTTATCTTTTGGATCTAGTTTCTCTTTCTCTGATTCAGAAGTACTTTCATCATCCTTTTGTGCAGGCTCAGATATATGTATTCCTCCAGTAGGTCTTCTTAAATTCATCATAACGTGAGCAATTGTTTCATCATCACTTGCAGTATGTACTCTTTCTTCTTCTTGCTGAATAAAAGTAGAAGGACCAGCTTCATCTGCATAATTCATTGTAGATGGTCCAGCTGCAGTGACTTCACTTTCATCAATATTTCTAGAAGAAGTACCTTGCTCAGCAGTACCTTGCAGACTTATGTTTTCTGCAGCAGTACTTTGAACACCAGCACTTTGAATGTTCTGTGCATCTTCAACTTGCTTAACAATCTCTTGCTCATTCTCTTTTTGCTCATTCTCTTTCTCTTGCTCAATTTTCTCATCTTCTTGTGCAATATTCATATCCTCTTCAACATAGCTTTCTGATATAAAAGTCTTTGGACTTTCTGGATATTTCCACAAATGAGCATCTTCTGAAATATTAACTTCAACATCATCTTTATTCAAATTCTCATCTTGATTCCTCCCCAATTTGATAAATGATGATTTCCTATGCTTCTTCTTAGACTTAGACTTTTTCTGTTTAGATTGTTGCTTCTGAGACTGCTTCTTTTCTTTCACAAAAAGCCTAAAATGCTTAATAAGAGGCCAGACAAATTTCTTCAATCTGATGAACTTCTTTCTAAGGCTTTTAATCTTTGCAGCTTGAGCAGTAACAGTAGACTTGAGCTCCTCCAATTCCTTAGCCAAATCAGAATGTCTCTCAGTACCTGTGATACCCCGCATCTCCACCAATTGTTGGGTCTATTAGATTTGATGATACAAAACAAGAAAGAATGAAACATGAAGGACTTAAAATGACATGGAAGAATTCTTCAAATAAAGAAGAATAAAACACAAGGGACTTGCTTGTTAAAGAAGATTTATTTATTAGTCCCTCGTAGTAATTTGTAAACCCTAAAGCTCTATTATATAAAGAGATCAAGGGTTAGGGTTTTTATAATTAAGTCTTCCACAATGTAAATATCAGAAAGGTGTGTGTGTGTTCTAGGGCGTGTAAACTATAAACGCCTAGAACTAGTTAGTGTTAGTTCATATCCTTCAAGGTCTGAGGTGTCTTAGATCCTTGTTACAATTGGTAACACGTTATTATTCTGATCAAATAATAATTGGAGGTGATTGGGAAAAACCTTGTTGTCAATAACTTTGATTTGTTTTAATTCCGCTGCATATATTGTCATTGTTATTGTTTAACCCTAGTACTCAAAACGATCCAAGGAGTCTAACAAACTCAACAACATGCTTGATACCTGGTAATTGTATGGCATTCGCATAAGGCAAAACATACATGCAAAAGTACAAAACATTATCATAATTAACAATAAGTATATCGACATGCAAGAACATAATAGATGAAAATTTAATTACTATATCACCATTTACCCATCCAGAGTGTGACTTCTTCTTTTGGCACCCTCAGGATTTCTCATCTTGCTCGAAGGAAGGTAGTTGTGGAAAATGAAAAAACTTTATAATTTATAAAACCTAATTACATGACTGATCTTGTGAGTTTCAAACGAAACCAACTGACAAAATATTAGTTGTAAAAACAAACAATTAATTTTCTGTTATATATGATATACATATCTATCTATAAGAGAAAATGCAAACTCACAACACATACAACTCTATATTGAATCGATTCCTACACGTTTCTTATAACTTTACCTCATATGTGACCCACAAGTATGAATTTTTACATGAGCTCATATATACTACAGAATATGGATGTTAGAAACATAACATGTAAATATGAAATACTAATCATTACTCAGAAAAAAGTATGCTTTAGCGGCAAACATACTCTTACTAATATATATTAAATCTTTATATGATTAACCAATACTTTATATTGCTCACTATTAGTGTATACTTCAGAAATAAAATATATTTTAAATGGAGATCATAAATGAGACGTACCCAAATATTTACCCATTATAATACTGTGCAGAGAAATTTGAGCTTATGTGTGAATAATTATGTTTAAATTTTAGCTGGAATATAGAATCTTGTGTCGAGTAGAATTTTTACCTCGCTTAGCAAAGAGTTTTCATAGTGTTCGGCAAATATGGGGGCATCTCTTATGGGCTCTTAAAGTTCCAGCCACCACATTCATGTGTTCACCATGAGGCATCATTTTTTCAAGTCTGTACATATTCCCTCCATAGACACCTCCTGATTTGTTTACTTATAAACTTTTTAATCTATTTATAAAACCAATGAAAACAATTTCACAAACACATAACGTATTACATATTGTAATTGTAAGCATTATGTGTGTATACATTAACATCAAATATTCATGATGACCACATTAATCTATTATGCCACAATGATCTTAGAATATGATAATAACCACATAATTACATGAACGAGTAAAACATACCCGAAGCGGAAGCAGATGTTGACATGATATCGAGAACACCTTAAGCACAAACTAGTTTCTCTCCCTTGACCCACTTGAGTGTAGAGAGCTTGATGGATAGCTAAATGATTCTACTTGTGTATGTTGTAGGGTAAAGAGAGGACTAGTTTATATAGGGCTTTTAGGTTGGCATGTCCATCAATGCCAATATATGTAACGGTTAAGATATAATGACCATTAGGAGCATTAATCATAATATTGAATAGATTGATTACATCATTAGTACACATTTAAGTATAGGTAACCTACAAATCAATATGTGATTATGAAACCAATGTAATCAATATGGGATAATGACATCAATATAATGTCAAATTCTTACATTCTCCCACTTGACATGATATTCCCTAATGGTATAATATAATGGCTAGCAATTAAATCTTATCAACCGTTAACATCATAAGTATCTTGACACAACAAACTACATAATGAGGATTATGGCGGTTATACACAGTATACTCGTATACTCCCTTCCATATATCACAATATTATGAGCTCATCATGCTAGATTCATAAGTTATATAAACAACATATAGTCCACGTACTTGTTATGATAATACATAAGTTTCTTATTCAAACACAAATGCATGCATAATAACATAATGAATAAGAACTAAAATCAGAAACTTTTTATTGAGCTCAAGAGTGTTTAGAACATCATAATTAGTTATCAATGCAACCAAGACCCAACCTGAGAACATGTTGCGTAAATGTCTTTGGTGGTAAACCCTTGGTTAGAGGATCAACAATCATGAGATCTGTACTAATATGTTCTAGATAAACTCTTTGTTTCTGAATTTCCTCTTTAACGATAAAGAACTTTATATCCATGTGTTTTGCACCTTTAGAGTACTTATCGTGTTTAGAGAAGAAAACTGCTGCGGTATTGTTACAATAAATTTTCAGCAGCTTGCTTATAGTGTCGACAACCCCAAGCCCTGAAATAAAGTTCCGCTGCCATAATGCATGAATAGTAGCCTCATAACAAACTACAAACTTTCATCGGCTTGCTTATACCGTCTAAGCACTTGCTCATATTGAATCTCTCAAGAATCTTATCGATATAGGCTTTTGAGATAGTCCTAATAGACCTTCAGATCTGTCACAGAATATTGAAATTCCAATCACATAGGATAGACCTTCAGATCTGTCACGGAATATAGAAGTTCCAATCACATAGGATGCCTCACCCATATCTTTCATTTCAAAATTTAGAGAGATATTCTTTAGTCTTATGCAATAAACCAAAGTCATTAGTCACAAGTAAAATATCAACATATAGAACCAAAAATATAAACTTGCTCCCACTGATCTTGAGGTATATACATCGATCAACGATGATTTCTTCAAAACCGAAAGATTTAATGGTATCATTGAACTTAATATACCATTGCCTAGAAGCTTGTTTAAGTCCATATATTGATTTCTTCAATTTACACACCATCTTTTCTTTACCATCAATGAAAAACCCTTCAGGTTGTTTCATATAAACTTCCTCCTCAAGATTTCCATTCAGAAAGGCGGTTTTCACATCCATTTGATTTAGCTCCAAGTCAAAATGAGCTACTAAGGCCAATATTATTCTCAACGAGTCCTTCCTTGGGACGGGTGAAAAAGTCTCGTTGTAATCAATGCCGTCTTTCTGAGTATAACCTTTGGCTACAAGTCTGGTTTTATATCTTTCAACATTGCCTTTAAGTTGCGTTTGGTCTTAAAGACCCATTTACAACCGACTAGTTTAAAACCTTCTGGCAAGTTTACAAGATCCCAGACTTTATTTTGAGCCATTGATTTTAACTCTTCTTTCAGAGCATTAATCCACATTGCAGACTTATCACTTTGTATGGCTTGTTGAAAAGTTACAGGATCATTATCAATGCCAATATCAAAATTTGTCTCTTGCAAGTAAACTATATAATCATTAGGAATAGCTGACTTTCTAACCCTTGCAGGTTTGTTTAATGCTACTCCAACAGGTTAACTTGTTTGAGTTGGTAAATTAGTTTGTTCATGGGGTATTTGTTCATTATTCAAATGTTGTTCTTGATTTTAAATTACAGGAACAACATTTGGTGCAGTTGTGGATTTATGAACATTCATGGATGGTGGATCATCATCCCTTATTTCGTTAATATCCACAACTTGATTTTCAACACTCTCACTAACTTCACCATTTTCCAAAAATTTTACATTGCCTGTTTCAACAATTCTAGAACTGTGGTTTGGACAATAAAACCTATACCCTTTAGACTTCTCTGGGTAACCAATAAAGTAACCGCTAACAGTTCGAAAATCCAATTTCTTTTCTTGTGGATTATAAACCCGTGCTTCTGCCGGACAACCCCAAACATGCAGGTGTCTCAAACTAGGTTTCCTTCCAGTCCATAACTCAAAAGGAGTTTTTGGAACTGACTTACTAGGAACCCTATTTAACAGATACATTGTGGTTCTAAGTGCATACATCTACAAACTTTTGGGTAAAGAGGATTTACTTATCAGGCTCCTAACCATCTCCACTACTGTTCTGTTTCGCCTTTCTGCCATGACATTTTGTTGTGTCATGCCTGGCATAGTATACTGAGTACATATGCCGCGATTTTTGAGGAACTTTGCAAAGGGACTAGGACACTGTCCATGTTCAACATGTATTCACCACCTCTATCAGATCTTACGATTTTCACTATTCTGTCAAGTTGCCTCTCAATCTACAAATACCTCAAGGGTAGTTATTGATTGAGATTTTTCATGCAACAAATAGACATATCCATAACATGAAAAATCATCTATAAGGGTGATAAAATATTTTTTTTCAGTGAAGGATGGAGTATCAAATGGTCCACAAATATTAGTGTGTATAATTTCAAGGAGATTACTGCTTCATGTCAACTCTTTGATTCACTAGGTTAACGGAGTGAACTCTTTGTTTCTTTAGTCTTGCTTCCTTTTGAATAAGCTTACTGGACAGTTCATCAATATTCCACTTATCCTTTAATGTGTTATAGTTGATGTGAAACGGTCCATATTCAGAAGGAAGTGAATTCATTATGAATTGCACCAAGAGAGAGTCATCCACATTCATACCCAGTATCTTAAGTCTTGCTGGGGTATTGGTCATGTCAAGGACATGTTGCTGCATATTTTTTGTACCATTAAATTTCATGGTGGTGAGTTCAACCATGAGTGTTCCTGCTAGTGCTTTATTAGCATAACGAAACTTCTCTTCCACAAGCTTAAGAAAATCTTTAACATTCTGATTTTCAACGCCAGGAAGAGAAGACTTAATGTTGTAAGCAGTCTTCATCCACATAAAGTTCAAGCATGGTCTGTTAGACATTGTCCATGCCTTATGGTGTGATTTTTGAGCCTCTATACAAGCATCATTAAGGTGAGTAGGCCTATCTCCAAATAGCAGTCAAGATCGAAAGCACCTAAATGGAAAGTGACTTGTTCGCTCCATACGGAAATATTCACACCAGTAAACAAGGTAATAGAAGAAGCTTGAGAGTGAAGGTTAATTGCGGAAAAAGATATGCTTACTATTAAATAATTTATACGAGATAAGAAAAATGAAATATATATTATTGGTTTCCTTTGGGTAAACACAACAATATATCCTCATCATTATTAGAATGCAATGAAACTTTATAAGAAAATAAAATAGATTTCGTCAAATATATAAGAATCTTTGGATAACAATATACATATGACAAAAATATATTATTTTCATCTTTAGATTATTAGTTATAGAAGAATAATTTCTCCTTTGGGAAAAATTCATAAGTTCTATCAACTAATAAAAGATTCATAATAGCATTCTTTAAGACAACATATTATATGACTACAAATTTGAAATTAACTTGGCCACTTTGGTGACTAACAAATTAATTCCCTTTAATGTCACATAATAAATAAATAAACATCTTTAATTAATACTAGAATGCAATGAAATTTTATAAGAAAATAAAATAGACTTCGTCTAATATGTATATATGCATCTTTGGATAATCATATACATATGACAAAAGAAAACTAATTTTTTTCCCCATCTTTAAATTTATTAGTTATAGAAGAATAATTTCTCCTTTGGGAAAAATTCATAATTTCTATCAACTAATAAAAGACCTATAATAGCATTCCGTAAGATAACATGAATTATATGACTAAAATTCGAAATCAATTTTGCCACTTTAGTGACTAACAAATTAATCTCACTTAATGTCATATAATCTATTACTTCACTAAATCAAGATAATAACATAGTACGTGGCAAAATTCTAACTATGCCACCTAACTTTTCTGTGACGTGTCGGCCTCTCCGTCAATTTTGTTCCACTTCTTTCATATGCAAAGCGAATATAACTAAAGATAATAAAAGAAAAAACCACCCATGTTCCATAGCAAAAAATAACTGTCCATGCTTCATCTACACCGCCTTTCCTCTTTCTTATTCAGTACACGATAAATCATCTAAAACTCAAATCAATCTACTGTATATGATTGTTAAATCTTTTATTCAATTGGGAAGAAACTAAAGTTGGTGTAGATATTCCTACGGCCGCATCTCACCAAGTCCAACTGAGGTTCATTCTAAAACCAATTGGTGATAGAAAGAGTAGCCCACCAAGCTTATATGTTAACATTGAGATTATAGTTCTACCGATGTGGATTGGGTTTGTACACCCAACAGTTGGAGATATCGTGTAGGTAATTTTTACCCTTCACGGTTTTGGTTTTACAATTTTATTTTGTTAATTTTCATCTCCGTTTTATTCATAGTCCATATCTTATCTGCCATATACATCTCATTGTCAACTGTTAATTTACAGGATCATTATCTTTGTAAAATATTGCTGGAAGATCGATTTTGCTGTTTTGGCAGAATATATGAACTGCTAAACCTTAATCATCATGTTCTAATGTTCTACAACTCATCCAAAAAAAAGGGTACGTTTAATTGTCAAGCTTACACAAGTTATGTTAAATATTTTGTTTTATGAAAAGAAAATAGGGATTGTGAAAGATGGTTCATTGAATATGACCCTTTGTTTGTTAAAAAGAAGGGTAGTTGAATATTTTGCTATTGAATATATGTTATTAACAATGATTAATTTGTTTACCAACAATGCACACACTAAGAAATTAGCCGTTGAATGTATACTATTTGTAATGTTTTTGTGTTTGTAAAAAAAAGGAGAAGGAACACCTTTTGTGGATCCTTACAACAGTTGTGGATCATATTTAAATAATTTGTAAAATTGTAGTCTAACTTTTCTTGCTATTTGTCTATGTCCATGGTTCAAGTAAGCTTACTAAAACTTTTATATATATATTAGGAGTTATAAATAGAAGATTATAAGCACTCATTGATATATTACACAATATATGATGAAAGATACTAATAAGCAAATAAGGTTATGACATATCATTGCTCACCATATGATGATATAACAAAAAAAGAGGACAACAATATAAAAATGGGAACGTGGTGCAACAGGAATATGAGAGCATCAATATACACTAAACTTGCAATAGCGACAACAGAAATATATTACGAATGCATTATATGGGTATTATTCTCCCTCCTATCATCTTTACTAAATCTAAAATTTATATTCGAAGCATAATGATCCACATTTTGGTAGCGGTGTAGTACCAATACGTCAAGGCGAGAGTGTCTAAATAAATACGATACTGTGAATGGGACATTTCATGCTGTTATGATCAAATTCTTAGAGCATGTTTGGATGAAATGCTTTGGATTTCTAAACTGTTCTTTTTTCACTTTTAAGACACACTATGAAAATTGAAAGCTAAATGGTTTTATTAAGAATTGCAATGAATTTTGGTTAATAAATTGGTTTACACAATCACTTGAATTATGCAGCTAAGTCATATGGGGGAAATGTGAAGCCTGGACCATATTGTTTTTTCTTGAAGAAATGGGAATAATTGCTAATTTCGTTAGAGTATAGTAGTATGCTAGTGGTCGATTGGTTGTGGATTTCAATTAATGGTCTGAGGTACATTCTTTCCATAAAAGGTGTTTTACATTTTCTTAGAAAACAAGAGAAAAATGGTATGACTTGGTTACAAAGCATGAAATCTAATCAACCCATCAAACTTTGCAAGTTTGCTTTCTAGAGACCAACCCCTAAAAACAACCAAAAAACAGTCCACTATGTGTTATGCAGGATGTTGAGTGAGGCATGAATAAACTAAACATAGTAAACTTTTGACTTTCAAAATCCAGTTATTTGTTTAGCTACTTATGCCGATGTATCCTGTGTTGTGGCTTTGATTTTTTCAAAATCCAGCTTCGGCTTTTTGGGTAATTCTCTCTTCTTTTTGTAATCTTAGCGGATTAATGTGAATTGTTCTTAAGAGATGATATTTTGTATAGTATATATGTGTTTGTGGTACTAGGATTTTGAGTTTATGGTATAAACTTAATATGATCGTGTTTTGGGAAGGGATTATGAGAACTATTATATAAAATAGTTTGGGGAAGTGATTTGTACAATTATTTATAGAATTTTGATGACATGAAAGAGCGAGTGTTAGTTATATTTGTAGAAAGTAAAGATTTTTAGTTGGGAAGGTTTTTCGGTCCTTAAAACATTATCTAAGAAGTGATCACCTATCATTTAATTAGCACAATGACACATAGAGAAGATCATAGTTGGTTACTGATTCTATTTTTTAAGCATTTTCTACTCTAAATCTCAAAATCTTGAACTAACTACATTTTTTTTAAATGTTATAGTCTAGGTTTGGTTGTTCCCATACCCCGCTCTGGTGGGATTGGGTATGTTGATTTTGTTGAATCTAGGTTTGCCTGTCAATCTGTTTAATTTCTGTCCATAAAGTGGATTATTAGTAGAGGATGTCAAATTGACGGGTCAAAACTGGTAATTGTACCTGTAGGTTAAAACAGTTTTGGTCACATTATAGATTACATGAAACACTGATTGTCAAGAAGATTTTGTAGTTGATTAGAAGATATGCTTAGGTAGTCATGACATGCCTAACTTAAACATGTCACACCTAGCCCCTGGCTGATTGCTTTCAAGATTACAAAAGTTGGGTTGGTTTAATTCTCTTATGGATGTTAAAATGTTAGTTTCTTCATCAAACCGGCACACAATATGAGAAATGCGAGTAAAAACAATGGTATATGGTTTAATGTCTTTATAACTCTTTTTTGAATAAAAGATTGGAATTTGTGTCAGGCAATCAATGCGTTCATCATCTTCTCTTCTGTAAGTGTGGCTCAAGAACAGAAGCTCACGTCTGCATTGACGGCAGCAAGTGGTAAATTTACTATTTTGCCCATGTCAGTACATGCTTATGGTGTTAAGAAGGGGTTATTCATGTACTTCTGTAAAACTGAAATGCTATTAGATATATGAAGGAAGTCAACCCAATTATATATCATCGGGTTGATTCAAATGGGCTAAATCCATAAAATCATGGAACTAGCTCAAAGACACAAAGAAAATGGGTCCAATGGATTGAAATGAACAAATTGGTCATAAATTTTTAATGGTGCATGTTGGCAGGATCTTAAATATACGAGTTACTCACTTTAGCAACAACCTTCATTCCATGGGTAGGTTCCTATTAGTCTACTTTTTAGTTGTGATTCATATGAGTCCATCAGATTATATCCACTATAAAAAGAGAAGAAACAATTCTTGAATTTGACTTTGAAAAGTCAACAAATTATTTAAGAACTTCACGGTTACATTTTTCTCTAACTTGAGTTATCTATGAGGCCCTAAAGTTTTTAAAACAAGTGTTGTTTATGCATTACGACATTGTAAGTTTAAGTTGGATCTTGCTTGGTTGGTGTACGATGACAAAGTGGGTACAATTGTACAAAGAAGGTAGATAATGATAACACTGCAATTGATAGAGGTGTCAATCTTAGCGATCATTACGGCAGTAACAATATAAATGATTCCCCTTCCCCTGCCCCCTGGTCATGCATTGAATGGAAAGAGCTCCGTTATATTAGTGAAGCATCTTTCTGTTGCCCATTGTGATTATGAATATATTGACATTTAAGTATGTGACACAATTTTAGGCTAATACTCTCTTATAGTACCTTGCTTTAACTGTTTTCTAAGCTTAATATATTAATAATGTAGGTTAATGAATGTATTTTATTCTTGTCTAGAGCCGATATTGGACATGTTCGTCTTTTTTTTATTGTGCTTGATTTGACACTGCAGATGCTAAGGGCATCGTTATGTTGATCGAGAATGTGTACTAAGAGCACTGTTATGTACTAATAGTATGTTGAACATATGTACTAAGGGCCATTCGGGTTATCCTTACTCTCTAATGGGTTAAATTCGTAAAGTCATGAAATTAGCATGATCGTGTGGATAGTTTCCATTTGGAAGGGGTCCTCGATATAAGAATGAGGCCATAAGGGGCATGGAAACTATGGTGGTGAAAAAGACTATAATTATGGGGGCCAGAAGAACAACGGCTGGCAGAAGTGATGGATGGCAGTGCTCCTGGCGATATATGTCAGAGGGAGCTTGTGAACAATGACATGGCTATTAAAGTGGCACCACGAGTATTGGCTACTGCTAAAGCAAGTGAGTTTTTTTTTTTTTTTTTTTTTTTTTTTTTTTTTTTTTTTTTTTTGGGTATTGGCAGTGGTATAACTACCCGATTGTATTTGTGTGTCTATGGTTCTATTAAGTACAAGTTAATCTTTATTTAAGAGTTCCCTTTTTAATGCCTAGACGAAAAGAGTGATTAAATGTGATTGTGCCTGTGTATGTAGATTGATATGGTGCTTTATAAGGAAGTTAACCTGATTATATTGTACAAGTAGATAGACAATTGAAAATCATTGACTTATAACGAAACAAATGAGTGAATTCTATACTCTACATAACATATCATTAATAAACAACTAGAAGGGTACCCACGATGTTGCGGCGGGTACCCGGTGCATAATTTTATGCCAAGCTAATGTTTTTCATTCTTACGTTTTTTCTAACTGTAAGAATGACAACTTCTAATTAAAATAAGTATAATAAATAGCAATGCAAACTATTTCATATCAAAATAAAAGTTGTTATTCTACTGCTATAATCTGATAAAAAAACGTTTATTTATTTCTACTGTAGGTAACCGAACACCAAAATGAGAGTAGATTTATTTAATTTTGTGTGTGTTTTTTATCGGTGCTCGAAAAAAGAAAAGAGAGTATTTCGTATTGGTGTTTGAGTTTTTAGGTTGGCTTATATACCATTGAGGTTTGGGCTGTTACAAGTCGAAACTTAATATACTATAAATAATTAATTTTATTAATGGACTATATAAATATTTTAAGACTGTTACAAAGTGTTTTGAAGGGATGTTACTATTTATTTATGAAAATTGTCATGAAAGCTTGGTGAATAACATTAACTAACGGCTTATTAATTTCATATTAAAAAAAATATTTTTGGTCTTAAAATTTTAAGACTTCTTTATTTAGAATGTCCTAAACAATTTATAAAGTAGCATAGATTATGTATAAAAGTATTTAGTCGTGATCTTTTCAGTTTATTGAAATCATTGACTTATCATTGTGTATTAGTTATGACTTCTAAAACTATTGCTCGTGACTTCTAAAAGTACTTTGTCATTGACATGATCTGTTGTTAAGGTTTGGTTTTATTTCAATCTTGCAAACTATTGCCGTACTTGATACGAGCTTGAAAGTTTTTGCAAAAGTGTTGTTAGTGGCACCTCTAAAAATTTATATGTTTCCTTGAAGAGGCGTGAACTTTAGAGTGAACCTACTGAAATAAAATGTAAAGGTAAAGAATGTGATGCTTCTTGTGCTAAATTTCGTAAAAATATTGACGAAGAGATTATTTCATCAAGTCATTCTTCTAAGACTTGACCATGCTCTAAAGTCTTTGATGAAATATAGTTTTTGTTCAAAAGTGAAAAGAAGTCACTAATGACTAATTTGAATGGGAAAAAAAGTCACTAATATAGTATGCTTATAAACAAATAGGCTTTTTAGTGGTACTATTAATATGTTTATAACAAACTCTTTTAATATGTTTAAGAAAATGACACGATACCCGAAATCAAGTAACCACAAAAATTACACTGAAGAATGTTGAAACATATGGTCCAAATACCGTTCTTTTATTTATTTATATTTTCTTATTAAGAAATGATTTGCACACTAACTCTTTTGATTGAGACACTCCACTGTATGCATTAGATACTTGTACAACACTTACAGTATGCTTTATCTGTTTGTATAGTTGAGTGTACCAATCAAAATTATGAGTGTTCCAAACATCTCTCATTCTTATTAGTCTCTTTTTCACTAGAAGAATTGAACCATTCTGCATGTTTTTTAAGTGTTAATCGAACTGGATGTCTGATTTTTTCTTTTAGGTATTTTAATGTTTTCTTAGAGTTAATTTGAGGGTTGAATTAAATTTAAACTTTTCCTAAAAAAAATAAAAATAAATTTAAACTAATTTTTAATTAACTAGGAAAAAAATGAACATAAATTTTGTTCAAGTTGTATACCGATCTAAAACCAATCATAGTTTGTTTTTATTGACCCGTTGTTTAATGTATATTTATATACTAATATGGGAGGCTAATTTTATAAAACACATGTGATGAATTACAAATTATCAAACCTTCATTTTTCTTACGCCTAGATGTAAAATCTAAAAAAGTTACTTAAACACTTGGATTCATAGAGAATTTTTCTAAATGATAATCTATTTCAAACAAAATAGAATATGTTTGAACAGAACAAAAAATTATGTCATTTTTTTAACCGAAGAAATCATATAGAACATCTCTTTACAACCATCAACTTTAACACATATCATTTAGGGCAAATGGCACAAAAAGGCATCAAAGTTAGGGTCTATTTTCAATCAAGGTATCCAACTTTTTTTCTTGCATAAAAAGGTTCTCAACTTTTTTTTGGCGGATTTGGGTACTTTCCTAACTTCGTTAGAAAGTTACATGTTTGGTCCTTGCATACGTATAACTATTTCATGGAAAGTCCTTGACCACAAAAAAAAATCCAAAAAAATATTTTCGAAATAAAAATAGGAAAAAAAATTTTAAAAATTGGAAAATATTAAAAAATATATATATAAATTAAAAAAAATAGAAAATAAAAAAAATTAATAATTTAAAAAAATATATTTTTGAAAAAAAATAGGAAAAAAAAATAAAAAATATATATATAAAAACTAAAAAAAAAATTAGAAAATCAAAAAAATCAAAATTTTGTTAAAAAAATTAAAAAAAAATAGAATATAAAAAAAAATAATTAAAAAAAAAATTAAACTTTTTTTTTCGATTTTCTATTTTTTTTAATCCACATTTCAATCCAACTCCATCAATCCCACATCGAGCCACAACAACATCCAGCATCAACCAGAATCACCACACTTCATCAAAATCCATAACCACTCCGACTAATCCTAATCTCGACCACAATTCTCTCGGTACCAAAATTCAATCCATCTCCGAATCAAAACAAAATCAGCAACTAGAATAATAACAAGAACAAAAACAATAAGAAAGAAACCATCAAGAACACCGTGAGCTTATGCTCACGGTTTGCACTCACTCGACACACAAACACGACACAAGTGGATACCAAACTAGCTTTTATTCATCAAAATCATTTTCTCACAAGTTTCTATTATAGATTTACTCAAACCCATCAAAAGTGAGCCTTGACTCACGGACTTATACTCACACCGAGACATACATGTAACAATTCGCATTTTCAGGTTAACTTTTATTCCCGGAAATTTTACTATTCACTTTTTACTATTCACTTTTCACTATTCATCTCAGAAATTTTTATTTCATATTCTCGTAAGTTAAACTATTTTAACGATAATCCGAGAGTTTGACGCTCGTCGGATCATTTCTGCAAAAATCACAAAGCCGTGTCCGAGATTTACTTTTAGGTTTAAACGTCATTCCAGCATCCCGATATGTCCATAAAACATTATAAACAATAGAAATATGATTTTCTCTCATTTTAGGACAATTCCAAAAGTTTTGGAATTTTACGTTTTTCAGTTCAGCGTTTTACGCGAATTACGCGTTTTAGACCCGTGTTTCCAGTTTTTAGCAGGGTTTTAGCACCCGATAGAACCTACCACTCATTTTATATTTTATTATGGAGTATATTGATAAGTTCTAGCATATTTATAAGTTTCATATTTTTAGGATACCCGGTTTTACGTTTCGTGGCCTAAAAACTTACGGTTAGCAATTTACGGAGTCAAAACTAGCTACATACTTAGGATATTATCATCCAAAGACCATGACTACTCATCTAGTCACCCTTATCTTATTCAAACCGCCATAGGGGGGGGGGGGAGTCACCATGTGTGGTTAAATCTTGACCATTGATTCTTTAGATCATTACAAGTGTCTTAAACTAACCATGGTTAAATTCTAACCCAATATATGGTTAACTATTTTTCCTACCCTATAAATACCAAGCTAAAACACATAGAAAACTTGCACCACACCTTCTTATAACCTTCAAGTCCTAAAACCTAAGGCACTTTTCTTATATTTTGTAAGAAAGTTAACTAGTTTTTGAAAGAAAACTAGTGTTTGATCTTCAATCTTGGAAATTTTCTAAGAAAAGTTGTTATAACTCTAAAGTCTCCAAAAAGACGTAGTTATAATCTTCAAATAGCTTTGGACTTTCAAGAAGGCGTCGTTATAATCTTCAAATAACCACGGTTTATCATAGATTGAAAAGAGTGAAGCTTAAGTCTATCAAAGTCCGTACCTTACTAGTTACTTACCTTTCTTTTAAAAGCCTCAAGTTGTAAGAAAATCCTATTACACTTTCTTGCTCATTATCATTTTCATGCTCTTTGTGTTCCTTTCATGCTATATATGTTCTTGTTATTGTGTTCATGATGTTTAAAAATGGATAAAACAAGTATTGATATACATATGTTAACTTATGACAAGTAAACAAGCAAACTAGTGATTTTTATGGAGAACCATGACCAAAATAGTATAACTATGATACTTGACACTTACTTACTGTTATAAAGGACTTCAAAAGGAAAACATAGCAATTTGAATCACCCAAAACGAGTACACGAGTCAAAAGTTATGGCCATAAGAAGTTAGCGAAACCAAAACGGCAAAACTGCCTATACCTACTGTTTTTGCATTCTGCCATTTTGAAAGTCACCCTTCTGTTCTGATTCATCAAAAAGTTAAAACACGAAAGTTGTCCGGAACGACGTTTTCGTTCAGGAATAAAGAAGCTCGAGCCCTGAAAACGCCTTCCGAGTGATAATTTTCTTCAAATTCTTAACAGCCCATTTTAGACCAAAGTCACTATATTATAGTTATGATTTACTTAGACCAAGAGGTCTAATGACCTAAAGCCAAGACCACAACCATGGCTAAAGCCAAGGTTGAGTCTCAAGACCATGGAAAAATGACCAAGGTCACGGCGAAGCCATGACTAAATGACCATATAAACTTACTTAGGCGGAAACATGAAACAAGGAGTTGACGATAACTTGAACAAACAATTTGGATCTACTCCACCTAAAGAACCATGAAATACAAGTTATAATAAACTTACCCTAATAAAAATCTTCATGTAAAAATAGACTTTTCTAAGTTTATTCAAATATTGGACATGTAACTTTTCGGATCAAAACTTATATATATGTTATCGAATACTACAATAGTAGGGAGCCTCATGTGAGGAGTTCATTTAGTAAGCCGTCGAGATGAGTTGTGGATTTACGAATTAAAGTGTCCTGGCTCCTCGAACGTTTACTCCATGACTTCTGAATTATGTCGGCCCGAACGGTAGTAAGAGATATACAACCTATAGATGTTTCATAGACCACTTATATTCAACGACTTACACTATATACTAAGTACTACATCATGAATATTATGCAAGACATATATAGGCAATTCTTCGTATTCTTAGATGTTACTCCAAACCTAAGTCGCAACATTCTATTATAGGCTGCTCTTAGAGACTTTCGCGATTCGACTACCACTATCATTTCTCATTACATAAGCTTAAGGTGAGTCATAGCCCCTACTTTTTCATACTTGTTTTAACTCTTTGGGGGGGGGGATACATGCACAACTACTTGCTTACTTGTACAAATACTCAAAACATTTATACTTGATTGTTTTATACTTGATTGTCTTATACTTGATCGCATTATACTTGATGTCATATATACATGATTGCATTATACTTGATTGTGAGACTTCCAGTGGCTCCAGATTAAGTTGCTGGATGACCATTGAGACTTCCGGTGGCTCCAAATTAAGTTGTTGGATGACCATTGAGGCTATTGATACATCCTAACATTTGCGAATGTTGGATACATCATAAACGTGAGGTCTTCGGAGATGAAGAGTAGACTCACGACTAATTGCTTAATTGTTTTGATGAACTTATACATGTCTTAATCATACTATATTGTAGCAGTGGGTTGTGAATACACAGGTTACAAGTCTCTTATGGCGGGACTTGTAACTGAGTGGATTCTCAATGCCTTTGGTGTGTGAACATTCTTTAAGGCTTTTCAACTATTTTAAGACAAACTCTATGAACTCACCAACCATTGTGTTGACACTTTAGCATGTTTATCTCAGGTTAGTAAGGCGATAGCTAGTGCGTGGAACTTAGAGTCAAGCTGCATATTCTGAAGACTTACGCTTTTATCATTTACCATTCAAAACATTTTGTATACATTTATGTATCATACTTTGGAATCTCATGTTTGTAACTTTGAATTCATTAATCGAATTGTAACTTTTCAAAACGTCTCATTTAGAGTTCGTTTTCTATAACTTGTACTTTGTATTATGAAGTAGCACCCCTATGACACAGTCTTCCGCTGCGGTATTTTGGGGGTGTTACAATACACGCGTGTGTTTCGGTGTTACTCACCTTCTTGACCTCGAGAATACATGAATCTATCACAAAGAACAAAGATGGTGGTGATTTGAGATAGCAATGGTGATATTACGGGATGTTAACAAAGGTTTTGTGGTGCGTGGCTTATATCAATTCGAAGAGGGTGATGTGGAGATTATTTTGGAGGTGGAGGTAAGTGGTGGAGGTCGTCGGTGTGGCTGTGGTGGCCGGTCAAACGGGCGGCAAGGGTGTGTGTGTGGGTGACCGCTCAAGAGGAAGAAGAAAACACAAGTAATGGAGTTGGATTGAGGTTGTTGGTATTTATTTATTTTTTTAAATTATTAATTATTTTTTCTAATTTTTTTTAATTTTTTTAACAAAATTTTGATTTTTTTTATTTTCTAATTTTTTTTTTTAGTTTTTATATATATATTTTTTTTCCTATTTTTTTTCGAAAATATTTTTTTTAATTATTATTTTTTTTTATTTTCTATTTAAAAAAAATTATATATATTTTTTAATATTTTCTAATTTTAAAAATTTTTTTTCCTATTTTTATTTCGAAAATATTTTTTTGGAATTTTTTTTGTGGTCAAGGACTTTCCATGAAATGGTTATACGTATGCAAGGACCAAACATGTAACTTTCTAACGAAGTTAGTTAACGGAAGTTAGGAAAGTACCTAAATCCGCCAAAAAAAAAAAAGTTGAGAACCTTTTTCTGCAAGAAAAAAAGTTGGATACCTTGATTGAAAATAGACCCTAACTTTGATACCTTTTTGTGTCATTTGCCCTATTATTTAATAGTAACTTAAACCTTTTTCTTTTATTGATTCCATGTATATTCTTACTCTTAGTACATATGATTTCTCACATAATCGAAACATCACCTTATTTTTTATGACTCCTTTAATATTAACCGTCACGATGTGTGTATATTCTGCTACAATTAATGTATATTGAAGCTTAAACATGGTTTTACGATTTTAATCAGCTATTAAGTAAACCGTCCATCGGACGGGTAGAGACCTAGTAGTGTTTAGGATAACTTACATGCTTGAGAAGCTTTATCAGGCAATAACCAATTCACACACACTTGAAGAAGCAATTCCAACCACCTCGTTACCGAAATAAGGAGTTTCATTCGAGCATTAAAAAAATGCTCATGTCTATGAAATAAGGGATTCTTTGAAATTGTTTGCTTTAGTTGTCTGTTGTGTAAAAAAATGAATCCCTTTTGAATACGCAATATGGACTTGCACACATAAAATCATACTTGTAAATTTATTTTATAGAAATTTGGTATAATGGAACTGTTTTAAATTGCTTTACCCAAAACTTCCCATTTTGACCCGTTACCCAACCTGCCCATTTTACCACCTCTAGTGAAAACGTATGTAGTATATGAGAACTTACAGTTTTCTCCTTGTCCTCTTGCTCCGAGGCTATCCAATTTGCAGCTTTAAGTACTTCGTCTACAGCACACAACACATAGCTTATAAACGTTACTGTTGATTTACCATACATCAACGCTTTTTGGAGCGTCATGTACCTTAGACCTTATAACTTAAATATGGACTTACGAATGTATACCAGATGGTTTGTTTATCTAACCAAGATTAGAAGTAGCCTGGCATGGCTCTTGACCAAGCATCATGGTTTGAGGGTTGATTGTACGGAATGCCTCTATGACAACCACTTCAACAACTCATTGATTCAAAGCTTCAGAATTCTGAGCATACCAAAGATGCATCAAAATTAGATTATTATATGTTGTAAAGAAAATCATATACTTATAGATGTGTGCTTATTATTAATGGACGACATGGTTAGAAGTTAGAAATGGATGCAACTATGTATGTAAATGAGACACCTAATTATTCAGTGGTGCGAATTCATAAAAGTAAAAGCTGCGTAATCATAAATTATTTTACCTCAAGAGTATTGTGTGAATCTTGAGAGCTGGGCTCCATTTGTCTTTTAAGTATATCAAGACATATCCTGCCAAGATGCATGGATAAGGCTAATAGTATGAAATAAAAAGAGAACATTAGGACTTAACAATTGACAGGGATGAGAACACAAGACCTGCTTGATAGCTTCTGTCTAACCTGTGTGTTATTTTAACCAACTGCAATGAAGCAAGTCTATTAATTAAAGCATTCATACATGTTACAAAAAGTTAAAAAAGTATTGAGATATTCAAGCATTTTATCAAACTTTATATCAAGAGCACTTGCAATATCAGTTAATGAATCCATATAGCTTGATATAGTACATCTTTTCAAAGCATATAAATCACTACCAGAGTAGGCAATCATCCAGTGTGCATAGTCTAGGCTTATATGAACTTATGGCTTTTGATAGATTAAAATGATTACAAAATCGAATCATTCAAATCATACTATCAACGATTCCATTTCATCAAAATCGTTTATCTTGTATAAAACCATATTCAAGGTTCAAAATTTTAAAACTACCTAAGTAGCCCTAAAATAAACCTAGACCTAACAATAACAGATATAGTAACTGATCAAATGTGAGTAAAATAAAATTCTATATGATAATTGAATGCAATTGATTCTTGTGGATTCGAAGCCATGAAAATTAATCACTTTTAAATAAGCAAATTCATATTCTATGTTGAATCACATGTACTAAATAATCGAAAATCAAATTTAAAATCAAACAAACCTCGCTAAAGATTGTAGGTTCAACAGTATCATCAAGACCCTAACTTCAGTCATCATCATCTACTGTTGATATTTAATTAGAAATCGCCGGTAAACAATTTTGTTATTTTTCTGTAGAAAATCGAGCAAACAATCAGCAGATTCCAAGGTTGATATTAGTTGCCTAGTGATTTTTTTAATGTTTAATGAAACATATATTTTGAGGTTATTGATGGAATGAATATCATGAGGATGTGTTTGATCGGCGTTTGTTTTTACTGATTTGATTTAGCATTGAGTGATGGGAGGCGTGATTATAGGCGTGAATTTTGTTAGGGTTTGAATGATATTGAGAAAAGTGTGTGTCAGGCATGTGAAAGGCGTGTGTTTTGCTGAGTTGGCTTAAACGTGGCAATAGTTGAGAATTCTTTTTGGCCAAGTGGCATTAGTGACTTGGCAGATATTGCTAATATATATAGGGGGAGATATATATATCTAACAAACCATTAATCGTTACGCAAAACAAATCATACAATCGCGACGAGAATTAAATCATCTTTCTATAGAGGGGCACTTCTATATACTTTTGACGAACATTTTTTTCAATTTTTTTTTCAATTACATCTGAAAAAATCACATGTGATTTGTTAGCACAAATCACGTGCGATTTATGAAATCACATGTGATTTGTGATACAAATCACATGTGTTTTTCCTGACGTAACTAAAAAAAAAAAGTTCGTCAAAAATATATTGAAGTGCCTATCTACCGAAAGATAAAAAAAAATACTCGTCGTGATAGTGAAAGAAGGAAGAGGGCACATGGACGGTTTTTGCAATTTACTCCGAAAGTAATTTACATAAAAAAAATAAAAGGGAGGAGAGAAAGAGGGTATTTTAGTCATTTAACTTTTGGCAGGGACGAAATATGCTCCAATTCAAGGATGGTATTTGCAGCTTCGAAATGGTTGGACGAAACATGCAATTTCGTCAAAGTTCAAGGATGATTTATGCAATTAATTTCTTTTATCTTGCTTTTTATTTAGTTATTTATTTATTTTAATCTATCCTTAATTTCTTCTCACCTCTCACTCCCACCCTCTTTTTAGTCTCTAAATAACAAGCAAGAAATTTTTTAATGAGATATTGTGGATTTGAATAAATTCTATATTGTAACACCTTCAAAAATAGAACGAAAATAATGTCACTGGGTGCTACTAAATTGATATCACAACACAAAGTACAAAGAACGGTTTTATCTTAACCATTTAGTAGAAATTTCATAATCAAAAGTATTAAGTTTACATCATTCAAGATTAGTATGGAAATACAGGCCCATAATAATAAAGTAGTCCCAAATATATATATCAGAGTAGTCTATGACCGTGCCAATGCCAGGCGCTTCCAAACATATGTTACGCAGCAGTAAAGATGAAACATTTCAGAGATGACTTGTGCTGTGTTCCAAACATTTTCAGAGAATTCACATTTAAATAATAAGTGATCCAAATCTTCTGCATCCTTCAGGCATAAAGGACACATATTAACTGCATAATTACGCCATTTCCTAAGCTTATCCTGAGGGCATCCACTATGGATGAACCTATTAGAGGTTTATAAAATTGCCACATCTTATAATGTCATTAATTCTTAAAACTTTTTATGTTATGAACCTATTCCTACTATGGATAAACCTTTTGATGTTTATAAAATTGCTACAACATTTGAATGTCATTTATTATTTAGTTAAAAACAAAAGTAAAAAATAAATAAAAATAAACAATTTTTGGACCTCTTCAAGATCTTAGACCTTTTCATGCCACCTAGGCATGAAATGGTTTCTCACTATGGTATAAAAATTCTTGGACCTCTTCATAAGTGTTTAGACCTATTCTTAAACTTCCATAGTGGATGCTCTGAGTATTAAGTCTATCTTGAAAGGCCAACCATAATATAACCATAATATAAAGGAGTGTTTGGGAATGCAATGAGAATTCCATTTCCTTTCCACAAGATGAATAGATGATTTCCGCACAACTTTATCATTACTCATTGGATCAATCTTTGGAACTTCTATTTTTGCAACATGAGGAAATTACTCATACCAATCAATAGGCCGATTCCACTTACCATCGGTTATCAGTTCATTAACTTTCATAACATTTAACCTTGCATCATAGATATTCATATGAGAAATATGATGATACAAAGGCCCAATAGAACTCCAAGTATCATACGACAAAGAAGTGACTTTACCATTCCCAATTTTGTATACCACTTTGCTTTTTATCTTGTCTATGATATTCAACAGGTTTCTCCAACCACAACTAACCTTAACGTCATTTTTGATATCCCAAAATATATTTTTTAATCAAAATATATTATTGTTGTTTGATTTGTGTTTGAAATAAAAAAAAAAATAAAATAAAAAAAAAAACAAAAAAAACTTAAAATACTCATGAACAATTAAAAAAAATCAAGAACAAATTGGAGGAAGAGGATGAATATGAAAGTTAGATGACGAAGGACACAAAAGTTGAAATGAAAAAAAATAAACAATTAATGAATGCATTAAAGGACAAAAAAATAAACATTAAACAAATATATAAAAAGACAAAAACAGTGAAAAGACCAACATACCCCGTGTGACTTGCACATGGCAAATTAGGGAAAACTAAAAGTTGGACCAACGGTGAGCAATTTTTGAACGTTGGGGACTAAATGTGCAACTTTTTCCAAAAATGGACTAACCATGAAATCTTGCCAAACTACAGAGACTGACAGTGTATTTTACTTAGAGGTGGCAAAACGGGCGAGCTGGGCGGGCACGGGCTAAAAGGGCTATGGGCTAAACGGGCGCGGGCTAAGCGGGTGCATGTTATACGAATCGCTTTAAAAAAGACCTAAAAAAAAAAAAAAAAAAAAAAAAAAAAAAAAAAAAAAAAAAAAATCTTAAACGTAACACCTCATTTATATTTATGTAACTAAATATATTATATCAATAAGTTTTTCATTAAAAACAATTTAATGTTCTCTAATTGAGAGAAAAACATATGCCCATTATACACATTTAACTTTTAAATGGGCAATATATGCCCATTTCAAAAAAAAAAAAAAAAAAAACTAGAGGGGCCCAAATGCACCCAAATCTTTTAAAAATTTGCCCATTTAACCCATTTTTTTGATTTTGGACACAAATTGCCACCTCTAATTTTACTCTAAAATAAACATAGACAGCTAAATGTATTAGATTATTGTAAGATATCAAAGCTATCCACGGTGCAGGGCAAATCGACTGTTACCCTTTCATCATTCTTTTCGGTTGTTATTGCCATTTAAACTCGGGTAAATATTATTATTCCTTGAAAATAGTCTCGCTTAATTAATATAGTTCTTAATGTGTTTCGCGAGATGGCCAGGTTGCTGGAAGAATGTTGAAAGAAATCAAAGAAAATGGATATCTTCGCGGTCATATTTTAAAAGGGCAAAACAGAGCATGTGCAATGGGGTCATGGACTCATTGGAGGAGTCCTAAATTTCAAATAAATGTATCAAGCCTCTTTTCTCTTAACTTACTAAAAACAAAATTTTAACAAATACAACCACTATATTATTAGAAATCATCAAAGAAAAGAGCACTAGAAACTTGAAATTAAAGAGCTTTGATGCCAACTAAATTAATTAAACACACTCACAATAATACATAATACATGGTTAAATCATGACAAATCATAGTCAGATATATAAATGACCACAAACACACTTCGATGTTGTCTTGACTTAACCAATTTATTCTAGTAGATACATAAATGTGTTAAACCATATTCAAACTTGGAGAATCTTCAGGTATCTGACTCTTCGGCAGCGCGTGCCACTTGTCAAGGTATGCCATAGAATCCATATCAAGGTTAGGAAGTTGGCGCTCTTTAAGGATATTCAGGATCATTTTGGATTTTCCAAGAATACGAGCTGCGGTGCGGATGCTGCCTTGCCTTTTCTCTATTGCATCGTGATGGCACTTCATGGTTATGACGCGTGGTAAATTGGTAAAGCAAGCTAAAAATATATCTGCAATTACTTTCGATACCCATTCAAAGACTTCCTCCTCTGTGGGCCACTCTTCTTGTTCGTTGCAATGGATCAGTATGGTTCGGCTTATTCGGTACATGGACTTCGCGGCAACATTTTCATGTGAGTAATCTAGGCTTCCATTTTTGTTGCTCTTGGACTGTACTATCCTGTCTGCTGTATCACCCAACCATTGAAGAATGTCTTTTGATGTTTTTCCTTTACGAGCCTTCTTTCTAAGATCAGATTGTAGCCAAGTACGGTATACTCCAACTTCTATGCCCACACGTCTAGATGCTTTTCTTGCGTTCACCAATTCTTCATTTACATTGAGGCTCTCTTCGATATGCTTTACAAATTCGAGACCTTCGGTCATGCTTACAAGTAACCCCTTGACGTTATCCTTTGCTATGTTAGGAAGTGCAACAGCAATGGCTGTTAACGTCACTACTACCAAACTCCATGAATTTTGGGCTTCTTCTGAACATAAAGGCTGTACCTTGTCATTATCAAACTTTAATACTCCACTGAATCCTTTAGATTTTGTTAGAAGCTTTATCAGATTTTTAGGCTTTTCTTTTTCAGACGCCTGAAGAAGCCGAGTTATAGAGTTGAGAGTATTTTTTTGTACTCTCTTTGAAAGCTCTATATCATCTTCAATTTGTAATACATAAGGCGTATATTTTTCCATCTCGGATATCGCATTGTCATGAGAGACATTTGCTTCCTTTTTAAAGATTCCAATCAGGAACTTGCACAAGTACCAGCAAATTGACACTAAGAGCAAAAATAATACTGGAACAAGACATATGATTTTACACGTAACCACAGCCATTACTTGCAATGCAATGCAAAAGTTTATAATCACGTTTTTGAGGAAATTGAAAATTATTTTGCAGCGACGGCCTGGGATATGTGAAATGACATGGAAGAGTTTCCACACATGAAACATTTGGGTCCAATGATTCTCGACTCTGAACACATTTAGATGGTTCTTGCCTAATTTCGTGGAGAGGTTGAAATAACTAATGCTCGTCAAACATCGAAAAATTGGTGCTATACTACCTACTATAATCCCAAATGACTGCACGATGATAATTACTTTTATTGACCACTTATAATCTGAGTCTTTAGAAGAATAACCTGACGGACTATAAAATAGTATATCAGCTAATATGAATAATGAAGTAGAAACAAAGACTGAGCATATAACCCCAAATGCAGAAGAAATCTTTGAGCAAGCAATAGAAAATTGGGGGTTACCAGTTTCTGCCATCATCCAATAGTTTTTGACATGGTGCTCGAGTTCTTCTGAGGAGAACTGTATATCTTGAGGAGATGAAGCCAATTTGTGCAACTCCTTGTACTTGTGCTCTAAAATTTTTCTCGAAGCTGGAACTGTCAAAGCTATCGGGAACACCAATAGAAGAGGAAAAAACAATAAAGAAATGCTAAAGACCAGTGGACTTAGAGCTAAACAGTGGATCACTACATTTACGGTAATGGTGATCAAGAGAATAACCCATGCTATCATGTTTACAAGAAGTTCTTTGTCATCCATAAGCCCTAACGAAGGGAGAAAATTGGCTAACATAACGACCAAGAAACGGATGCTAATAATCTTTGTATATATTTCGTTAACCGTGTCTGCGGATAAATCGACTGGTAGCTTCATTGCTATTGCGATAAGTGAGATAGATACAGTATTCAGAGCGAAAAATTTGTTCGGAAACCAGAGTTTCCATTTTCGAATTCCTTGGAAGGCATCTGCTGCCATTGCAAGAGTGCAAACCAAAGATGCACCAGCAATATACAACCCCACCCATGGCATGGCTTCCTTAGGATCGTCCAAATAAGGCATCCTTCTAGACGAGATAGAACTAAAGATTTGATTTAATTTAGTAGAACAACAGCTAACAAAGGGTTTGAGACATATATATATAAAATAAACATATTTTAAGAAAGTGACTAATTAAGACTTATTTTCAGGTTCTAGGAAAGAGCGTTCAAATTTGAACATGTGGTTCTCAGTGTAGTAAACACAGTCATTATCTAACCAAGCTTGACTCAAAGTAAACGCATATAGAGAAATGTTTGGATTTTCTCGCAGCTGTGAGAAGATTCAATTCAAATATATCGTGTGGATTGGTTTTGGCCATACAAGATTTGCATGGATAACTCTTGGAAGTTTCTCCACTGAATAGATGCTTATTATTCTTATTGCACTGACTTAGACAGAAGTAAAGCATTTTCGTCAATAAAAAAAAAAAAAAAAAAAAAAAAAAAAAAATGGTAAAGCATTTTTGTAAATTGCAATGACTTAGAAATGACTTTTTTATATCTTCTTAGGGAGAAAAGTTTGATTATAGACCCTTATTTTGATGCACATCGAATACCATTATAAAATCAATTTTCTCTTTCAGCCTCCTTGTTATCCCCTTATTTTTCACACGCAATTCCCTCTCATCTTCCCCCAAATTCAAAATCAACCAATCAAACCCTAATCTAACATTTAACAGGCCCGGTCCTAAGATTTTCGATGCTTTGGGCGACTGGTCAAAAAATGCCCCGACTACCATACATGATGTAAGCAAACAATTAATGGGTTTTAATTTGGCTATTAGATAAGCTCAAAATTGGAGAAAAAACACACACACACACAAAAAAAAAAAAAAAAAAAAAAAAAAAAAAAAAAAAAATAATAATGAATAAGATATATATTTTCATGAAGTTCTGCTTGACACTTTCCCCTCTTTTTTTTTTTATTTTTTATTTTTTTTTATTTTTTTTTTATTTTTGACACAACTAATTTTCTTTTCCAGTTTGATGTAAGAACTTTGTCTTTCATATTATATGAATTATCACAAGTAAAAATTCTATGCACTTTTGATACATTTTCAAACTGTTGTACATTCGATAAGATGAAAAGTACATTTTCGAATTTTACCATGGATACACACAATAGGTAAATTAAGTACTTATATCAATAAGATGAAAAATAGTTTGATATCAATGGAACAACTAAGTATCAAGAAGCAGAAAACCCACCAAAATGATGGTTTAAAAGAAATAAGAAAGTGATAAGTAGAAATGAGAAAGATTAATCGTGGTTCACAAAAAAAAAAAAAAAAAAAAAAAAAAAAAAAAAAAAGAGTTAATTATTACAACCTCCTATTTGCATCATTTACATGTGTGTGGTACAAATACAAGACAAAAGCAAAATTTGTTTATTTTCTTGCTCTCTTTTGTTTTGTTCGTCTTCCCCATTGAGCTAAACAAGACCTGCTTCTATTCTTTCTTATTGAGCTTCAATTCATCCTTTTTGTAATTTCTCTCATGTATACGAATCAGAAATAAAATTCCCTTTGTTTGTGTGATGCCCTGGGCGCCCATAGCCTTCAATTTGATCAAATTTGTCATCATGTTCATGCATCATTTTGCTCCATGGTGTTTGTCGCTACAATCATATACCACCAACGTCGCCGCTGCCGTTGCCGTAATCACAACCATCATATCTGCAATAAAACAAAAATAATTTTACAACTTACATTTGTTACCCTTCAGCAGTTTCTACTTTGCATAATTGTACCTTTTGCTTTAGCATTTGTATTCATTTAAAAATCTAGATCACAAAAGAGAGTGTTTTTGTATTGTAAAGTGTTGTATCCTAAGCTTTAAAATTTGTACATATTAAAATTAAATGAAATAGTCATTCATGATTTATATATAGTATAGATATGTTGAATAATTTCATGTTATAAGCCATGCAAAATTTATGTTATTAAACCATGAGTAAATTGCAAAAATCGTCCCTAAAGTTTGACCAATTTGCATGTTTCGTCCTACAAATTTCGAAACTGCAAGGATCGTCCCTAAAGTTTCGCCCGTGTGCATGTGTCGTCCCTAAAGTTTGGTCCGTGTGCATGTATCGTCCCTAAAGTTTGACCAATTTGGGACGATATATGCCCCAAAAGGACGATATTTGCCCCAAAAGTTTGCCACAGGGACGATTTTTGCAGTTTCAACAGTTCTGGGACGAAACATGCAAATTGGCCAAAGTTTAGGGACGATTTTTGCAATTCCCTCTTAAACCATGCAAAACATATTTGTCATGCCATCATAACTATATATTCAACAACTATATATTCAACGTATAAACAAACAATTAAACACATTAATAAACTAAACCCATATTATTTTCATGCATTTGTCTATGAAGGAAAAAAACTTCTCTTCCAAATTTCCTAAGATTTCATTCAAACTTGACTTATGTTGTTTTGAAAATAATTACCCAACATATGCTTAGATTTATGATTAAGTTCGATAGAAGTTAACTTGGATTTGTTGTATGTGAGTGGCCCATTAACCTTGAGGTTGTAGGTTCAAGTCTCATTGGAGACATTGTGAGGTATTATGTGTGAGACAGGTGGGATAGAAGTACAAAAAGTTGTCGTTCTAAAAAAAAAAAAAAAAAAAAAAAAAAAAGAAAAACCTTAAATGGTTAAGTTATTGTTAAAAAGGTGCCGGCTAAGTACTCGCAATTGTGGCAAATTGTCTTTCTCCTTGATCTAATAAGTTACTCTTTCACTTAACATGGAACTATATCCCAATGTAGTGCTATATATAGTTGAAAAAAACTTATTAATTTACATTGAGTTCATTACTCAAGTTCCGTTAGTTGTACTTGTTATTCTCATTTTGTAAAGAACCTGTCAGCAGTATCTTCAATAATTCCTTACACATTTGAACTCTGGTAAATATATTCCTTGAAAATAGTCTCGCATAATATAGTCATTTTGGTGTGTTTTCTGGATGAAGGTTGAAAGAAATCGAAGACAGTTGATGTCTTTGCGGTCATATTTTAAAAAGGCAAAACAGAGCATCTGCAATGGGATCATGGGAGGAGTCCTTGGCCAAGGTTGCGGACCTAAATCTCCAATAAATGTCTCATGCCTCTTTTCTATTAATTAATAAAAACCAGTATATTGTTAGAAATCATCAGACAAAAGAGCACGAGCACTAGAAACTTGAAATTAAAGAGCTTTGATGCGAATTAAATTAAACACACTCACGATAATACATAGTATTGTTAAATCATGACAAATCATAATTGGATACCTAAATGACCTCAAACGCACTTCGATGTTGTCTTGACTTAACCAATTTGTTCTAGTAGATACATAAATGTATTAAACCATAGAATCTTCATTCAAACGACTTGGAGAATCTTCAGGGATCTGACTCATCTGCAGTGCGTGCCACTTCTCAAGGTATGCCATAGAATCCATATCAAGGTTAGGAAGTTGGCGATCTTTAAGGATATTCAGTATCACTTTGGATTTTCCAAGAATACGAGCTGCTGTGCGGATGCTGCCTTGTCTTTTCTCTATTGCATCGTGATGGCACTTCATGGTTATGATGCGTGGTAAATTGGTAAAGCAAGCTAAAAATATATCTGCAATTATTTTCGATACCCAATCAAAGAGTTCCGCATCTGTGGGCCACTCTTCTTGCTCGGTGCAATGGATCAGTATGGTTTGGATTATTCAGTACATGGAGTTCGCGACAACATTTTCATGTGAGTAATCTAGGCTTCCATCTTTGTTGTTCTTGGACAGTACTATTTTGTCTGCTCTATCACCTAACCATTGAAGAATGTCTTTTGATGAAGATCAGCTTGTAGCCAAGTACAATGTAGTTCAACTTCTATGCCCACACGCCTAGATGCTTTTCTTGCCTTCACAGATTCTTCATTTACATTGAGGCTCTCTTCGATATGTTTTACAAATTCAAGGCCTTCGGTCATGCTTATAAGTAACCCCTTGACGTTATCCTTTGCTATGTTAGGAAGTGCAACAGAAATGGCTGTTAACGTCACTGCTACCAGACTCCAAGAATATTGGGTTTTTCTGAATATAATGGCGGTACTTTGTCATTATCAAACTGTAATACTCTACGGAATCCTTTAGATTTTGTTAGAAGCTTTATGAGATTTTTAGGATTTTCTTTTTCAGACGCCTGAAAAGTCGAGTTATAGAGTTGAGAGTATTTTTTTGTACTCTCTTTGAAAGCTTTATATCATCTTCAATTTGTAATACATAACGCGTATATTTTTCCATCTCGGATATCACATTGTCATGAGAGACATTTGCTTCCTTTTCAAAGATTCCAATCAGTAACTTGAAAAGTACCAGCAACTTGACAGTAAGAGCAAAAATAATGATGGAACAAGACGTATGATTTTACACGTAACCACAGCCATTACTTGCAATGCAATGCAAAAGTTTAACATCACGTTTTTGAGGAAATTGAAAGTTATTTTGCAGTGACAACCTGGGATATGTGAACTGACATGGCTGAGTTTCCACACTTGAAACATTTGGATCCAACGTTTCTCGACTCTGAACACATTTAGATGGTTATTGCTTAATTTATTGGAGAGGTTGAAATAACTATTGCTCGTCAAACATCAAAAAATTGGTGCTACACTAGCTACTACAACCCCACAAAACTGGACGCTGATAATTACTTTTAGTGACCCCTTATAATCTGAGTCTTCAGGGTAATCTAAAGTATCTATTAAAGAGAAAAATGAAAAGACAACAAAAACTGAGCATATAACCCCAAATGCACAAGAAACCTCCAAACAAGCAATCGAAAATTGGGGTTACCAGTTTCTGCCATTATCCAATACTTTTTGACATTGTGCTCGAGTTCTTCCTAGGAGAACTTTATATCTTGAGGATATGAAGCCAATTTGTACAACTCCTTGTACATGTGCTCTAAAATTCTTCTCGAAGCCGAAACTGTCAAAGCTATCGGAAACACCAATAGAAGAGGAAAAAGCAAAATAAAAAAGTCGGGGGGATATAATATCCCAGCTAAAATTTGGATCATTACATTTACGGTAATGGTGATCAAGAGAATACCCCATGCTATCATGTTTACGAGAAGTTCTTTGTCATCCACAAGCCCTAAAGAAGGGAGAAAATTGGCTAACATAACGACCAAGAAAACTATGCTACCAAACTTTGTAAATTTTCGGTTAAATTGCCTGTGGATAAATCCACTGGTAGCTTCATTGCTATTGCGATAAATGAGATAGATATAGTATTCAGAGTGAAAAATTTGTTTGGAAACCAGAGTTTCCATTGTCGAATTCGTAGGAAGGCGTCGGCTGCCATTGCAAGAGTGCAAGCTAAAGATGCCCCAGCAATATACAACCCCACCCATGGCATGGCATCCTCTGGATCGTACAAATAAGGCATCCTTCTAGACTAGATAGAACTAAACATATGATTTAATTTAGTAGAACAACAGCAAACAAAGGCTTTGAGATATATATATATATATATATATATATATATATATATATATATATATATATATATATATATGAAAAAACGTATTTTAAGAAAGTGACTAAGACTTATTTCAAGTTCTAGGAAAGAGCGTTCAAATTTGAACGTGTGGTTCTAAGTGTTGCAAACACAGGCATTATTGAACTAAGCTTGACCCAAAGTAAACGCATATAGAGAAATGTTCGGATTTTCTCGCAGCAGTGAGAAGATTCAATTCAATTATATCGTGTGGATTGGTTTTGGCCATACAAGATTTTCATGGATAACTCTTGCAACTTTCTCCACTGAATCCATGCTTACTATTCTTATTTCGGTGACTTAGACAAAAGTAAAGCATTTTTTGGAAAAAAGTAAAGCATTTTTGTAAATTGCTATGACTTAGAAATGACTTTTATATCTTCTTAAGGAGAAAAGTTTAATTATAGACCCTTATTTTGATGCATATCGAATACCATTATAAAAACAATTTTTTTCTTTGCGCCTCCTTTTTATCCCCTTATTTTTCACATGCAATTCCCTCTCATCTGCCCCCAAATTCGAAATCAACCGATCAAACCCTAATCTAACATTCAACACGCCGGTCCTAAGATTTTCAATGCCTTGGGCGAAGTGGTCAAAAAATGCCCCGACTACATGGTAAACAAACAACTAACCGATTTAGGCTATTAGATAAGCTCAAAATTGGAGAAAAAACCAGAAACAATTTGAATGATACATATTTTCATGAAGTTCTGTAAGGATGATACCGATAATGTCTAATGAAAACTTGACATTTTTTTTTTTACATAACTAATTTTCTTTTCCAGTTTGATATAAGAACTTTTAGTATTTCATATTATATATGAATTATCACAAGTAAAATTCTATGCACTTTTGATACATTTTCAAACTGTTGTACATTCGATAATATGAAAATTACATTTTCCAATTTTACCATGGATACACACAATAGGTAAATTAAATACTTATTATATCAATTAGATGAAAAATAGTGTGACATAGATGGAACAACTAATTATCAAGAAGCAGAAAAACCACCAAAATGATGGTTTAAAAGAAAAAAGAAAGTTATAAGTAGAAATGAGAAAAAAAGATTAATCGTGGTTCACAAAAAAAAGTTAATTATTACAACCTCCTATTTGCATCATTCACGTGAGTGTGGTACAAAACTACAAGACAAAAGCAAAAGTTGTTTATTTTCTAGCTCTCTTTTGGTTTGTTCGTCTTCCCCACTGAGCTAAACAAAACCTGCTTCTATTCTTTCTTATTGAGCTTCAATTCGTCCTTTTTGTAATTTCTCTCATGTATACGAAATCAGAAATAAAATGCCCCTTGTTTGTGTGATGCCTTGGGGCCTAACATTCAAATCATTAAATTAATCACCTAATCATCATCTTCATCGGTTATAACCTTCAATTTGATCAAATTTGTCATCATGTTCATGCGTCATTTTGCTCATGGTGTTTGTCGCTACAATCATATACCACCAACGTCGCCGCTGCCGCTGCCGTAATCACAACCATCATATCTGCAACAAAACAAAAATAATTTTACAACTTACATTTGTTACCCTTCAGCAGTTTCTACTTTGCATAATTGGTCCTTCCTTATAGCCTTGCAGCATGTAACATCCCTGCAGCCAACAGCATGGATGATTTCCCCAAAGTTAACGGTTTCCTACGTGTAATCAAATCAAACATATTTATTTGAATAAACAAGCTTTCAAGAATTAATCAAAGTTCATTGTAGTTATTGTAAATGAGTAATCATAGCCTATGCTGCATTAGTTTAATGCTTATTTTCATTGGCTAATATCACATAGGCTCACTTATTGCGGCTAATTATGACTTAAATATTAAAAATAAGCCCTTAAGTTGAGTCAAACAAGTTCATAAGCCCAAAAATAAGCTTAAACGAACATTCCCTAGGAGCAAGTTATTGTTTTTTAGTAGTATAGCGCAAGTTAGTGTCTATATATACGAGATACATGGGTTATTTTTAGTTTAGTCATAGATGTTTGAGGAGATGTCTGTATTGAGGGTTTGGGGTAGTCGATCGTTTAGTTTCCCATGTTCAGAAAGTACCCTAGGAGGTGACCGAAATTACGAGTTGGGGTAACACTCACGAGTCGACTTGGTGGTTTGTGTCAATTACTCGAGGGAGTAATCGACTTAGGAGAGAGGTTCCATGGCATACCTGGGAAGTGTGGCTAGTTATAGGTGTGAGTTAGCTTGGGCCATTTTGGGGACATGGCCTAATATTTATAGGGAGTCCTTTAGGATTGTGAGAACCCGTAAAGGCAATTTGATGGTCCACTTGGTGGCCATCGAGAGGGGGACTGAGGAGAGCATGTAGTACTCATATTAACAGCCTTGGGCAAGTTTACCAGGCATACCGTCTTCTTAGGCACGCTTGTCACGCAAGTTCTGCCTTAGTGTCAGCTAGGGAAGTATTTCTCCAGGCCTTATCGGACCTGGGCCATGTTGGGCTTATGTTTGGCCGAGTCTAAAGTGTATGGGCCTTATTCAAGTGGGTTGAAGGCCCTATATGCTATCAGTTCTTAGTCATTTAAGAATCTCCTTGCTTGGAGATTATGAATATTCCCCGGTTTGTCCGTTTTTGATATTTTAGAGTCTGACTCTTCAAAGTACGTTACTTTCTGCCTGAGGTTCATGCTTTTAATGATGCTTTGATTCTAAAGGATTTTTGGACGCGTATTCGTTGGGCCTTATTTTTTCTATAAAAGGGGAGTACCTTAGTCCTCTTCGGAGTCATTCCAAGGAAAGTTTATGTGTTTTTCCCTTAGTCTCTTCTCTTTCTTTGCAAATGTGTGTCTTTGCATCTAGTTTTCATGTAAACTTTGTTAATTAGCAAAGTTCTTTTGATTTTTGCTCTCTTTTGTTTGCAAGAGTTCACAAAATTTCTGACTTAGTTTGTAATATAGCTTATTGAGGCTCAGGTTGAGCGTATGATTGTTGTTAGCTTTGCCTGTTTCGTGTTAGGGATTTTAAGTACTCAAGTGGAAGAGTGTGTCATTTTGTCGAATGTTGTATGATGAGGATGATACTGAAGTTTTCGAATATCCTAATATTTTATCCTAAAGCTTGTTACCAAGAGGAGATGTTCGTTTATACTAATTTACCGGGTGGATACCCTTTACCAAAAAAAAAAAAAAAAAAAAAAAAAAAAAAAAAAAGATGTTCGTTTATTTTGGTTATTGGTTTATTAGCTGCTAGTTTACTATGTTCTTTTTGACAATAAATTTACGGAACTCTTTAACTTATGACAATGTTTTTTATTATGCAATTATGAAAATAAATATTTTAGTGAGCAATGTTTTTTCGTTTTTTAAAATATCTATTTGATTCATATAAAGCTAAGTTTTATAGATACTGATGTTAAAAAACATCTGTGAAACCGACAAACAGAGCCGACCGGCTCAATCCGAAACCGCAAAAACGATAATTAAGAAATCGAATCCGAAAAAGCCACAAATAGGATAAAGCATCTTATCGTAGTTCGATTTCAGTTACTACCTCCGTCCCATAATTATTGTCCATATTTGACTTTTAAGTCTTACTATTTCAACTTTGACCTTAAATTTTTTTGTTTGTGTTGTAGAATGCTTGATAAAATTATACCAATGAAAATACGTTAAAAAACCAATCCATTCATATATTTTGCATCAAGTATTATATCACACAAGTAAAAATATTTAAGGTCAAAGTCGTAAAGGAAAGACTTAAAAAGTCAAACATGGACAATAATTAAGAGATGGAGGTAGTATTTTTTTTAAATACCAACGGTTATCTTATCTGAATCGGAACGTGTTTTATATACATGTAGTTTTAAACAAATTGAGGTTATATTATAAATTGTTAGACGATAAGTATTAGGGGATTAGGCCCGTGTGTATTAGGCCCATATTGTATCTTATATATTATCTCATGTATCGAACATATTATTCCATTCAATATAACGATTATCTCATAATCCTATGGTATCAAACCAAACTGATCTTCACCTTCCGCACCATTAACTCTCATTAATCTTCACGTTTTTTTTTTTTTTTTTTTAAGTTTTCTGGTTCTGTTTGTGCTTGTCGACCGGTGTGTTGGCGGGTGTTTACTTAGTTTGTCGACCTTGTGTGTTGTCGACCTTGTTTGTTTCCTCAAAGTATTAAGTATCTGTTGCTGGTACTGTTCGGTTGTTACTGTTGCTATTCGTTTGCTTCTGTTTGGGGCTGTAAAACCCGAAAATCCGTTTTTCTAAAATTTCCCATATCATTTGAATTTTTCTAAGTTTGTGAACTTAACCTAAGTTATGGACTTTATGAATTTGGAAGACTATATACTAATAAACTTGTAACCTATAACATGATAAAGTTGACACAACCTTGATCCTAAATTAATATCGCACGTTATGAATTGTCCCTTGTAGGCCTAATATTATTTAAATCTGTACACCACTTTAATACTTAGAATATATTGATAAAATGGCATATTTGGAAAAGATTTTGGTCTTCTTTGACTTCTCCTATAACCTGCCATTCATCCCTCTATACCTCCTACAATTTCTCATTTTTACGCACCATTTAACTCACACAAATATCACACACTAAAACCCTAGAAAATACAAGTGGCGGCACAACTTTCCTCCCTATTCGTGGTCCAAAGGTAGTGTGTTTGCTTCGGTTCGAGGCGTAGGACAGGTGGTGTGTTGATCGTGGTCCAAAGGTGGTGAGTTACTGTGGTGTTTCTGGTTCGAGAAGGTGTTTTGATCGTGGGTTAATTGGTTCGAAAGGGCGTGGTGGTGTTGAAGTCGACGAGAGTCTTGGCGCTTGGGTTCGGTTCTGGTTGTCCATCTTTGTTCTCCTTCATTCGATTCGCACTAAGGGGTATTCGTATTATCTTCATCTTTGTTCTATTCTCTTCGTTTTGATTTCATTCTATGCTTAAAACATGTCACTTGATAAACGATATGAATCAGCTAAAATATTTATGATGTATACGAATAAAGGGTCACATAAAATGATAAGAATATGTCACATAAAATCATGAAACACGAATGTCAATCTCATCTCTGTTTGGTTCGTCTGGATCTGTTGTGTTATACGTTCCGGGTTGGCTTCACTACACTCGTGTTAGCCTCTAAATTACGTAGTAAAATCTGGATATATATAACGCAAGAATGAAATTGGATGCTTGTTGGTCACGTGAAAAAGGGTGTCCTTAAGTATTATTTTATGAATTTTGGCTTGTTTAAGATGTGTGCATGAATCAGGTCTGATATGGGTTAAGTGCTGAGTGTGGTGTGCCTCGTTATTGCATGTGTGGTCTCGTTAAGTTTGTTGTCGAGTGGTGTGCTTGTGCATGAGTTTTGGGAGTGTTCTTGTGTCAAAGTATGCATGAAAAGATGTTTAGGCGTGCATGGAGAATGTTTCTGGATCGTATATCATTTTAAAGATCAAATAGATGGATAGTTTATATGTGTCAACATAATACATGCATGCTTAATGTATATTAAAATATATCATGTGAGTGTCGTGATATATATATAAAGGACATTCAGGTTATATGAATATGTGTATATATTATGAGTTATCAATCACATGGGACTAGTTTCATGCATGTGTGGTGTCATTTTTTTTAACGTCAAAATGGTATAATTGTGTTTGAGATTTGAATGGTAAAAAGGATATTTTGAACATATAATCTGATTCGAAACGGAGTCAAGTATTGACTTTGGGTTGGTAAACGTGGGTTATGTTGGTATTGTGTCGTCTCGGTATATACCGAGAAGGAGCGTTTGGTTCTTATTGGGATTAAGTCGAAAAGGTGTGCATACCTGTGTGTCGAGAGTGTGTTCGTGTCAAGCTTAACTATTCGGAAATGTGTTAAAAGTGTTCATTAAATCGGCTAAGTCTTAAATTGGTTAATTATGGAATTAATTATAATATTAACCCTAAACTTTGACAATTTATACTTGTAACCCCTCTAAGATTATATAATTGTCGTTCATAACCCTAAAGTATTAAATTAATATTTCGGGAAACTTACTAAATACGGAAACTTACTAATTCGGGAAACTTGCTAAAAAGGAAAGTTACTAAAAATGGAAAGTCGACTAAAATGGGTAATTTGATTTAAAATAAGTTATTAATAATAAGCCGATCATTAATTCGTGTAGATTCGGTGAAGAAGGAGTTGCATCCAATCTTTATGTTTCTGTTATTTTTGCACTTGCAGTTTAAGGTACATATATTCTGACCTTCCTTATATGTTTTCTCATGACTTTTGATCCTTGATTATAATTCTCTATCTTGATATGATTCCTTTCAGCCTCTGCTATTATTCCCTTGATACTTGATATAATTCATCTGTCATCTTGTGACATGAATATTCGAATCCTTTGATAATTTGAAGTTTCATTTGATAGTATAATTTCGTATGAAGACCCTTTTAAAAATATAACCTGATGATTTTTGAGAAAAACTATTTTTGAAATGATTTATGTGATTACGATACGATGCCAGTTTTATATGAAGGTTTTATGATTTTTATGAAATGTGTTTTTAAAGGAGTACTTTTACGATAAAAAGGTTTTAAATAATTTTCCAAAGTCCTTAATATGTTTTATTCTCTAAGATTTCTCATGACTTTCTTTAACATCTTTTGATTATTTAAATTTAAATTTTAAACCTTTGCTATGAACCCTTTTGCTATTATGAACCTTTGATTTGAACCTCATGATATGAATCTTTGATTTCGACCTTCGACTTGAACCATTGCTATAATTCCTTTGTATGATCCATATTTGATCGATCCATTTTTGTTATAATTTGCTTGATATTTGTTGCATGCTATAGTTCTTATTCTTATAGCATTCCTGTGGAAAACTAGAAGGGGGTTGAATAGTTTTGCGTCTTTTTCGTTTAATAAGAATTTACTTTTCAAAGAATTGATGTTAATTGTAAAAACCTTTGAAGCTAAAGTATAGGTACAAACTAATTCACATATATTATATATATATACACTACTTATTTAAAGTGTTGAATAGAAATTATAATTTCATATATCTCACTTAATTACAAGTTTGTACTAATATAGATATATGTGTCTTAGTAATTGTTTATACTTATATTTTACTAAAGTATAATTATTAATGTTTTAAATGGAACCTAGTTTGATCTTTATGTGAAATCAATATATGCACAACACACAATATTAACAATATATGAAAAGCTAATAAGTAAGCAAGTAAAGAGTGAGAGATGAAAATATCAAACCGAGAGACAAAGGATTTATAGTGGTTCGGCTACAAGGACACCTTCCTTGCCCTACTCCACTCCCCGAGCACCGAACTCGAGAGTTTTCTTCACTAAGTCAATAACCTCCCTTATGGCGGAGAAAACTGTACACACCAAAAGCTTACACCAATTAACGACACAAAGTAAGATGTCGAGTTCTAATCGTAGCTAGAACCAATCTCACACCAAATATCACACCACTTCTTCTTCACACCTTTGCACTACTTCAATACTACTTCACACCACAAGTATCTTCACACCTTCAAGGCACTAATGTCTTGACACCTTCAAGCCACTAATGTCTTCACACCTTTAAGCCACTAATGTCTTGACACCTTCAAGTCACTAATGTCTTCACACCTTTAAGCCACTAATGTCTTGACACCTTCAAGTCACTAATGTCTTCACACCTTTAAGCCACTAATGTCTTCACACCTTCAAGCCACTAATGTCTTCACACCTTCAAGCCACTAAAGTCTTCACAACTTCAATCTACTAATGTCTTCAAGTCTTCTTCACTTGGAACCCTCAATATCTTCACAACAAGTTCCTATTGCTACAATCTCCTATCACCAATACTATCTAACCCTTCTTCTTCACTTCAAGTTCCACTTTACACTTACAACAATTCTAGATTCTTCAACTAAATCTAGCTAACTAATACATACACCTTATTCACCAATGAATGAAAGATTTACAAGAAAATATAAACAAGCAACTTAGATAGCGAGATGATACTAAGTTGTAATACTTCTAATAGAAGTATTCTTCTCTTTGCACTTTGAATGTTGAGGCTTGAATCACTTTGAAACAAAGATCAAAGTATATAAGATCAAAGGATTTTTTAGAGAAAGGAAATGGATGTTTAGATCAGAAAGTTTCTGGTGCAAAAAGGTGAGAAAAATATGTGGAATGATCCAATATTTATAGGGCCAGAAAATATTGTTCGGGAGCGTGCCGGTCCCCTTAATTGTAGGCCGGTCCCCTTAATGATTAAGGGGGCCGCCTAGTAAAATTAAGGGGGCCGCCCTCCTGAACGTTTGAAAAGTTTTTCTGGATAAAATTTGCCCTTTTTGGTTGGAAATTTGAAATCATATTTTTGTGATTTAATAAAGCTATTCCAAAAATGATTTACAAATATATATAAAATGTTAAAATCATTTTATAAAATGTTATGTCTTAAGACAAGATTTCCTTTGATCTTATAATGCACTAATCACTTTGTTTATTCATACCTTAAGTGATTAAATGGTGTAAGTGAGTATTTACTACTAAATACTTGTTTACGTCATAACCTTTGGATTTAATTAGTTTACGTTTTGTGATTATCAAAACATAGAGATATCGAAAGATATGAATAACGTTTTTAGTCATTTATTTATATCAACAATATCCCCCTTTTTGACGATTACAAAACCTAAACTCATTAAATCCAAAAATTAATTTTTAGACAAGTATTTAGTGAGTTTATATTCACTTCTCCCCCTTTTTGTAGAATCAAAAAGGTTTAAGCCTATAAGGTAAAGGCTCCCCCTTGATGTATGCTCCCCCTCGTTTGAGGGCACCAAGGGTTCGAGATATGGATTTCTTGCAAGAAAAATATTAGAGGCACAAGCAAATACATATAGCATAATAACAACTAATAGTAAGCATGGCAAAGAAGAATTTTAAACACATATAAAAGCATTCATTAATTCAAGATGATTATGTCAACCACATAATCATTGTTACAAAAGCCATAATGATGGAATTCTAATACTAAGTAGAATATCCTATTGTGTCAACAAGGAGTGTTACCAAACTTTCTTGAATCCCAAAATGGTTGAAAGGTTTTATTTGAAAATGAGAAACATAAGCATGTAAAATGCTTAGTGGTTTAGTGGAGATAAACTTTTGGTTGCATGGATGTTGGTGAGTTTGGAGATGTGGAACTTGTAGGTGGTGAATTTGAAGTTGGGTTTGTTGGTTGAGGATTTTGATGTTGTTCAAGTGATGGTGTTTGTTGAGATCTAGTAAGAAGATACTCAATCCAAGTGAAGTGCTCATTCAAAGCAATGGTTTGTTGTTGAATGAAGATGCAACAAGGGCAATTGTTAACATGCTTCTCAATTTGGTTGATGTTATGTGGTGATGATGGTGAGCTTGATTGGGGTGGATCCAAATTGCGTTGCGCAAGATGTAATGCTAAAAGAGCACTAAGCTCATGAGCCTCTTTTAGCTCCTCAACGAACTTCAAGTGTTCGGAGGAAGCTGATGATGGTGGAACATGGTAGTTGTCTTGGGTGAAGGTTTGAACATGCAACATAGGAGTGGCATGTGAGGTTGTAGGATGTGGTGGTGGTACTCTTGGTGGTGGAGACATGGTTGAGGTTGGGTAGTCATGAAAACATGAAATGGGTGGAAGAGGTTCTCCAAGAGTGAGTGGTGTTTTTGTTGAATGAGCAACATGTGAAGTATTGATTGAGAGATTGGGATTGTTGTTTTGGGATTGAGCATGCTCATCATAAGAAGAAGCATGAATGAGGGAATGAGTGGGTGATAGGTTGTGTGATGAATCATTATTGTCGGTTTGAGGTTTAGTAGTTGGTTGACTTGGAACAACATCACTTGAGTTATGACAAGAATCAAGTTTCCTCCTCCAAACGGGTTTGACGGAGATCCTTGCGGTTCTTGAAATTTTAGGTTTTTGGTTGTTGGGAGATGACATGTTTGGGTGTGATGGCATTTATGATGGGAAGAGGGTATTTATAGTGTATGAGAAATATGGTTTAGGAAGGTAAATTTTGAGGGATAGCATGGGACAAAATATGTTTGTGAATTTTGGGAAGTATAGGCTGAAGTGGGTCAAAAAGTGATAAAGAAAACAGTATCCCCGACCATCAGATGGCCGGTCCCCTTAATTAGGGGCCGGTCTCCTTAATCATTAAGGGGGCCGCCTTATATAATTAAGGGGGCCGCCCATCTGGTGATTCCCAGAATGCCAGAAATGGGTTTTTGGCAGAAAATTTTCAAAAAGGTTGTGTTTTTGTTTTTGGATTCAAGTAAGTTCAACTCTTTGAGGCAATATAGGGCATACTATTCATGAATGTAGAGAGTGATATAGAATTAATTAAAATAGGCAATTAATTTCTAATAATCATGCTATCTATTAATTTATCAATTAAGATATGCAACAAAGGAGACAATAAGCCAAATAAGCTAAATGAGCAACTATATGAAGATGATAACATTTAGCCTAGAGCAAACATGTTGATGATTGTTGACAAGTAACAAATAGGTGGATATGATTATATGGACTTCAAGACTTGTTACAAACAAGATCCATATGGGCAATTCATGATTCTCATGAAATGATTTGATTAAATTGTAAATGTCATTTCCAATAGAAGTGTATGACACTTGAGAGAGTTAAATGTGTTTTAAGCAAAACGTTTTTAGTTTTATTCAACAATGTTTTGAAGTAAATTCAAGTATGCATTACACTAACATAAATTGAATTTTGTTTCTTAACGTGTAACAAAAAAAATATTTCAATCTTGTTTTTGTGTAAAATAATGGTTATGAAAGAAATTTTAGTCAAATAAGTTGTTAAAGAAAATATTTCATTCAAAAAGAGAAAAGTTTTGAACATGATGTTTTGATCATGATAATCAAGAAGTTTCAAGTGAGGGGTTTGATATGGAAACTTATCATGCTCAGGAGAATCAATTAAGCCCATTGTCACACATAATCATCTTTAATGATACCTAAAGATATTAACGTGAAATGATAGATATTTATGATCTAAATGCAATGGGACAGGAAAGAGCAAGGTAAATAGTTCATGAATACAAGATAGACATGTGTGTGTGTGTGTGTGTATATATATATATATATATATATATATATATATATGTATATATATATATATATATATATATGTATATATATATATATATATATATATATATATATATATATATATATATATATATATATATATATATATATATATATATATATATATATTTATATAGAATCTAGTTCTAATAAGATCAATCTTAAAGTTGTAAAAATAAGATCAAACTAAAATTTGACAAGTGACACTCTCGTTAAAGTAAAATTAAATTTTTTATTGAGTACAACTAAAGTTGTTAAAGTTTCGATGTTTTTCTTTTTTAAATTGATGAACTAAGGTGATACACTTTGATTCGACATGTAATGTATCTGGTTAAGGTGATACACTTTGATTCGACATGTAAATTTATAGTTGTGTATCACTAATCCAAACTCATGTATCAGTTGGTTATTAGTTGTTAAAATGTTAATTCGTATTAATACTTTATTTTTTGTATATTATTGCTAATATGGTTATGTATAAAATGATTTTAGTGGTTGTTTAGACTAGATCTTATTTTTACAACTTTAAGCTTGATCTCACATTAACCCTCCCCTATATATATATATATATATATATATATATATATATATATATATATATATATATATATATATATATATATATAGGGGAGCTTTATTTTCAGAACCCTGTTAAGTGCGGGAACTGCGAGAACTCCAATTTTGCATTAGAAGACATGCATGTTCATATAAAATAAGTATGTTTTCTTACATACACCTTAATACACATGCCTGCGTATTAAGGTGTATGTAAGAAAACATACATGTTTTACATGAACATGCATGTTTTCTAATGCATAATTAGAGTTCTCGCAGTTCACGCACTTAACATGGTTTTAAAAATAAAACTATTTTGCATTGATCTATTGCACTTAACAGGTTTTTATATGAACATGTATGTTATGCATGTATTTGTATTAAGGCGTATGTAAGAATACATGCATGTTTTATATGAACATGCATGTTTTCTAATGCAAAATTGGAGTTCTCGCAGTTCCCGCACTTAACAGGGTTCTGAAAATAAAGATACACTATATATATATATATATATATATATATATATATATATATATATATATATATATGTGTGTGTGTGTGTGTGTGTGTGTGTGTGTGTGTGTGTGTGTGTGTGTGTGTGTGTGTGTGTGTATATATGTATACAAAGAACATCATAATATCAAGTTGCAAGCAAATATCAATTATAATATATCTATTAATGCAACTAGTAAGATCATATAGCATAAGTGGAAGAGTTCTACTATAGATCATAGAAGATTAAGAAAAATGATAATAGACTAAACAACAAGAAGGTTAATAATGCTAATATCATGTATGCATATATTAGTGTTAATAATCTAAAAGCATGGCAACTTATCAGTTAAATCGTATTGACACACTAATTAAAACATTCTAAAATATAATGTAACATTGACAAGTTTTTGAAAAGAAAACTTATCTCAGGTCCAACTTTTCAAAAAGAGTGGGCGTGACGGTGATAGAAGAAATCTTAAGAGTTGATCCAAAACATGTCGAAGTAGCCAAGTAATATTCCCATGAATAGAAATCAAGGGAACTAGATCCGAGATGCTCAATCGATCACACCAATCATCACAAGTCGTGAATGTTAATAGAAGTAGCACGTAGGAGGCTTCAACTTGAAATGGTAACGGATACACCATGATACCAATGCTCCAAGAGTGAATAGCACAATGTCGAGACAAGAATATTCCCGCAAGAACGTCATAGGCGAAACAATTGCAGAATGTGAAACAACGTGATAGAAGCCAATATTCGTCAAAGGTAATAGAGCGAGATGAGAAAATCAACACGTAAAAGACTCTTCATTCGTTAGTTACCTAAACATGATAAACAGCTTGGTACCCAGATTCTCATGGGTCCTAGTTGGTTAGATGAGAACATCTATTGCATTTGAATGCACATGATGGGGATGTCGTCGACAAGTGCAAGAGTTCATCAATAGTTTGTTTTAATTAACAAACAATGACTTTCTTGACTAGAATAATAAGTAATGAATGTTAATAGTATTAGTTCTAAATTTATTCACTAGATTTAACAAATTTTATTTGTTTTAATGCATTTGTTGAAGGATCATTAATGATAAATCCTAACCCGGTTTTATCATAAAATGGCTTTTGAATGTCGAGAAGATATTTTAAAGATTTAGAGCTATTTTCGAATTTTGCCAATGTTTTTGCTTTTTCATTTTCAATTTTGATTTTTTGTAGTCTCGATATTTTTTATATTCAAGATCGATTTCGATATTACTTTTAAGTCTAGACATTTTATCTTCTAAAATGATTTCTTTTTCAAAGTTGTTTTCAGCGAATGTTGAAAATTCGTTCTTAAAAATAATTTTTGAGTCAATGTTGCAAAAATGTTTGAAGTTGTTTTCTATTTTTAAAAATTCTAATATAAATTGATCATAGCAAAAATGTTTAGTTTTGGATTGTACCTTCTTTGTAGTTGTACATTCCTCACATGCTATATGGTGATCAATTCCATCTTCCATGTCGCTCCATGTTTTGTTTGTAGTTTCACTTGGATCTAGAAACATGTAGTTCTTGCCATCAATACTTGTGTTCTCATTTGTTTGAATATTCTCATAAGCCGTATTATCATCGTCTTCTTTGCACTTGTTGCACCATGATTTGTTTACGCTCTTTTTTCGGATTTGGCTCATGTATTCTTCGTTGTAGATACCTTCAATGATCACATTTGAACTAGTAGTACATGTGTTTATTTCAACTAAATATTTATTTACTAAATTTTCTAGATTAACTATTTCTTGTGCAATATCAGGTTTATCATCTTTGGTTTTACATTCTTCTTGGTGAATCTTTAAAAGACATTTCCAAATATCATTTGCCGTTTTACAATGAAATAATCTTTCATATTTAACTTTTGGTAGAGTTTTGAAAATAAGTAATTTGGCTTTAGTGTTTTTATCAATTTTAGTTTGAAGATTATTATTTTGATTTTCAAAATCTATTTTGGTTGGTTTAAGATCACCAATTGAAATGATATGTCAAAGATCAAGATCTATTGATTTCACATAATTTTCAAATTTCTTTTTCCATTCAAGAAAATGATCATTTTCAAATAATGGTGGTTGTTGTATAAATTCCCCTTCTAAATATTTTTCAAATTCCATAGATCGTTACAGTTTTAAAATACAGTCTATTTTAAAAATCTTGCTAGACGTGGCTCTGGTACCAATTGTGGAAAACTAGAAGGGGGGGTTGAATAGTTTTGCGTCTTTTTCGTTTAATAAGAATTTACTTTTCAAAGAATTGATGTTAATTGTAAAAACCTTTGAAGCTAAAGTATAGGTACAAACTAATTCACATATATTATATATATATATACACTACTTATTTAAAGTGTTGAATAGAAATTATAATTTCATATATCTCACTTAATTACAAGTTTGTACTAATATAGATATATGTGTCTTAGTAATTGTTTATACTTATATTTTACTAAAGTATAATTATTAATGTTTTAAATGGAACCTAGTTTGATCTTTATGTGAAATCAATATATGCACAACACACAATATTAACAATATATGAAAAGCTAGTAAGTAAGCAAGTAAAGAGTGAGAGATGGAAAGATCAAACCGAGAGACAAAGGATTTATAGTGGTTCGGCTACAAGGACACCTTCCTTGCCCTACTCCACTCCCCGAGCACCGAACTCGAGAGTTTTCTTCACTAAGTCAATAACCTCCCTTATGGCGGAGAAAACCGTACACACCAAAAGCTTACACCAATTAACGACACAAAGCAAGATGTCGAGTTCTAATCGTAGCTAGAACCAATCTCACACCAAATATCACACCACTTCTTCTTCACACCTTTGCACTACTTCAATACTACTTCACACCACAAGTATCTTCACACCTTCAAGGCACTAATGTCTTGACACCTTCAAGCCACTAATGTCTTCACACCTTTAAGCCACTAATGTCTTGACACCTTCAAGTCACTAATGTCTTCACACCTTTAAGCCACTAATGTCTTGACACCTTCAAGTCACTAATGTCTTCACTCCTTTAAGCCACTAATGTCTTCACACCTTCAAGCCACTAATGTCTTCACACCTTCAAGCCACTAAAGTCTTCACAACTTCAATCTACTAATGTCTTCAAGTCTTCTTCACTTGGAACCCTCAATATCTTCACAACAAGTTCCTATTGCTACAATCTCCTATCACCAATACTATCTAACCCTTCTTCTTCACTTCAAGTTCCACTTTACACTTACAACAATTCTAGATTCTTCAACTAAATCTAGCTAACTAATACATACACCTTATTCACCAATGAATGAAAGATTTACAAGAAAATATAAACAAGCAACTTAGATAGCGAGATGATACTAAGTTGTAATACTTCTAATAGAAGTATTCTTCTCTTTGCACTTTGAATGTTGAGGCTTGAATCACTTTGAAACAAAGATCAAAGTATATAAGATCAAAGGATTTTTTAGAGAAAGGAAATGGATGTTTAGATCAGAAAGTTTCTGGTGCAAAAAGGTGAGAAAAATATGTGGAATGATCCAATATTTATAGGGCCAGAAAATATTGTTCGGGAGCGTGCCGGTCCCCTTAATTGTAGGCCGGTCCCCTTAATGATTAAGGGGGCCGCCTAGTAAAATTAAGGGGGCCGCCCTCCTGAACGTTTGAAAATTTTTTCTGGATAAAATTTGCCCTTTTTGGTTGGAAATTTGAAATCATATTTTTGTGGTTTAATAAAGCTATTCCAAAAATGATTTACAAATATATATAAAATGTTAAAATCATTTTATAAAATGTTATGTCTTAAGAAAACATTTCCTTTGATCTTATAATGCACTAATCACTTTGTTTATTCATACCTTAAGTGATTAAATGGTGTAAGTGAGTATTTACTACTAAATACTTGTTTACGTCATAACCTTTGGATTTAATTAGTTTACGTTTTGTGATTATCAAAACATAGAGATATCGAAAGATATGAATAACGTTTTTAGTCATTTATTTATATCAACAATTCCTATGCCCTATTTGTTGCCCATTAGTTGATTAATTTGTAGCCAGTCATGGGGAGTCCATGGCCTTGCCACTGATGCACCAGTGGTATTGACACTATCTGTGGAGGTGGGTTTTAGTCCACAGCGTTCCCTTTAAGCTAGCTATTCAGGCCTATATTTATTATTGTATATGTTTACTTAGCCTAGAGCTTTGTGCATATATATTTGTTTTGCAGGGGGCGTATGGATGCATCCTAGGTACTTTGTTTCGTTTTGAATTTGGTGAATGGGTATGCGTGTGCAATACACTCCATTTCACATTTGGTACATCGAGCTAGCTACTCTATGTACAATTTGATATATGATTGTTGGGCATTTCTGTTACTTCTACTATATATGTGATTCTTGTTGTTCTAACTTCTTTGTTGTTTTTTACTTATGCTTTCCTTAGTTCTTTTGCTTACACTTATGATTCGTTCCATTTTTTCTTTGATTCATTTGATATTCCTTATACGTGTTCCCTTTGATCATATTCTGATGATTCTATCATATGTTCCATATTCTTTGATATTCATCTCAACAGGTTTGCTTGGATTCATTTCGGATTCACTTTCGCTTCCCTTTTGTTATTAGCTTTTATTTGTTTATATATGTTCACTGGGCATTTTAAGCTCAGCCGCATTTCTTTTCCTGCGGCATGTTATTTAGAAGGAAGATGGGTTTGAGGGAAGAGTGCTTAGGAGCTTTTAGTGGACTACACGGGTGATATCTCCCATGGATTAGAGATGGATTTAGAGATTGCTCTTTTGGTTCTTAGTTTATAATTAGTTTGGAAGCTGTTATGCTTAGTTTTAGCACCTTATCATTTATTAGATTTGCTTTGTAACCCTTGTATTATTTAATGTATTCCGCTTGCTTATGTTCTGATTCGACCCCGTAATGTTACACTTTAACCCTTATTGGGTTGGGGTGTTACAGGGGCTGTTGGTGTTAAAACCCATAAGTATACCGTTGGTTGTTATTGTTGTTGTTAGTTCACTTCTGTTTGGGACTGGTATAAGTTACTGTTGGTGTATGTTAATCTTGGGAACGAATTTTGGATGCAATAGTTTATTGGTGTTACTTTTACTTTAAGTATTAATTTGTTTTACGTATTTACAATAGTTTGATTACTGCTCGACTTCATTAAACCCTAAACTCGCCTTTTGTTTCAACATGACTACGGATACAACTCCTCCCGCACCCACCCTCACTTTGTCAGATAAGCTTATGGCCATGAATCACCTTACCACCTTTGTGCCTATCAAACTCGATGTTGATGAGATGAACTACTCCTCATGGGTATACTATTTTTCTCATCTTTGCCATGGCTATGGGAGATTGGACCATCTTGTTGATCCACCCGCATCCTCTTCTACTACACCTCCTCCACCACCAACTAAGGATGCGGAATGGCTTAAAATTGATTTCATTATTCGGTCTTGGATTTTTTCCACGCTTGCCTTGAATCTTCAGAAACGTTTGGTTGTACTTAATCCCACAACTGCCAAAGAAGCGTGGGTATATCTTGAGAATATTTTTCAAGACAATAAGTGCCCAAGAGCTATGGCTTTGAAGGCGGAGCTACGGAATTTGAAGCTTGGGGCCTCAACAATTGATGCATACTTTCAGAAAATTGAGTCCATCGCTTCGGTGTTAACTGGTCTTGGTTCTCCTCTTAGCAATGATCATCTTGTTACGTTTGCACTTGAAGGTTTTCCAAACACGTATGATGTGATTTCTACAGTTATTACTAGTCGGGAACCCCTTTCCCGATCTCAAGACGGTTCGTTCTTTGTTAACCACTCAAGAGATGCGTATGAAATCTAAGGTTCCTGACCCACTTGTGGATGCTACATCTGCTTCTCCTGTGGTCTTGTTGGCGAATAACATTAATGCTCGGTGCTCGTCTAATCCAATGGAAAAAGTACACAAACCTTGTTTTTTGTTTGCTAAGGGACATTGTCGTTTTGGTGAGGCGTGTCGGTATCTTCATAATGGCGTTCATGGCAAGTCTACTTTACTTCCTCGTAGTTCCGGTTCAACTTCTACTTTGTCGGGTTTTACGACCTTAGATATGGGTGCTTTGCAAACATTGTTGGCTAAGTTGGGATTTAAGTCTTCGAATAGCACTTCGTATACTCCTGCTGCATATCACACTTCTACACTTCTTGTTCATGTTTTACCTTCTGGGTCGGCCCAATCACCCTACCACTTTTCTCAGCCACTATATTCGGCCTCTACTATTTCTGGACTACCACCGGGGTTCCCCATCGATGGCATGGGTCATTTGTTTCCACAAGGGGTTCATGTTTTGCCCGGTTCACAGCCACCACCACAGGGAGTTCAATTTGTTGCACCGGTTCAGAATGCCAGTTCACAACAAGGGGGTCAGCAGGGGGTTCAATCGAGGGTTCAGTAGGGGTTCACATTAGCACCGCAGGGGGTTCAGCAAGGAGTTCAGCAGGGGGCTTCGGCAGGTCACTTTGGTTTTAATCCAGCTCAGTTTCTTATGTCAGGTCAACAGGGTTCGGGTCAGCCAACTATTTTACCCATTGCTTTTGCTACCCCTACTCTTCAGGAACTGGCTGCTGGAAATTGGAACATGGATACAGGTGCGAGTTCTCACCTTAATGATTCTGTACATTGTCTTAGTGATATTCTTAATGAGTGCATTTATCCGTCTGTCGCGGTTGGTGATGGGCATTTCATTCCTGTTACTAACTCTGGCCATAGTATTTTGTCCACTCCTTTTCGTCCTCTACGTTTAAATAATGTCTTAACTACTCCACATATTGTTCGTGATAATTATTGCACTCTTGAATTTGATTCTTTTGGTTTTTCTGTGAAGGACTTTCTAACTCGACGGGTACTCCTCCGTTGTGATAGCACGGGTGATCTCTACCCTGTTACGAAGCCTTCTCCCATTCCTCAAGCGTATCTTACCAGTCAGTATACGTGGCACCAACGACTTGGACATCCAGGGAGTGAAGTGTTGCGGCGTCTTGTGTCTAGTGATTCCATTTCTTGTAATAAAGAGAAGCTTCCCGTTCTTTGCCATGCTTGTCAGCTTGGTAAGCATGTGAAGCTTCCGTTTCTTAGTTCGTCTAGTTCAGTTACTTCTTGTTTTGACATTGTTCACTCGGATTTGTGGACATCTCCAATTCCGAGTCTTTCTGGTTTCAAGTATTATGTTTTGTTTCTGGATCATTATTCTTAGTATGTTTGGGTTTATCCGTTAATGAATAAATCTGATGTTTTGTCTAAGTTTCATTTGTTTCGTAGTTATGTTCGTACTCAGTTTAAGTGTGAAATTAAATCGTTTCAGTGTGATCATGGTGGTGAATTTGATAATACTGCCTTTCATAAATTATTTTCAACCCATGGCATCCAGTTTCGATTTTCTTGCCCTCGCACCTCTCAACAAAATGGAAAATCTGAACGCATGATTCGTACCATAAATAATCTTATTCGCACTTTATTGTTTCAAGCACACCTACCACCCAACTATTAGACTGAGGCTCTTAATATGGCTGTTTATTTATTGAATATCTTACCTTCTCGTGCCATTAATAATGAAATACCCTTTACTCGACTTTTTGGTGCAACACCTGATTACAGTGTCCTTCGTGTTTTTGGATGCCTTTGTTACCCACATATCGATACCAATCATAAACTGGGACCCCGTGCCACACCTGCAATATTTCTGGGACACGCCGCCAATCATTTTGGCTATCGTTGTCTTGATCTCAACACCAACAAAATTATCATCTCTCGACATGTTACCTTTAATGAAACGGTTTTTCCGTTTCAATCCCATCCTTCTAAACCCACACCCTCATATGACTTTTTGGATGATTCTTCCAATCTCATTTCTACTATTATCAACACTACACCAATTGGTTCACCTTCCAACCCAATTCCGCATACACCTGTCAATATAGCTGTATCACCTGCACCACCTACACCTACACCTCCACCGTCTTCATCAAATGATCCTGTTCATGTACCTATGCCTCCACCCTCTTCACCACCTGTTCCTGTTCCTACACCTCCACCTGTTATATCTACTCATCCCATGGTCACACGTTCTCGTGTCAGGACTACTCGTCCTAATCCTAAGTATGTTGGTCATGTGTCTACTGTTTCTCCTTCTCCTAGGTCATATAAGGATGCTTTTAATGATCCAAATTGGCGCAATGCTATTTATGATAAGTATAATGCACTTGTTAAGAATAAAACTTGGAAACGTGTACCTCGACCTGAGGGTGTTTGTTAATTGTATGTGGTTGTTTCATCATAAGTATTTGGCTGATGGCACTCTTAGTCGGTACAAGGCACGTCTTGTTGCCAACGGTAGCACGCAGATTGAGGGAGTTGATGTTGATGAGACGTTTAGTCCGGTTGTTAACCAGGCACCATTCGGACTGTTCTTAGCTTAGCTATTTCTCGACATTGGCCTGTTCACCAGCTTGATGTCAAGAATGCATTTTTACATGGAGATTTAGCTGAAACTGTTTATATGCATCAACCTCCAGGTTTTCGGGATCCAGAGCATCCAGATTATGTTTGTTTATTACAGCGGTCTCTTTATGGTCTTAAGCAGGCACCTCGGGCATGGTTTCAGCGGTTTGCTACTTACATTACTACTGTTGGGTTTACTCTGATTCTTTGTGATTCTTCATTATTTATTTACAGACAGGGTGATGATACTGCTTTTCTGTTACTATATGTGGATGATATTGTGCTCACTGCTTCCTCTGATAGTTTATTACAGCAAATTCTTGCTTCTTTGCATAAGGAGTTCTCTATGACTGATTTGGGTGCTCTTAACTTTTTCTTGGGTGTGTCGGTTACGCGTGACTCTTCTAGGATGTTTTTGTCACAGCGTAAGTATGCTATGGAAATTTTGGAGCGTGCACGTATGGTTGGTTGTAACCCGTCTCGGACTCCTGTTGACACTGAGTCTAAATTGGGTGATGATGGTGATCCGGTTTCTGATCCTAAGTTATATCGGAGTCTTGCAGGTTCTCTTCAGTATCTTACATTCACTAGACCTGATATTACTTATGTTGTGCAGCAGGTTTGTCTATATATGCATGATCCTCGTGAGCCTCATTTCTCTACTCTTAAGAGGATTTTACGCTATGTTTAGGGGACTCTAGCATATGGTTTACAGCTATTTTCTTCTACTACTGACTCTTTGGTTGCTTATTTAGATGCTGATTGGGCTGGTTGTCCCACCAGTCGCCGGTCTACATCAGGTTATTATGTTTTTCTTGGCAACAACTTACTATCCTGCTCCTCTAAGCATCAACCAACGCTTTCTCGTTCCAGTGCTGAAGCTGAGTATCGTGGTGTTGCCAATGCTGTTGCTGAGACATGTTGGCTTCAGAATCTACTTCGTGAGCTTCATATACCTTTGTCCTCTACCACTATTGTTTACTGTGATAATGTGAGTGTTGTGTACTTGTCATCTAATCCTGTTCAGCATCAACGGACAAAGCACATAGAGATTGATATTCATTTTGTTCGTGATTTGGTTGCTACTGGTCAAGTTCGGGTTCTACATGTTCCTTCTCAGTTTCAGTATGCTGATATCTTTACCAAAGGGTTGTCATCTGCCTTGTTTGCTGAGTTTCATGACAGCTTGAGTGTTCGGTCTCCTCCCGCTCAAACTGCAGGGGAGTGTTAGACGATAAGTATTAGGGGATTAGGCCAGGCCCGTATTGTATCTTATATATTATCTCATGTATCGAACATATTATTCCATTCAATATAACGATTATCTCATAATCCTACAGAAATATGTGCAGTAGAATAAAATATATGAAAAAGTGTTTTGTAACTTTAGCTTTATTACTTGCATTTCTTAAATTGTTGTTTTTATGTTTGAATTGTTTGTATAATATGCTTTGTTATTTGTATTAGTGACATTCAATAAAGGAATTGCGTTTAATTTAATTGTACAATATGCTTGATAATTTGTATTTCTTATGTAAGGGGTGTTTTAATAACTGCAAATTGTATTTATTGACCAGCTAACTTATGAATGTAATTATGCAAAAGTTAATTATACCGTTTGCTTTAGTATTTGTATTCATTTAAAACTCTAGATCACAAAAGAGAGTGTTTTTGTATTGTAAAGTGTTGTACCCTAAGCTTTAAAATTTATACATTATTAAAATCAAAAGAAATAGTCATTCATGATTTATATATAGTATAGATACGTTGAATAATTTCATGTTATAAGCCATGCAAAATTTATGTTATTAAACCATGCAAAACATGTTTGTCATGCCATCATAACTATATATTCAACGTATAAAAAAACAATTAAACACATTAATAAACTAAACCCATATTATTTTCATGCATTTGTATATGGAGGACAAAAACTTCTCTTCCAAACTTCCTAAGATTTCATTCAAACTTGACTTATGCTGTTCTGAAAGTAATTGCCCAACATATGCTTAGATTTATGATTATGTTCAATAGAATTTAACTTGGATTTGTTGTATGTGAGTGGCCCATCAACCTTGAGGTTATGGGTTCAAGTCTCGTTGGAGACATTGTGAGGTATTATGTGTGAGATAGGTGGGATAGGAGTACAAAAGTTGCCGTTCTAAAAAAAAGGCCTTAATTGGTTAAGTTATTGTTAAAAAGGTGCTAGCTAAGTACTCGCAATTGTGGCAAATTGTCTTTCTCCTTGATCTAATAAGTTACTATTTCACTTAACATGGAAATATATCCCAATGTACGTAGAGCTATATATAGTTAAAAAAAAACTTATTAATAATTACATTGAGTTCATTACTCAAATTTTGTTAGTTGTTATTGCCATTTGAACTCTGGTAAATATATTCCTTGAAAATAGTCTCGCTTAATTAATAATTACATGTGTTTTCTGGATGAAGGTTGAAAGATATCAAAGAAGGTGGATGTCTTTGCGATCATATTTTAAAAAGGCAAAACAGAGCATCTGCAACGGGATTATGGGAGGAGTCCTTGGCCAAGGTTGCGGCCCTAAATCTCCAATAAATGTCTCATGCCTCTTTTCTCTTAACAAATAAAATCCAGTACATTGTTAGAAATAATCAAAGAAAAGAGCACAAGAAACTTGAAAATAAAGAGCTTTAATTGGTTAAGTTATTGTTAAAAAGGTGCTAGCTAAGTACTCGCAATTGTGGCAAATTGTCTTTCTCCTTGATCTAATAAGTTACTATTTCACTTAACATGGAAATATATCCCAATGTACGTAGAGCTATATATAGTTAAAAAAAAACTTATTAATAATTACATTGAGTTCATTACTCAAATTTTGTTAGTTGTTATTGCCATTTGAACTCTGGTAAATATATTCCTTGAAAATAGTCTCGCTTAATTAATAATTACATGTGTTTTCTGGATGAAGGTTGAAAGATATCAAAGAAGGTGGATGTCTTTGCGATCATATTTTAAAAAGGCAAAACAGAGCATCTGCAACGGGATTATGGGAGGAGTCGTTGGCCAAGGTTGCGGCCCTAAATCTCCAATAAATGTCTCATGCCTCTTTTCTCTTAACAAATAAAATCCAGTACATTGTTAGAAATAATCAAAGAAAAGAGCACAAGAAACTTGAAAATAAAGAGCTTTGATGCCAATTAAATTAAACACACTCAAGATAATACATAATACATGGTTAAATCATGACAAATCATAGTTAGATACATAAATGACCGCAAACACACTTCGATTATGTATTGACTTAAACAATTTATTCTAGTAGATACATAAATGTGTTGAACCATAAAAAGTTTTGATCAACTTTTATTACATGATAGTTAACTCCAGGAATTCATTCAAACTTGGAGAATCTTCAGGGATCTTACTCTTCGGCAGTGCGCGCCACTTGTCAAGGTATGCCATGGAATCCATATCAAGGTTAGGAAGTTGGCACTTTTTAAGGATATCCAGGATCTCTTTGGATTTTCCAAGAATACGAGCTGCGGTGCGGATGCTGCCTTGCCTTTTCTCTATTGCATCGTGATGGCACTTCACGATTATGACGCGTGGTAAATTGGTAAAGCAAGCTAAAAATATATCTGCAATTATTTCCAATACCCATTCAAAGACTTCCTCATCTGTGGGCCACTCTTCTTGTTCGGTGCAATGGATCAGTATGGTTCGGCTTATTCGGTACATGGACTTCGCGGCAACATTTTCATGTATGTAATATAGGCTTCCATCTTTGTTGCTCTTGGGCTTTACAATTTTGGCTGCTCTATCACCCAACCATTCAAGAATGTCTTTTGATGTTTTTCCTTTACGAGCCTTCTTTTTAAGATCAGATTGAAGCCAAGTATGATATACTGCAACTTCTATGCCCACACGTCTAGATGCTTGTCTTGCCTTCACCAACTCTTCATTTACATTGAGGCTCTCTTTGATATGTTTTACAAATTCGAGACCTTCGGTCATGCTTACAAGTAACCCATTGACGTTATCGCTATGTTAGGAAGTGCAACAACAATGGTTGTTAACGTCACCGCTACCAGGCTCCAAGAATTTTGGGCTTCTTCTGAATATAAAGGCGGTACTTTGTCGTTAAAGTTTGATAACAACAAAGTACCGCCTTTATATTCAGAAGAAGCCCAAAATTCTTAGAGTCTGGTAACAGTGACGTTAACGGCCATTGCTGTTGCACTTCCTAACATAGCGAAGGATAGCGTCAAAGGGTTATTTGTAAGCATGACCGAAGGTCCCGAATTTGTAAAACGTATCGAAAAGAGCCTCAATGTAAATGAAGAGTTGGTGAAGGCAAGACAAGCATCTAGACGTATGGGCATAGAAGTAGCAGTATAGCTGTTTTGCTAACCTTTTATTAGTGGTACCCGTCACAAGCTATGTCTCCGTTTGCTCCAGTGTAGTACCCTGAGGAATTTGAGCCAAACAAACGATCGCTCAGCATTACCAAACATTTTGCCATTATATACAGAATCGTCTTATAAACATACCTGGTTACCAAATCTGATGCTTACTGAAACGATATCCTCCCTCATACTATGTACATTAGTTTTAAATATTTAGAATAAGTTAAACATTGATTTATAATTTAAACTATTAATACCTGAATAAGCAAAAGTATCCCAAATACTAATTAGAGTTCTTCAAATTCGAGTGCTGCTCCTTCAACTTGATCATGCATTCACACAAACTTAGCAATAAATTCGAACGATTTAACCAAAGTATACATTTAAGACTATGTTTATCAATGGATTGCCAACCCAATCGGTTGGGTATACTATACAAAAATAATAATATTTTAATAAAACCCTCTAGTCTTTTCATCAACCAAGGTTACCAAGCAATCTAGGTTGACAACCTCCAATCTGCCACATGGCAACCAGTGATTGGCTATTTGTTTTCTTTTTTTGTTTCTTTTTTGTTTTTATACTTATTATTTTATAAAAGAAAATATTGGTTGTATATATTGGTTGGGTTGGGTTGTTGATAAATGATAGTTTGGTTGTATATATAGGTTGTATAGGTAGAGGAGTTAGAAAATAATATTTTAATGAAATATTGGGTTGGATAGGGTTGTGAATAAAGATAGTCTAAGAGACGGGGGGTTTGAATCAAGTGCCAGTGTCCTTATTCAGTACTCCAGATTTAGTAAATGAACTATTTTGGGTGTATATGAGCGAAGTAGTTTTGAATCTTGTTGGAGTCGTTTTGTAATTAACGAAAGATATTGACTACTCTATGGTATGACATCAAACACGTTGTTAAATAAAACTTTGATATATAATCTGTGTATGAAACTGAGGTATACAAGAATGGTAACTGGTCGGTTCCAACTGAAACTGGGCAATTTTTGTTCACCTTTTATTTGCTTAACAAATAAAATTGATTAAAAATAACAAAAGTTACAATATTGACTATAATCGTTTATGAAAGAGATTTGAGCTACACTTTCAGATAAGCAGTTTTCTACCATAACTTATTGAAGGGATTTGAGCTACACTTTCAGTGGGAACATCCTAAGTGTTGTACTGTGGTGGCATAAATCAACCAATGCTACTAAAGCAGCATATGAAACAGTCCAAAGAGCGTGAACACCACTTACAAATTGTAGACAACTCTTATAACCAAACAGTTTCTACATTTAATTTGTTTCATTACATTAGCTCAATGTCTATCAACAACGCACAAAATCCTAAAATTACATATCAAGTCGATATATTTATTCAGAAATTGAGTCATTCATTACTAGTTCCAAAGTAATCACATATTCTAGCCAAAATTCACTTCAACCCATCGATTTTTCATTTTTTGATAAATCAGCAATTGAGTTTTGTCGAGTAAATAGAACCTAACTTCTATGCTCAAATTTTCGTTAATCAGTTTCACTACATTTATATTAAGTTGCAAGCATCAACCTAAATTCACTTCAACTCACCTTTAGTTGGTCAATATCTACACAAATTAACATCTAATTTCTTACCAAAAGTAGTTGGTTGGTTTGCTCTACATGGGTCGAACACCAAAAATAGTTGGTTATTGCCAAATAGTGTTGTATGCGAAATAGTGAAACACAAGTTCCAAGTTTGATAAACAGTGAGCTACATTGTTATACGCCCATAAATTTAGTAGTTGCAGTACTGTATCATGACTACAGTACTGCTCTATTGCTCTAAGCCTCATGACACTCAAACGTTTAATTGACATCATAAAATGATGTAAAATATTTGTGGCCCTCGGGATAGGTATTTGCCAATATCTACACAAATTAACATCTAATTTCTTATCAAACGTAGTTGGTTGGTTTGCTCTACATGGGTCAAACACCAAAAAAAGTTGGTTATTGCCAAATAGTGTTGTATGCGAAATAGTGAAACACAAGTTCCAAGTTTGATAAACAGTGAGCTACGTTGTTATACGCCCATAAATTTAGTAGTTGCAGTACTGTATCATGACTACAGTACTGCTCTATTGCTCTAAGCCTCATGACACTCAAACGTTTAATTGGCATCATAAAATGATGTAAAATATTCGTGGCCCTCGGGATAGGTATTTGCGAATAACCTATAAGTGGGATCAAATAAAAGTGCGTTTAGTGGCTCATCCTAGCTGACACAAACGGGGGGCGTCAAACCCAAATAGATCTATTCACAATTATTCACGTTCACTCGCAAGTGATTAATGGTCATGAGAGTGAGGGACTTCGAACATGGCAATAAGTAGTAAACTTAGACAATAGTGAATCACGTATAGCATACAGTTGAAAATCACTTGTGATCAAGTTTATAGTAGGTATCTCTCCATGAGATATAAAAACGTATAAAGTGGATTCATAAACTCATAATAATTCGTAAAAGTTTAAATGTACTTTTATAAGTAAAAGCAAGTGTTGCGTTTCAACAAATAGTTAGAGTGTTTCATCAACCAAGTATGTAAAAGTATAGAGTACTTGTAAAAGTAAAAGTAAGTAGTTGAGCATGTATATCCAGCCAAAACATTTATAAAATGATTATTAGAACGGGGCTAAGAACTCACCTTAGTAGAATGGTAGACAGAAAAAAGTAATGTTATCGCAGAATGGGAATGGATCCAATAGACAACCTGAATAGCATGGAAGTCTGAGATAAGTTTGACTTAACAAGAATAGGGATTTGAAACGATGTCGGATGACGAAATGGTTTCGTGGCAAATGTGGCTTGCGTGGCAAAATGCTTAAAGTTCGCAACAAAGTTATATACTATATAACTTGTCTTTAAGAATAAAATATCGTTGTTGTTTATATTTTCTCGTTATGAATATTAATACGTGTGATTTATCAAAAGTTAGTGAATGATAGATTTTAGTGATTGTACAATAGTTCTAGTTAAATGAATCGACGAGTTTTGTAGAAATAATCATTTCAGCTATATATTCAAGTTAATCGATAATAACATTAAGTTATATCTTTTTAAGGTTTCGTTTTATACATATATATATATATATATATATATATATATATATATATATATATAGGGTAAAGTTAAAATAAAAAGACAAATATCCGTAAAAAGAATAAAAAGAATTTTTTTTTTAAAAGTTCTCGAAAAATTCCAAAAAAATTCCACAAGATCGAGTATGTTGGTGCATAAAACTTTTGTAAAAGAAGTTTTTCTAATTTTGAGTTTTTATACGTTTTTTTTAATGCACAAAAAACGAATTTTAATGCGCAAAAAAAATTTTAATGCACAAAAAAAAATTTAATGCACAAAATTTTCAAGTTGTTTTAGTTAGATGCGCAATGTTATTTTGATGAAAAAAGTCAAAAGAAGTTGGGTCCAAAAACGATTTTTTGATGCACAAAAAAACGATTTAATGTACAAACGTATTTTTTTATAATTTTTTTCGGATAAAGTATCTACTTTTAGATAAACTTCCTTTACAACTTTTTCATGCACCAACATACCCGATCTTGTGGAATTTTTCGAGAACTTTTTTTAAAAAAATTTTCTTTTTATTCTTTTTACGGAAATTTGTCTTTTTATTTGATATTTACCCTATATATATATATATATATATATATATATATATATATATATATATATATATATATATATATATATATAGTGTAGCGTTCAATGCAGAACCAATTTTTTATATAGAACTTTACAGAACCACTCAAAATGAATCTGTGCCATTGAATGAGTATGATCAATGGTCAAAATGATATGTGGCTCAACTGTAATAAAATGAAACTTTCGATATCACCTTTTAAAGGGTGGAGGGGTAATATATAGGAATGCCAACTAATTTACGATTGAAAACCGTCATTTATTAGGGTTAAAGGAAAAACAAACTCACCCACATAATCTCTACATATCCCTGCCTTAACAGATCTGGTTTTTGACCAATTAACCATCATCTTTCACAAACATAAAAATAATGCAATAATCTCGATCATGTTCATGGCCGATTAGTAGTTCGATTTTGATAAGGTAATGAAATTGTTATTATCTTGTATTTAATTTGAAGTCCGATTAGTGTCTTAATTTAATAATTGTTGGTATTGAATATCAAACAAAAGTAATAGTGCTTTAAAATAATCGTATGGACATATATGTTGTTTGGGACATCATTGGCTCTGTTTTATCAAAACATTTTCGTATCACCCAAATTTATAAAGAGATTAGACTAAGAGAATATTATAATATAGATTAACAAGGAAAAAATATGAAACCCATCATCTTTTATTACCAAGATACATTTGTATTTGAATTGTGTTTCATTCGATGTGAAATTTTGTGTGTACTATTTATCTTTTTGGTTGGTTATAAATTAAGAGGTTACATGCACATTTTCATGTTTTTAGTTATAAATTTGGAATATTAAAGAATGTACACTAAAAACATATATGTAATTACCATTTCAAGCAAAACAAGTTTTATATTCAAACAATTGTACTTAAAAAAAAACATAGGTAAATTTACAATATTTAAAGAAAAAACACATATGCACCTTAATTTTTCAGAAAAAACATGTATGCTAAAAAAATATATAAAATTAAAAAAAAAATCCGAAAATCAAAGGACTTAAAAAACGTTTTTTTATTTAAAAAAATAAAAAAAAAATGAAAACTATGTTTTACTATTATATCCTTTTAAATTAAATTAAAATATTTAATAATACTAAATTCTCATTGGTCCAAAGTGGTTCTGTAAAGTTCTGTACAAAATAATGGTTCTGCATTGAACGTGCCCAAATGTAGGTTTCTATGTACATTATCATGATAAGAATCGCAAAATATTAATTTGTCAAAATGAATTAGAGTTACCGGTTAAACCTTTAATTATACAAAAGTTACACTTTATACCCCTTCGAAAGCTATGCTTTACAAGTTTAGTCCCAAATCTCATATTTATTACTTTTTACCCAAAACTTATGAAATTTAGTTATTCAAATGTCAAAGTAAGTCACTAAGCTTCCAACTAACTTATTTATCAGCTTATTTTCTAAAAAGAGCTTATTAGATAGTCATTGGGCCTTAAGGCCCAAACTATGGTGCGTTTGGTTTTAAAAGAAAAACAAGCCAACAGATTTACTAAAAAGATAATAATAATAATAATAATAATAATGCTTCATTTGTGACCACGCTTAGGTTCGAACCCAGGTGGTTTGTATTAAGAGTGAGGAGCACCACCAACTGAGCTAGAGACTTCTTGTGTGACACTTAGTCGTTCAAATCTCTTTCGTATGCATGATTCTTCATCAACTCACGTTAGTACAAGGTAGTGTTAAGTAAGCAACTAGGACAAGTTTCGAACTATATTGAGTCTCCCAATATATAGTAGTCTGATTCTTAATAAGTTTTTATCATTCGTTATTTATAGTCCCATCTTATTTAACCACCTCATGTAAAGCCATACTAAGAATCATATTTGCCACTTTGTTTTATAAAACGAGAGATCGAAAATAATTGGTGCAAGCTTGAGTATATCGCTCGACTTAATAAGTTTCTAGGAATTGAAATTGAGAAAAAGACTTACTACACCACAAAGGGTGGGGTAAAACACGACGTCGTAGAGACTTGTGATTGACGAACGACTTGTGCTACTCGAATCACGCCCCAACCAAGATACAAGAACGTAGCTTGGTTTTCTTAGACCACGACTTGAGCTTGAAGTAATTTAGCTAAAGCTTTTCGTCCTTGGCAGCTTTTGAAGGCTTGGTAAATATTGAAAAGTGAGTTTGTTGGGGTGTGCTGGTACGAATCAAGTGAGAAAGAAAGGAGTTTTATATTAAAAGTTGTAATCATGATTTGAGGTGATAGATTGAGTGTGTAAGAGTGGGAAAGTGACAAGAGCATAGGTAAGTTGAGTGTGTAAGTACTTGTAAAGAGAGTCAGATGCACGGTCTTGCTTGCTATTCGATCTCACACTAAACACATGGGGTCGGTTTTGTTTTGTAGCCGAAGTAAGGCAAAACAATAAGGTCAAGTCTCATCTTTGATAACATTACACAATGTGTTGACAAGATGTGGTATGGGCTTGTAAGAATTCATGTGAGTTTGTCCTTGCTTTGTTTGTCTAGGGGATCGATTTACCACAAAAATATTTAAGGGTCGGTTTTGTTTTGCATTGTGTACACCGAAGGTCAAATGAACTTCCTAATGTGACCATAACTAGAATATTACTCCTTTGATATTACTAAGTCATTTGTACGCAATATGTATCTATCCAAAAACGAGCTTTTGATTTATTAGAACATGTTTATAAATTTTGGACCAGGGATCGAACACGCTGAGCTTTGTGGATAATTTGGTCATCATTCAATCGAATAAATGGAAATGAATTGTCAATCTAAATTCACAGCTAGAAGCTTAGTCGAGTCTCAAGTTTAGTGAAATTGGGTTGGTTTGGGCCATGAACAGTGACAGGCTTAGGATTTGCCCGAGCACAATGATTAAGTAAGGGTGGGTTTGGTTGTTTTAAGCATTGGGCCGAGGCCTAATGTAAATAGGATGCGTTTAGTTTAGTTTTCGTAAGCCCGAAATGTTTTGCAAAACTCGTTAAATCATTTCATGATACGTAAAGTCATAAATGGTATTTGGTTTATTTTATTCGCGATAATAGACTATCATGATACGTACAAATGAGTGTGACACAAGGAATGTGAGAACGTGTTATGACATTTAGATTAACATAGTTGAATAAAAGCAAAAATTTAGCCTGTAAAAATGGTTAATTAAATCGTGACGACTGACGATAGATTACTCTCGTTAATCATTCACAACTAAGAGGGGAAATTTACGGGATATTACACCATACAAGATTTGCATGGATATATAACTCTTGGAAGTTTCTCCACGATGAGACTTACATACACGCTATTGCTACAATGGATATTTTAAACCTATACGTGACAGAATCCATGCTTATTATTCTTATTGCAGTGACTTAGACATAAGTAAAGCATTTTCGTCAATAAAAAAAGAGTTGATTGCATTTTTGGTCCTTGTCGTATGGCCAAATTTCATATTTGGTCCCTAAAACTTTAAAAGTGCACTAAACGTCCTCATTTTGAAAATTCCGTTGCATGTTTGGTCCCTGAGACTAGACAACATTAAAATTTTACAGACCAAATATTCAATTTGGCCATACCATAGGGACCAAATCTGCAAGTTAGCTATACCACATGGAAAAAAATGCAACGAAAACTTCAAAATTGGGACGTCCAGTGAATTTTCAAAGTTTTAGGGACCAAATCTGCAATTTCGCCATACCACATGGACTTAAAATGCAATTAACTCAAAAAAAAGTAAAGCATTTTTGAAGAAAAACAAAGTAAAGCATTTTCGTAAATTGCAATAACTTAGAGATTATTAACCCATGCTTAGTATTCTTACTAGTTTAATGACCCGTGAAATTCACGAGGCCTTAAGAAACCGTTTACAGTATTTATATAAGAGATAGATTTATGATATTATGTAAAAAAGATTACATGTTAGATGTATGAATAGAAAATATTAATGCTAAATATTTAACGTGATTGTAAGTTATAAACGTTGAACAAATATTTTTTATTATTGTGTTATATATGTTTATTTGAACGTAATTATTGTAACGGAATAACTTTAATATGACTGTAATCTATACAATATTATTTAATACACTAAAATTATATTTTACCTTTTAGATCATGTTATTGTTCATACGGTTAAACTCGTTTGAACGTCTAAAATGGTTAACTGTGAACGGAACTGCGGGTAACCGCTCATTTTAGGTACCCGCATGTCCGGTTACCCGCTTAATATGGTTCAATTTCTTGTAATAAAATAAATTATCCGCCCCGCAAAGCCAACCCACAACCACAAGCAAGGGGAATAATAGTAGGAAGCAGACAGAAGCTAGTTTCCCTAAGGTTTCTTGTTTTCTTTTCTCTGGGGTCACGGTTCCAAGCTCTGAGTGAAGCCCCAAAAAGGCGTAATCTCAGAGCATTTGAACTAGGGAAGTGACCCGCATTGAAAATGCTTAACTGTAATAAGTAAACAGTAGTAAAAAGCTAGTTATCCTACGGTTTCTTGCTTTAGTCATACTGGATTTCTTGCCTTACTCACGTATCCTGATGTTGTTGTTGTTGTGGATGTATGTGAAGCTTTAGTTGTTTAGTTTATGTTTCTTAAATAATTATTCTTAGGGTTCTTAGAGTTTTAGATATAACACAACACCGTTCAGGCCATCACAATTCAGAAGTATAAGACTCCTCACATGAAGCTCCCTATTATTGTATTATGTTATCAACATAATACCGTTCGGGCCATCATAATTCAGAAGTTAATACTCCTCACATGAAACTCTTTACTATTGAGTTATGTTGTTATTAGGGTTTAGTTATAATATAACACCATTCGGGCCATCATAATTCAGAAGTATATGCAATAATCGTTTGAGGAGTCAGGGCACTTTAAATCGTAAACCCAACAAACTCGTCAGAACGAAATATCTACATAGTAATCCTCACATGAAGCTCCCTAGTATTGTGTTATGTTTCTAACTTTAAAATAGGTTTGCTATATATATGAAATAGTTTATTTTATACCCTTTAAGTTTAATATATTTACAAAATCTACTCTAGACTTTATAATACTTATGTTACTTAGGTTTATAACTATCTAGACTTAACACTATTAGTCCCTATACTTATATATTTTAGGAAAATGACAGAAATGACCCTTGGACTTATAAGTTTTCTATATTTACCATTTATACCCTTAACTTCATAACTTTTGCAAAACTAGTCCTTTTAAGTTTATAACTTTTTAACTTTTTTATCCTAGGGTTTTATAACTTTGCAAAAAGGGTCCTTATACTTATAGCTTCTAAAAAATGTCAAAAATAGTCCCTAGACTTAATATTTTCAGAAAATTACCATATATACCCCTATGCATGGAAAACTTCGCAAAACTAGTCCTAATTCCATGCAAACTATATTTTTATGAAACAAAAAGGTTTTCTAGCTTATGTTTAATTAATATTAGCTTATCTAAGTTACCTAAACTAGCTTAGGGCTTATGTAAAGGACTTATAGCATATAATTAGAGTTTAATCTATAATTAGGGTTTTAAAAAGTAAACTAGCAAATGATTATGACCAAGGCTTAGGCAAGGGTTCTAATGGGATCTAAGGCATCGTAATACTATCCTAAGACTAAACTAAAGCTAATAGAACAAGAAATGAAAGCTTACTTGGCTAGGGAAAGGTTAACGAGGGATCCTAGGGTTTTCTAGGGCAAAATGGAACTCGAAAAGCATGCAAGGCTATACCACTCGACTCATTTGTTTCCTAGGAATCTTGTACTGCTACCAAGGCAAGAAGATTGAGGGTAAAGAGAAGTGAAGGTGTGAGTTTGAAAGAAGGGAATAATGAGGGTATTTATAGGGTCGTTTGGCCTTGGTGAGCAAGTAACGGGAGTTAGAGGTGTCAAGGGGGGGGTGACTAAGCTAAGCTACCTAATGACTAATGGAAGCTATAAGGTTGACTAGGCTAGGCTACAATGGCGGTTTAGGGTTTATGTAAGGGAGATGAGGTCGCGGAGTGAAGGTGGTGACAAGGAGGTGATGCACCTCCTTGTGAGGTGCTAGAGTGCTAGGTTGGTATAAGGGAGGTGCTAGGGTGCTTGGTTGGTTGTTTAGAGGTGTTTGGTAACTAGTTTTAGGTTTTTAGGTTTAATTTTATCCTAGTTTCACCTAGAGTGGGTTTAGGGTTTTGCCTAGGGTTTAGTGCCTAAGTTAGGTTCCTAAGAGTTTTTAGTGACTAATCCTAAGTCCTAAAGGGCTTGTACTAAGTGGTGGTAGCTTATGGGAAAATGTAACACCCCCAAAATCGGGTCCAGCGGAAGCATACATGTTATTGGGGTGCTACTCAATCTGTATCATAACACAAGTACAAAGAACGGTTTTTATCTCAACCATTTAGAATAACTTTCATTATCAAAAATATTCAAATTTACATCGTTCAAAAATAGTGCGGAAATACAGGCCCATATAAGAGTTTAAGCGGTCCCAAATACATTTCAAAGTTGTCTATGACCATGTCATGCCAAAGCCTTCAATAGTTAGCTATCGCCTTAAACCTGAAAATACATGCTAAAAAGTGTCAATACGAGGTTGGTGAGTTCATAGGTTTATAATAAAACAGTAGTATTGTAAGTTCAATAGAGTTTTGTGACCATTGTGTGGCTCACAATGTCATGAAAATAGTGTTTACCTTACAATAAAATTAGAATTGTGGACCATGAGTAGAGTGTGTGATCATTACAACGAATATAATGTCACATAGTAAATAGTCTATTACGCTAGCACTAAGTTCATGCAACCGAAACTAGACAGTTCAGTGCGCTACAATATAGCACATAAATAATAATCAGGGGCCCATAGCAAGTGTTTAACTCAATACACTCGTAGTCCGACTTGATATACGCTCGCATTGACCCGTCTGGCCAACCGAACGAGGGGAGTCACCCCCAAATAGATCTATTTATATCAATCGCGCTTCCCAGCAGGAATTAACGGCTCATGAAAGTGGGCATAATAGTGGGTTCAGGGCTTAGGCTAACTGCGCAATAGTTTTGAGCAAATAAAATAGTATTGTGGTCCAGAAAACGTTTTGCATTTTTCTCACCCCATAGTTGTAAAACAAATATAAGAAAAGTGGGGCTATAAACTAACATTTGTGTCCATAATAAGGTAATCCAGTATGCAATAAGTAAATAGTCATGTTTCAATTAAGAGCAAGTAACACGTTTAAGTATAAACAAGAATTGAGTTTAGTTAAAAACGAGCATGTATTCTCCCCCAAAACAGTTATAAAACAAGTAAAAGTAGGGGCCATGAACTCACCTCAATGGAGTATGCAGTAAACCAAGTGAGTCAAATAGAGTGTGGCACCAACACGCGACCTAGATTAGTATGGCAAGTCTTAGTTTACGGTTTCAGGTTTGAGACTCGATGAGTTTAACTAAGTTTAAAAGTGTTAAAAGCATTTGTGTTATTGTTGCTTGTGTGGCAGCATTTAAGTTTAAAACAGTTTTCTAAGCGTTTGCAAGTATTGGCTCTTGGAAGTGCATAAGTATTTACATATAAATAACAAAACATTATAGACGAGCGAGCCTTCGATTTTCTGGTAACCATGAGGCGAGGTACAAAAAGAATAATCACGTTTAAATATAGACAAATTTCGTTTTACCAGAATGCTAATTAAAGTGTATATGTATATTTATATAATTAACCATTAGTTGAAATAAAAGTGGGTGGCTATTAATATGCCGTTGCTATAAATAAATTTCATGTACTCATTTTATGAGATATGGATTAATGTTTAAAAAAATAGCTTCTTAAGTTTTAACTCATAACTTATAATGTTTATAAAACGTGTTTAGAAATTTTTAAAGTGTCGTAAATGAATCGGGTATCAATGCTCGTGTTTAATTCGTGAGGTACGTTGAGAATTGTGAATTGATAAGAAAATATTTCACAAATATTAGCATTTACACTTGCTGTCAAACCAAATGCACTCTCGTTGGCATGAATTTAATGGGCTCGGCCCACAGCCATTTACGGTCCAACACACGAGCCCAAAAATTAAGACAAGGTTAACCCAAATCCAAATTACCAACTTAACCCAATTTCATAATAAGGTTAGCCTAGTTTCAAAAGATTACAGTTTGACTCATTATGCTATAGGCTGTGTTGTATCTAGGGGTGTTCACGGTTCGGTTAATTAACCGAATAAACCGAAAACCGAACCGAACCGAAATAAAATCGAACCGAACATATAACCGAACCGAACTTGTTAAAACCGAACCAAACCGAATTAAAAATTCGGTTTTCGGTTTGGATATGGGTTTAGCTATCTGAACCGAAAACCGAGTTTATATAAATATATATATATATATTTTTTTTATATATTTATATTATTTTAAATATAAAAATATCCATTAAAATTTTATACTAATATAAAAAAACATTTTTTTATGCTTGAAATATTTTTTTTGCCAAAAATATATATAATAAAATTCAAAAAAAATATAAATAGTGTAATTTAAGTAAAAAAATCGGTTTTCGGTTTTGACCCATAACCCAACCGAACTTCGGTTCGGTTCTCGGTTCGGTTCGGTTATAGATATTTTCGGTTCGGTTCGGTTTTCGGTTATGACCCAAAAAATTTTTTTAACCGAACAACCCGAACCGAATAAACCGATTAACCGATAACCGAACCGATGAACACCCTAGTTGTATCTCGCTTTTGACCACAGTGGGCAAATCCAAACACTTTAACATTTAACTCCAAGTCATTTAATTCATTTAAGCCTTTGAAAAAAAAATGTACATCGAAGCACGAGTAAAAAAATATATATGTACCACTCAAATTTAACCCAAAACCAACTCCAATTTTAACCCATTTTACTAGACAAAACACATAAAAGTGTATTACTAAAACCCCCTTTATATCTGCAAGTTTGAAAGGAGCAAAAATCAAAACCACCCACTGTAATTCGACCCACAACAAAACATACCCAATTCAAAAGCAAGTTTAACCAATGTACTATTTTGAGTCTCGCTGACACAGTGAGCCAAAGAAAAATAAAAGGAACAAAATACTTGTGACTTGGGTGGTGTCTCGACACACGACCAAACATAACCAAATCTAAATTTTGTCAAACCGGTTGGTAGCTTATTACAGTAGTGTTATACATATGGAACAAAACCAAGCACACCCATTTGATGTTACAGCCAAAGAAGAACAAAGGAGAAAAGGGTACCCACTATTGGGGTGATGGTTCTCGACAGCAGACACAAAAGTTGAAACCAAGTATATTCCTATTAGCCAAGATTAATACAAAACAGGATTTTAACATCCTTTAAACAAATCGACCAAGCCGGAAATCAAGACAACACGAAAGTTAACGCAAATAAGCAAATCGGCCAATAAATATAACACTTCCAATCCGAGCCATTCTTAGTTTAAGTCTTTAGTTTTTTTTTTTTTAAATCATTAGTTTGCCACACAAGAATTAGTTCAAAAACAACAATTTAACCGCTCATAAATACGGGTCGATCGATATAAACAAAATACCATTAACACATCTTTCGTAAAAATCAACAAAGTAAACTTGTAGATTAAGAATGAACAAGATCCTTACAATATGAAACCGATTGAGGACGCAAATAAACCAAACTCGATCCAAGCAAGCAAATCCCACCACAGCTCCTCTTGAGTTTTGTAAGTGAAGTTTTGAGTTGTGGTTTGCTTGTGGACCGATTGTGGGATAAGAAGGGAAAAAAACGAGTGGAGTTAATCACACTTTCTTCATATCAGATGGGGTATTGCCATAAGAAGTAAAAAAAATCGCTCTCCCCGTAGGCCTCATCCTTTTGCGCTGACCACCATAGTTGGGACAAGGGTCAGACCCGGGTGGCTTCAGAGATGCTTGGGACCTCATCTTGGAGCCTTGTTGTCAGTGATATGTATTCAGATCTGCGTTGCTTCAGATGGTGGGGGAGGAAGATGTTCAGAGGGAGAGACAGGCGTGTAAGGGTGTGTGGGGATAAGGGAGATGAAAAACGTTTTAACGTTTTATTTTTATTTTATTTTTTATTTTTTTATTTTTATTATTATTTTTTTTATATATACGTTTTAAATTAAAAGTGAGGTATAGAAAGAAAGTAAAGTTTATTCAAATAAAGGTAGTATTTGATTAATAGGTTTAAGCGTACCTTGTGTTTCGTTGAGCTCTGGTTTAATTCATTGTTTTCCCGGTTGACGTGAGCATGAGTGATATCATTTTCGAGTGCGTCTTTATAAAAGTCGTATAAAAACAAGGTTTTTGGTTCCCGGATAATAAGTATTGTTTATGCCGTTACTAGATTATGTTAGTACGCGTATGGTGTTGTGTGCGAGATATTTCTCGTAAATAATAAGTAATAGTCCGAAAACGAAAATATTCACATTTTCTAATGAAATAAACCATGTAGTGAATTACTGTATGCTACAGAGTACGGGTTCGTTTCCCCGAAATAGTTATGTAAGCTCATGTATGCTTAGATAAATAGTTGGGAAATAATAAATTGACATTTAGTATTTAAAATTAGTTTGGAAAATTCCGGTTTGTTACAGAAAAGTTTGGGAAGGTTTGACCTAGTTTTCGGGAAGTTATAACCTAGTTATGGTTTTGTGCCTAAGAGACTTGTACCTAAGCTCTAATGTGTTGTACTAGTGCCTAAGGGTCCTAAGGTATCCTAATGTTCCTAAAGTAACTCATACTTAAGCCTTGGACACTTTCAAACTACTTTAACTAAGCATATAGGGTTTAGTAAGCACATAGGTCTAATTAGGGTTTGTTATGGTTTTGTGGTAAGTTTAGTGTGTTAGATTGGTAAATTATTTATTATTGTGTTGTTGTGATCTTATGCTTGACATACCAGGGGTTTATAAGGTGTGAGTGTTGAATTGTTTGGCTTTGTGAGGATACGTGGGCAAGTCTAGAGAGTCATGCAAGTAATGAATGCACATAAAAAGCAAAAATTTACCTGAAATACCTACTATACATTGGCGGAGCCAGGAAAAATGATCACCGGGGCCCATCGAACAACAAGTAAAAAAACATGTTAAAAATGTATTTTTTGTGTAATTTGAAGTCGGGTTGGGTTTTATTTGAAGGGAAAAACCGTGCTACTTCATTGCAATTAACACTAAATAATAGATGTAGGTGTCAAATAACTTATTGTTGGTACCTTTTATAAATTTATCTTAACGTAGATTGTACATCATATCTATAAAACTAAAAAAAACATACCAACCATTACACAAGACTATTGGAGAAATAAAAAATTGTTTTAAACAAAAAGGAGCCAAAGTGATAGTATACTGCATAGTAGTACAAAATCAAAGTAACTTTTGACTTTTTCTTTCCCACTCCCTGTTCATCACCCCTGTTCCTTTTTTCACATTTTTCGACCAAACAGAGCCATCGAAAAATGTGGTTTTTTGCGCATTAGAGCTTAGTTGACACTGAGATTGTTAATTCTCAGTGAATGTTGAGGGCACTCGGATTAACAAGCTGAGGGCACTCACCTTTTTTTTCTACCAATTTGTTTTTATTCCTACATGATTTGGTGTGTCTAGGAGAGGTTTGTTGGGGGCAACTTGATACGCCTGGGCCCGAGGCCATGGCTTATTTATGTCTTAGGGTTTTACCCTACTTTGTCTTATAAATACTATTGTAATCATTTATTATATTCAATCAATCAAAGTTTAAGATAAACAAATCTCTAGTTCTTCTGTCTATTTTTTTAAGGAGCTCGCACACGCTAAAAGTGGTGCCTTATCCCGATACAAACCCTAACCGGGTCGTATCAATTGGTGCTCTCATTGAGAGCTCTCGTTTAGAGGGTTTTTTATTAGGGTTCCAATCTTAAAAAAAAAAAAAAAAAAAAAAAAAAAAAAAAAAAAAAAAAGTTACTGTTCATCAGCACTATTCATCCTAGAGTACTGTTCATCGATCACTATTCACGGCTACTGTTCATCACGAGTTACTGTTCATCAGAGAAAACAAAAACAAAAAATCTTCTTCGAGATATTGTTCATGGCATCGGGCAGCAGTGATCGGGACGCACTATCTTGTTAGTCGATGTATTTGTGTTTGAGTCCATATGGTATTTGTGTGGGCTAAGGCCCGAGTCTAGAATATCCTTGTATTGGTATTTATATACCACCATCATAATTAATAAGATACGGTTCATTCCAATTACCTACATGGTATCACAGCCTTAAACTCGATCCTACAAAACCCTAATTTTTTTTTCCAGCTTCTTTGTCGATCGTTAGCTAAGGTTTGATAGCTAGTCGACTGTTGGTTCTCAGTTCTAAACGTCGATCGTTTGCTGCTGTTTGATAGCAAGTCGCACGTTGAGGTTTCTGCTTGTCGATTGTTGGTTCTTCTTGTTTGATACACCTGTCGCCATTGTTACGTTTGCTTTGTTTTGTGCTACTGTTCAGTTGGGTTTGTTTTGTGTTTGCTCCACCAGGCGACCACTGCTAACCTACACCCACCTACTGTTCTATTTTTTGTTCTCTAAACCAAGCCCTAATCTTCCTTCTTCAAGTTACTGTTATATTACAACCCTAACCTAACAACACCATGACTGGTTCTAATCCCCCACCCCCTGTTATTTTACTTTCTGATAAACTAATGACCATCAACAATATCCCCACTCTTGTTCCTGTCAAGTTAGATGTTGAGGAGATGAATTACTCATCATGGACTTATTTTCTCAAACATCTATGCAAAGGCCACTCCATCTTGGATCACTTACTAGGCAAGACCTCGGATGATGCTACTTCAAGTGCTCCACCGTCACCTCCCGATGCCGAATGGTTGAAGATTGACACAATTGTTCTCTCTTGGATCTTCATTACTTTGTCTCCAACGCTTCAACAACGCCTTGTTAATGCGGATCCTCAAACGGCCAAGGAGGCACGGGACATGCTTGCTTCAATCTTCAATGACAACAAGCGCTCTCGCTCTATTGCATTGAAGGCTGAGCTTCGTGCTATCAAACTTGGGGATTTAAGTATTGATGCTTATTTTCGGAAGATTGAAAACATGGCTACTATATTATCAAGTTTGGGTTCTCCTATTAGCAATGATGACATTGTTACTTTTGCCTTGGAAGGGTTGCCTGCGAAGTATGATAGTGTTTCCACTATCATTGCTCATCGTGAAGTTTTTCCGGATCTTAACACGGTGCGGTCCATGCTTACAACGGAGGAGATGCGTTTAAAGACTCGTGGACTGGATACTCTTGTTGATTCTAGTTCTTCCTCACCCATGGTTTTATTGGCAAATTCGAACTCAAATATGAGGCGTACTAATAATTCTAATGAAAAGGTAAACAAACCTTGTTTCCTTTTTGCTCAAGGTTCTTGTCGGTTTGGTGTTCATTGTAAGTTCCTTCATGATGGCATCCATAACAATCCTTCGAAACGCCCGTCATCTGCTATTGTTGCTCCAGGGACACCTTTGTCCTCCAATGATTTGGTAACTCTTCAATCTCTTTTGGCTAAGCTTGGTATTCAAGGTGTTATGCATGGGGGGTACTATGTCGACTACTCCAAACCAAAGTCAGAACTCTTCTGTCTCACAACCCCTTGCATGTTACGTGAGCCCACCCCCGGGTTTTGGGCCTTCGACCCAATCAATATTCCCTCATCATATTCTTAATGCAAACGGGGGGGGGGGGGGGGGGGGGGGTTCATCAAACCCAAGGGGGTCAATCTGCTTATCAAGGGGTTCAATTTGGCGGTTCTTATCAGGGGGTTCAAGCAGGTTTTTCAGGCGGTTCAACACAGCAGCAGGGTTCGTGTTATGGTTCAGGGGGTTCGCACCCGCTGCCGGGTCAGTTTTCATTTACCGGGGGTTCACAACAAGGGTCTAATATCTATGGTTCAGGGGGTTCACAGCCACAACAGGTTCACCTTCCTTCGAATGGTCCACAGCAGGGGGCAGTTATGTCGGGTCAAGAAACTACATTACCTCATGCGTTTACTACTGAAACTCTTCATGCTCCCGCCGATGGTAATTGGAACATGGATACAGGTGCGTCCTCTCATATTAATGATGATATCAATTGTCTAAATGATGTTTTTAATTCGTGCATTCATCCCTCTGTTGCGGTTGGTGATGGGCATTCCATTCCTGTCATTAACTCTGGCCATAGCATTTTGCCAACTCCTACGCGTCCCCTTCATTTAAATAATGTTTTAATTACTCCTAATATTGTCAAAAATTTAATCTCTGATCGTCAATTTGTCCGTGATAATTATTGTACTGTTGAGTTTGACCCTTTTGGTTTTTCTGTTAAGGAGTTTCAAACGCGTCGGGTGCTGCTCCGCTGTGATAGCAATGGCGATCTTTACCCAGTCACTCAGTCTTCCACCGTTCCGCATGCTTTTCTAGCGAGTCAGTATACGTGGCATCAGCGTCTTGGACATCCAGGAAGTGAAGTGCTACGTCGTGTCCTTTCAAGTAGTTCTATTTCTTGTAATAAAGAGAAGTCTCCCGTTCTTTGTCATGCTTGTCAGCTTGGCAAACACGTGAAACTTCCGTTTGTCAGTTCTAGTAGTTTGGTTAAGTCGTCTTTTGATATTGTACACTCAGACTTGTGGACTTCCCCAATTCCGAGTCTTTCTGGCTTTAAATATTATGTCTTGTTTATGGATCATTATTCTCAGTTTGTTTGGGTTTATCCTTTAGTCAATAAATCTGATGTTTTGTCTAAATTTAATTTGTTCCGTAGCTTTGTTCGTACTCAATTTAAGTGTGACATTAAGTCTTTTCAGTGTGACCATGGTGGGGAATTTGATAACCAAGCTTTTCATAAACTATTTTCAGATAATGGGATTCAATTTAGATTTTCTTGTCCTCGTACCTCTCAACAAAATGGGAAATCTGAGAGGATGATTAGAACTATCAATAACCTTATTCGTACTTTATTATTTCAAGCACATCTTCCTCCTAATTATTGGGTAGAGGCTCTTAATATGGCTGTTTTTCTTTTAAATATATTACCATCACGTGCCATTGACAATGAAGTCCCATTTACTCGCCTCTTTGGGTTAACACCTGACTATAGTCTTTTGCGTACTTTTGGGTGTCTTTGTTATCCTCACATTGATACTAATAACAAACTTGGTGCTCGGGCCACACCTTCCCTTTTCTTAGGTCATGCCACCAATCATCGTGGTTATCGTTGTTTAGATTTGAACACCAATAAAATTATTCTTTCACGCCATGTTACCTTTGATGAAACTGTTTTCCCGTTTGCCACAACTCCCACTGTAACCACTCCCACTGCCAGTTCTTCTTATGAATTTTTGGATGACTCATCTAATGTCATTTCTAATATTCTAAGATTATCTCCCACCACTACACCCAATGTTCCTCCACCTGATGCATCTGTTGAGCCTCCTAGTCCATCTCCTGCACCCACACCAACGTCACAACCGCCACCAACACCACCAACGCCACCAACACCACCAACACCTGTTGAGCCTCTAATTCCACAACCCACTGGTTCGATTCACCCCATGGTCACTCGTGCTCGTGTCGGGATTACTCGTCCCAATCCTCGTTATGTTGGTCATGTGTCTACGATTTCTCCTTTACCACGATCTCCTAGTGATGCGTTTCGTAATCCCAATTGGCACAATGCTATGTGTGAAGAGCACGATGCACTTATTAAAAACAAAACTTGGATTCTTGTACCAAAACCCCCAGATGCGAATGTTATCCGTAGTATGTGGCTGTTTCGTCATAAGTATTTAGCAGATGGCACTCTAAGTCGATACAAGGCACGTCTTGTGGCCAATGGTAGTAATCAAATAGAGGGTGTGGATGTTGATGAAACTTTTAGTCCGGTTGTTAAACCTGGCACTATTCGGACAGTTCTTAGTTTAGCTATTTCTCGACATTGGCCGGTACATCAGCTGGATGTCAAGAATGCTTTTTTACATAGGGATTTGGCTGAAACAGTTTATATGTATCAGCCACCTGGGTTTCGTGATCCTGTTCATCCTGATTATGTATGTTTATTGCAACGTTCGCTATATGGTCTTAAGCAGGCTCCTCGGGCATGGTTTCAGCGATTTGCTAATTATATTACTACTGTTGGCTTTTCTCCAAGTCGTTGTGACTCCTCTTTATTTATTTATAAACAGGGTGATGATACTGCATTTTTGTTACTCTATGTGGATGATATTGTGCTCACTGCTTCGTCTGATGGTTTATTACAGCAAATAATTGCTTCTTTACATAAGGAGTTTGCTATGACAGATTTGGGTGCTCTTAATTATTTTTTGGGTATTTCAGTCATGCGAGACTCTTCTGGGATGTTTTTGTCACAGCGTAAGTATGCTATGGAGATATTGGAACGTGCTCATATGGTTGATTGTAACTCTTCTCGGACTCCTGTTGACACAGAGTCTAAATTAGGTGATGATGGTGATCCGGTTTCTGATCCGAAGTTATATCGTAGTCTTGCTGGTTCTTTGCAGTATCTTACATTTACTAGACCTGATATTTCCTATGCTGTGCAGCAGGTTTGTCTTTTTATGCATGATCCTCGGGAGCCTCACTTCTCGGCTCTTAAGCGGATCTTGAGGTATGTTCGGGGTACATTATACTATGGTTTGCAGTTGTTTTCTTCATCTACTTCTTCATTGGTTGCTTATTCTGATGCTGATTGGGCTGGATGCCCTACTACTCGGCGATCGACTTCTGGCTATTGTGTTTTTCTCGGCAACAATCTTCTCTCCTGGTCCTCTAAGCGTCAACCGACGCTTTCTCGTTCCAGTGCTGAGGCAGAGTATCGTGGGGTTGCCAATGCTGTTGCTGAGGCATGTTGGTTGAGGAATCTTTTACGTGAGTTGCACACACCTTTGTCTTCTACTACGCTAGTCTACTGTGATAATGTTAGTGCTGTTTACCTATCTTCTAATCCGGTTCAACATCAACGTACGAAGCATATAGAGATAGACATTCATTTTGTACGGGATTTGGTTGCTGCTGGTCAAGTTAGAGTGCTTCATGTACCATCACGTTATCAGTATGCTGATATTTTTACCAAAGGATTACCATATGCTTTATTTCAGGAATTTAGGTCCAGTTTAAGTGTCCGGTGTCCTCCCGCTCAAACTGCGGGGGAGTGTTAGTCGATGTATTTGTGTTTGAGTCCATATGGTATTTGTGTGGGCTAAGGCCCGAGTCTAGAATATCCTTGTATTGGTATTTATATACCACCCATCATAATTAATAAGATACGGTTCATTCCAATTACCTACATATCTAAGCTTTTGCAAATGGGTACGGTGGCCGAATACGAGAATAATTTTATGATTCTTAAAAATCAAGTAACAGGGATCTCAGAATCTTTATTTAAATCGATTTATATATCGGGACTTAAACCGCTTCTACAATGTGCACTCTTAAGGTTAGCGCCTACAAATTTAGGAGAAGCCTATTCCATGGCCCGTATGATGGAGGCTTGTTTTGAGATAATTGCAAGGAAAAAGCTGAACAATGAAGAGAAAATAGATATCGTTCTATCATGGCCAAGTGAAGAAGCTCCATATGTGATTAAAGAGTCCTTAGATGCTAATGAAGATATTCGTGTTATTGAGGTTAGTAGCGTGATAAACGATGTTTTTGATATTGGTCAGAGTAATGTGGAAAGCATGGAAGTTCGTAGTGAGTTTAGCCAATTTTCAGAAAATAAAAAAAGTGTGGAAGATGTTGTTGTGGGTGGTGGTGAAGCGTGTAGGGTTGACGAAGATGAGTCGAATATAGTGATATCGCTACTTAAGGATGGAGGTGGTATATCTGATGGTTGTATAGATGAAATAAATTTGGGTTTAATCAAGGAGTTTGTGATTAAGATGTTGGAGGGTAGAGATGTTCTCGGTGAGAGTTTGGTTGTTAGTTTGAAGTGGGTATATCGCAAGAAGGGTCGTGGGGCAGCAAAAGATGGAAGAATGGTGTTGTGTTATGTCCACGGCAAAGGAATACGAAAGAAGAAAAATGTGAAGGCTGCAATTCAAAGAAGATTATGGGATCCCGGATTACGCCAATGTTGCAGGAGGATGGACTGCCCAAATTAATCAAGAAGTCCAACCGTATGGCATAAAGATTATGTCATATAATCTATCTTTATTTACATGTCTTTGTTTAGGATTATTTTCATGTTTCTTTAGGAAAGTCGATTAAGAATGTTTTAAAACAACACCTTGAGGGCAAGGTGGTCTTGAAGGAGTGGGGAATGATACGCCTGGGCCCGAGCCCATGGCTTATTTAGGTCTTAGGGTTTTACCCTACTTTGTCTTATAAATACTATTGTAATCATTTATTATATTCAATCAATCAAAGTTTAAGATAAACAAATCTCTAGTTCTTCTGTCTATTTTCTTAAGGAGCTCGCACACGCTAAAAGTGGTGCCTTATCCCGATACAAACCCTAACCGGGTCGTATCACAACTCCCCCGGTACTTTTAACATGGCTCCGCCCCTGCTACTATAGGTATTTGTAATGGGAATGATAGTGATGAGATTTTGTGGGTTGTTAAAGTAGTCCCTGCCAACTTCGAATAATAATTAGTGATTCGATTACATAGTACATAACCAGAAGGTAGTCCCTGCCAGCCTCAATTCAACGCATCTATGGGGCAGAACCCCACAGATTTCACCTTGAAGGAAAACCTCACGGAGAGACTCAAACCTGAGACCTCTCGCATGTGGTAACAACATCACCAAGGTCACCATTCAGTTGGTTTTCGTTTTTCATTTATGATTTAAGAGTTGTCATTATTGTTGTGCTAAAAATCTATATAGTTAGATGAAAAAATATAAATTATGTAATTCGAGTTATTTAGGTCAACACGTGAACCGAATTCAAATTTGGTTTTCGGTTAAGTTTAAAATTTGAATCCGGTTCGGTTTTGGATTCTATCCAAAAGTTTTTTAACCAAACTAACCGAACCAAATAAATCAAATAACCTGATAACCGAACCGATGAACACCCTAAAACCAAGTTTGATACTCAATTATCTCCTACTTGTTAAAGCAAATGTTTTTTTTATAGCAATGTTGTTTGAAAATTTTAGTGAGAAAATAAAGTTGTAAAAATGTATTATAGGAAGTACACTATTAAGGGATTTGCTAACGGGTGCCCACTGGGCACCTTATAAGGTGTAAATACATAGAAACTTTGAGCGTATTAAATTAAAAACCATACTTAATTATGGTAAATTATATATTTAAGTAAGGTTTATTAAATGCATATTGTATTGTAAAAAGAAAGTTTTATTGTATTAATTAGACATTAAATGCATTTGTTTACATTTTATAAGATGCCCAGTGGGCACCCGTTAGCAAATCCCCATTATTAAACATATTTTTATGTTTAAACAAAATATTTGTGTCCATCATATTAGTGGAGATAATTAAACTTTGGTTTCGGTTTCGAAATATAACCTCTCTCTCAACCCAACCGTTTACCCCAAAAATTGAAAAATCTGAAGAATCTATACTATCTATAAAGAGAAAATGGTCAAAAAGTCAAGAAGTGAAAAGTGAAAAAGTTGAAATTAATGTATTGACTAAATTACCCTTAATTAATCTATCTTTGACAACTTATAAACTATCTTAAAAAAATTAAACTATCTTTGAAAACCATAATTACATTGCATAAAAATGACTCTTTTATTCCTCATAGAGTAAAAGTGACGGATACAATTTTTTTTTCTTTTTTTTAAATGGTCATATCAAAGAATAGAAAATGATATAAAATTGTACATCTCTGGAGCTAATGACATTTGTTTAGAAAACTTGGATTAAGGTTTTATATTAAATATATGTAATTGCAAAATAAATATCAAAATAGATCTTTGTTGGTTGGACATTTGTTTATTTGACTCGCTACAGTCTTATAATTTGCACACTTTTTATTTTGCTCGAGACACTTACTGTATAAGTTTACAGAGCACACTATAAATACAATACAACTATGTTATCCACAAAATAAAGTATCAAATTAAAACGTGTGCAAATCAATTTTATTATTTTTATATGGAAATTTTGTAGTGTTATTTGTGATAGGATCAAGGTTTAATAAATACTAGACGACTACCCATGCATAACAACGACATTTTATAATTGTTGCATTTTTTTTTGTACACTTTCCTTCAACCGTTTAATTACTATTTTCCTGATAGTTGATCACTTTACTTTTGATTTACGGACATATCAATCGGTTATGCACATGTTATATAAAAAGAGGCATATACATATTGGAGGTTTCGAAAATAACTAGACGAGTATTCATGCATAACAACGGGATTTTCTAACGGCAAACAGTTATAGTTAAACAAAACACTTTAACCAAAGCATCACTATTACTATCTGCCGCTATAAATCCCGTTGCTATGCACAGGTACTCGTCTAGTATATTCTGAACGAAAATGAAAAGCCTTAAAAGGGTTTTTCATCATTTTCGATTATCTACAAAACCCTTCAACAGTTTTAACCAATATCCAATACATCATGAGGTCTGTCATTCTTCTTTTTAATCATTTCTTTTTATATTATGAAATATGAAATATGTTTTCTATCATTGTTTTAAGATTTTGTATAATTGTGTCTATTTGATTAAGCTTTATTGTTGGCTTATCTGCTAATTCGATTTCGGCTTATGTTTCGTAAGCCCAAATGTTCCGGCTTCTTCCGAGTTAGAGTATATAAGCTTAGTATGATATAATATAAAACCATAAGTCTCAAAATAAGCTAAAAAATTCGAAGCCGAAATCTACTTTGCTGATAAGACAACAAATAGCTTTAAAACACCCCCATAATAAGCTCATAAATCAATTAATAAGCCGGAAAAGATGTGCTTATGAAAAATAAGCCGGGCCGAATAAGCTCATAAGCCCCATAATAAGCTTAAACAAACACCCTCTAAAGATGTTTTTCTATGTGGCTTTATTGTACCAAATTGCGAGAACATCATGCGAGATTTTGTTGTATATGATAGAAATAGGGCTGTTACTATAGGACTATGTAAGGAATAATGAACCTATGTAGTTTCACCCAAAATGCGGTTAAGGGGAGGGTGGTATCTGGTTTGAGTTTGCGGCGGCGGGTTGCGTTACTTAGTCGGTCAAAAGGTAAAAAACCATGGTTACCAAAAAAATTGTTGTTAAGTTCTTAGAAATATTTTTGTGATTGATTAGTCTAGAAATGAAATCAAAAAACAAAACAAGTTTTGGGATTTAATTGGTTGTTTGAGGTTAACGACTCAAAAGAATAAAGTTTCAAAGTATTTTGCTAACAAAAAAAAGGTCTCAATCGACTACGAAAGTACATTAGGACGTGACGGAAAGTATAGAGTTTGTTTTTAGGATAAGCCTTTACTTTTTTAGTAACAAGCTTGGTGCTCGATTACTAGTTTATTTGAGTGACCCTATATGAGAAAATTGGTGGATGGGAAACACTGATAAATTTGGTGTAACGTCACCATTTTCTTGCTATAGAAGGCCACTTATCTAGATTAGAAGTTCTAGCGCTACTTGTTATTTTATGTGCTATATAGGATTCGAAAGCTACTTACATTGGTAAAATAGAAAAACTGATACATATGGTATATTATGTACTATAGTTTTGTCTTTTGAGTACCAAATTGTTGTTTGATTTTCTTATTTGTTGGTGAGGATTTTTGTTATTTGTTTTTCGATTAGTTTTTTTTGGATAAAGAGATGCATATGATCATAATTTTGAGGGTTTAGCGTGTTTGATTTTTTACACTGTGCTAATGGAATTGGCTTATTGTAATATTTTCTAGTAATAAAAAAAAAAAAAACCCTAGTACGCTCTCTCTCTAGGGGCGATTTTCTGCCGCCTCCTCTTCACCTTTTTCCGGCCATAAACCACCTCTAAAACCGCCTCTCTGCTTCTAAATAATCCTAGGATCTGTTTAGTTAGTATGCAATCGGTGTTAGGGTTGTGGTATATCAAAGAGGAGGCTGGTCGAAACCCTTAATAGCTTTATCGGTTCTACATCTTTTCTACTTAACGAAACCCTAATATTTTCTCAATAGACTGCCTTTATTGGTGGTTAGTTTCTGATTAGGGTTTCGTTATTATCTTTATTGGGCAATTGGTTCTCATTCAAGTCGGTTTGGTTTATCTGATTCGACTCTTTACATATAATCGTTTCTGGTGGGTGGTCGTTATCCAGTTTGGTTTTCACTATGTCGGATTGATTTCTCAAATCGACCATATATTGGTGCGATCGTGCTATGGGCAATCAAAACCTTCCCCTATCAGCCTTCTATGCGAATGGTTATTGGGGATGCTATCATGAACGAAACCCTATTTTAGTGTTTCGTTTTTTAATGGGTTTGATTGCGTGGTGATTGTTGTTGCTGCGCGTTAATGTTAACTTTGTTATGATTGTCGATGCATGTGCTACTGCTGATTCAGTTTGTTAGTGGGTTTTTGAGAGAGTGGAAGTCAAGTCTTGGAAGTTAGGGTTCTTATTCAAGAATCATATGATGTTAGGGTTTTTAATACCCTATTGTTTGGATTGTTTGAGTGCTACTGATTTGATTTTGTTCTTCAAAGAGTAGCTGCTCGATTATGGAAGTTATGTTTGAAGGTTTTGTGGAGGTTGCTGGATTCGTGTGTTTCTCTCGGATCATGGCATGATGGTTACTGGTTCGCTCTATGTGGATTTGTTCACATGGAAGATCGTATGGTATGTTAAGTTTTCAAGGTTTCTTATTCAAAAAACTCTTTATGTGTTCTTAATGGGTATTCGGTTCTGCATCTAAACACACACCTTTGGAGCATGATTGCTGCTCTATCCGTGGTTTTAGAGTCCCCCCACCAACCGATGTGTGGAATTTGTGAACTGATTCTTATTGGATGTCTACTGAGGTGAGGGGTTTCACCCTCATCCATTGTACTTCAACGTTTCGTGCTGCTGGGTGGATGTGGGATGCTCGCATCTCATGTTTGTCTTGTTAGTATACCTAGTTTGATACTTTGTAATTAGCTAGGTTTGGTATGTGTTTATGGCCTGTCATAAACACTTGTTTATCAAGCGTCTGTGCTTGAGGTTAATGTGGTACTTCAGCCACATTCCATTTGTACTTAAACGTTTTTTGGATAATATATTTACCGGGTCGTTGACCTTTTACCCGAATATTTTCTAGTAATCATTCCTTCAACGTTTTTTTATAGTTATTGGTACCCATGCAAATATTCACTACCACATGAATATGATGGTGATATAAGTGTCGCTTTTTCGGCCAACATAAAATCCCATCTAAACATTGGTGGATAATTTTGGATCATGGTAATCATCACAAGAATTTATCGAGTTACTAGAGTAACATTTTTTTCACTACAAAATACTAGATTTTTTAACGGTTTTTAGTTACTTGTTAGTAAATTCGAAAATTGTAGGCATGTGGAAATATAGATATTAGGGTGGAACATATGAAACGCATAAACATGGTACTCTCTAGTCTCTACGGCCAGATATTATTGTTCTTCTTACAATTATATGATGTCCGAAATTAATTGTCTACTATTTAAAATAGAAGTCGGAATTATTTAAGTTCACCAAATTACCCCCTTTGAGAAACTAATTAGTGTTATTTCAAAATCAATATATCTCAACGATCAACTAATTCTACATCATGTCTAAAGAATCTTTACAGATTAGTAATTAAAATTAGAGTAAATTGCAAGAATCGTCCCTGTGGTTTGCCCAAATTGCAGATTTCGCCTATGAGTTTTCGAAAGTGCAGGCGGCCTCCCTGTGGGGAGTTTTTAGTTTCGTTTTGGTCCCTGGCCACGGACTAAACTTGCAAATTTGAGTAAACCATAGGGACTAAACTTGCAATTTTGGGCAAACCACAAGGACCAAAACGGAACAAAAAAAACTCCCCATAAGGAGGCCGCCTGCACTTTCGAAAACTCAAGGACGAAATCTGCAATTTGGGCAAACCACATGGACGATTCTTGCAATTTACTCTTAAAATTATTATTTACAAAACTAAATGAAAGCATAAATTAAATGTCAATTTTTTATTTTTTATTTATTTATTTATTTTTTTTTTTCAAAAATCAAAGTAGTAATAATCGAACTTTCAGACACTAATTTTGTGATGGAATGAGTAAAACGTATGAATAACAAAAGCATGCCATTACATGGTTAAGTCTCAACAACGACCTATGACAAGTCTCTTTATTAAGTTTGAGTTGCATTGTTACAACTCAAAAAGGATATTCTTTTTATAAGGACAAATAGGAATAGGTGGAAATATCGATGTGTTGAGGATAATATTTCTCATGCTAGTCGCTCATGCTCTCGACATCTTGTAAGCATAGCCTACCTTCTTATGTGGGCCGCCAAGAGGTGATTTCTGCACTGCCTGCCAAAAATGGTTTGAAAAAAACATTTGAAAATTTCCATTTCCAAATTTTCTTTTGTTTTAATAATGTGAATAAAGCTTGAAGTTGAAACTTAAAAGTTGCCTAGTGGTACCCGCCCCGGTAATCCAAAACCATGGAGGGCTAGTGATTTTTCTTGCTCCATGGGTGGGTTTTTCCGCTTGATAAGCCGGAACATTTGGGCTTATGAATTAAATTCTTTTTTTTTTATATAAACCAACTAGCTTATAGACCCGTGGCATCCACGGGATTTTAGAGAGTTTTTGATTAAGAAAAGGTTAGAACGTGAATAAAGTAAGAAAGAATAACGAATGTAAACGTCATGAAATTTTCTTCGAACGAATGTAAATGTAAAAGGTTTTTGTAATGCAACGCACTTTGAGTTATATTTATTTACTTGGTACATAGTGGGTACTTGGTACAAACGAAAAAGAAACAAATAACAAATACCCCTTATTACTTGGTACATTATGAGCATAGAATTGCAAATAATAAAATAGTGTGTACTTGACTTACATTACAATTAAACCTTATCCTAATATAATGAATTATGAGGTTTCATGCTCAAAAAATAGACTTTAAGCAACTTTTGACCCATAATTAAACCAATTCGACTTATTTCCTTTGAAGGCTTTTCAGTTGACCATAAGAGATAAAACATTACCCTAAATCCTAATTGACCAGTTCATAAGTAAACCGACCAAAATTGTCACTCTCAGACTCTCAATGTGTATGCTAAGCCCAATAAATCATGGGGATTTTTAAAGTAATTATTTATTAAGGAGTTACTTGTGTGAATAAAGTAAGAAACGACAATCAACGTAAACATGTTCAACAACCTTAAGCAACCATTAGAACAAATAATTATCTATTTTAAAGGAGGTGAACCATCATTAAAATATACATACAAAACGATAACGTGTAATAACAAATGGCTGGTATATATGGTATTCATCTCTCAAAATACTGAACAATTACTTTTTCGATCCATCATTGATATTCTAAATATTGAATGATTCCAGAGAGGTATTTGTGAAGTCGGAAAAATTGATAACTATTTGACTTCCCATATAGTTGAGTGGTAGATGAGCACAAAGGCCAAGCACCGCACCAAAACCAACTACTTTCAATCTGCAATAAGTGAAAAACATTAATCAGCTTATAGTCTCATCTAAAGGTTCAAAACTTATGCGTCTCACTTAGTATAGATCAATAGCTACACACTACAATAGTATAACCATAGATGCACTCTATAACAACAAAATTTACTCAGTAACAATAGTTGATCCAGTTTAATCCGATATTCTATCTGACCTCGTAGGTACCAGTTCTCCAAACACCTCCTTATCCAAACACCCCCTAAGACCTAATCAAATAATCAAGTTATCTTCCAACAAAAAAGGTAAAAAGAAGTCGGTATAATAGTACACCTAAACATTTTCACTATCAGACATGAAAACAATAATAACTAAAACCATGAGAAGTGACCACACATTAATTGGTGTCAGAGCATGTGCATGTACAAATATAGCCGGTTTTGGTAAGAGAAGAGTAGTACATGCTCTGATTAACAACGAACTCTAGGACAGCTTTGTTATACAGCTTCAAGCAATTCAAGAAGAGTATTTGTTAAATGTGTAGACTCGTGGTGAATATATTTGGAAAGTAAATATGGGTGTAGAGACTCGTTGTGAATATATGTGCATTATAGTTTCATATTGACCTGGCCCTTTTCAACACATTTCATAAGTACCAGTTATGTACACAAAAGTAGCAAAGTTGAGGAAACGTACATCAAGGACCCGGAACACTTTCATGAACTTGTACTGCACTATACTCCTGTGTATCGTAACTTCCTCAATAAGTCATTAGATAAAGGAAATCAAGTACTCACAGGTAAAGGGAATAAGACTTACAATACAGTGTAAGAAATGTACATCAAGGACCCGAAACACTTTCATGAACTTGTACTTCACTATACTCCTGCTCTATCGTAACTTCCTCAATAAGTGGTTTGATTTGTTTCCCTTCTAGTAAAAAATAATTTGACCTATCAGATATAATTGAATGAACCATATATTCTAAAATGTGAGCATATGATATAATACTACACTTAGAGTAAAGTGATATTTATACCGGTCAAAATGTTCTCTTAAATACATCTGTATATCCAATCTTGTGTTCCCAATTGAATGCCATCAATTTATATTGAAAATCTGGTAATTCAACTAAATAGAATGTTGCAATTTTTATAAAAACTTGTAAAAGGCAAGATAGAAATCTTCATGGGACCCCTTCTAGCATTTGAAAACAAAATTGTCCCAATTATTAGGGGCTTACTTCAGCGCAGTTACTTATAAATAATCGATTCAGTTGTCTCTAATTATAAACCGGCCAATTACAAAAAAAAGGGGCTACTAACTGAAAGTTTCCAACAATTTACTTTTAATGTAGATTTCCTCATAATTAATTAACTGCCCATTGTACTACCTCTTATCAAAACAGAAATTAATTATGGAAAGGAAACCAATAGACAACACACAATCAAACATTTGAATAGGTCTGCAAATAATACCTGCTGTAACAACAGTATGCTGTAAAATGACCCTTTTAGCGCATCTGTACTATGTGGAAAACACGATGATGTGACGTCCAATGCAATGATATAGGTATGCAACAATAACTTGAGAATGGATGATCTGGCTTAAGAATGACCAATATCTGGTAACATAGGGCCCATACATATCTCCAATAATTGCTGACACTATAACACCAGGAATGAACTTCAATAAAACCGAAATAAAATCTATTAAATTTAGGATCTTTAGATTAAATTAAATACTATTACATTTCAAGAACTAACCTTGAGATTTAGGGGGCCTTTGAGTTGCTGCAAGGGCTAATCAGAGTGGGAAACCTTACATTTCATCAATGCCTATGACTGTGTTTGTGACCTACAGAATTGTTCCTCAAGCATAATTGCCAATGCAGAACCGAAAGGTATCTGATTGCATCATTTAGGCTCAGGAACTCATTTGAAGAAATGTAACTTTGCAGCGTGGAGTGGTGATCATCCATCAGATTGACTGCCCTCACTACGGCCATCAAATCAATCTGCAAATATATACGTCTTCTATAGTCAATTGCACCGATTAAAGTAGAAGTGGTAAGATGTGTGTGTACTTGGTAAAAATAGGTGCAGGTAAAAAGTGGTCATTTTTTAGTAAAGGTCAAGTAGGATTGACCCGCAAATACTCTGTTGCCCATTTCCTTTTTTTCCCTCAAATACATAATGAATGCATTAACTATAATTACAAAAACAATATTACTTCAACAAAATTTATAAATATTTGAATACAACAATATAGGAGGTCATACACTTTAAATTATTCCCTAGGTGATACTCATACCCTTTGACCCGTTCGACCCATTTGACACATTCCCTATTTTATATGGATGAGCATCTACATTTATATAAGCATTATATGGATAGCAATTTTGATGTTTTAAAGAGATTGTAACACATGTTCAACCTATTAGCTATTCAATTACAATCAACATTACCATCATTTTCATGTCACCATGGCTGCAAATCTGATACTTTTCCCTGCCATAGCTGCAAATCAGTCTTCAACAGCTGTAAAGCATTAGCAAATCAAACGTCGGCAAAGCCAAAGTAGTAAAGATCGTTCCCCGAATCTTGAAACAAACATACATTCCATTAAGTGAAATATAGCAAGTCAAGATATTTATGTTTAGCCTAAACGGATGCAAGAGTAACGAATACCTCTTCAGGAACCGGCTGAAAGTAAACATACGTTGAATCAACATAACCCTTAGCTTTGTCCTCATCATCAGGAGTCACAAAAGCATCAGAAGTTTCCGCATCTCCCATACACTACACCGTATCATGTAAACAAAAAACAAATTGATCAGTAGCGCTCTGATAATGTCAAAGTCTTCTTTAGTTACAGCAACCTTAAGGGGCGTTGTGAAAAATAAGGTGAACAAACAATAATAATAACAACTACTTACGGGGCGTTGTGGAAAATAAGGCTTTATCGGTTGTTCTTCCACTTCAGCCCTCACAAGTCTTGTAAATGCGCAACTACAATGAAGCAAAACAAAAAAACAGAAAATTGATAAGTAGCACTCAAATAGAAAACAAACAATAAAATTTACTCCATCATATCGATGAAACTTATTCATTGGCTAAGGCTGATAGGGATACAACAGTTGCCTCAAAGCAATTTCCTCCAATGGTTTCTGTAATTATGGATTTGCCACCTTTAGTCATTGATTTTATTTTCTTTCCAATTAGATAATGGGTCAAAATGGGCGTTCTTTATGGATGCTTGTTGCAAAGTGAAGCATGAAGCTATAAGAATGATGCTAAAAGACAATTTTTTAAAACTGCATTATACTCCACTGACCTAAGGATTGGAACAAACTATATACCTAATATACATATGTATGAGCCTTGTTGCCTGAACCACATCATTCCTGCATAACAGAACGCTGTTACCAATTGTATCCACATTAGATTTATATGATGTGATTCATTTTAACCTTCTATCATCAATAAGTTGTAAATAAGATATTTCATTAGGCACATTCATCACCAATTTCAAACAGAATATTAAATTCAGCTTCATTCATGACTCTTAGTAACAGATATATAATCATATTATACTAAGCTTTGTTTAAGCATGCGTGAAAAAACGTAATTAGGCCATGTAATGTGGTCTAGCTGAACATTATATAATCATATTCGAGTTACAAATGCATAAATTACCTGATCATATAGCAGTTGTTCCAGTTTCATCTTGAACCAGAATTTGCAGATGGAATCTAAAAACCTAAGAATCCGATTAAGCTATTGGTATTCGAAAACATATAAATCTTCTTGGTCAGAAAAGAATGCAATTTATCTATATGTTGTCTCTTATAGGATACTTGCTTGCACTCTTTTCGGAGATATGAGGGAATAAACAAAAATACAGAAAAGTAAAACTTACGGTTCCTTCAAGCATCTTTATTGATGCCTACTGCACACCCTCACCCGATACATCTCTGCTACATTATAGTTAGCAACCTGCATTAAGAAAGGAATGCACAATAACATGCCAAATCACCATGTACAAAATCATGTCTTGGAAAAGCTTGCAAGCATATAGCTATTGGAAGAAGCCTTTGAAACAGGATGCTTGAAATAATTTTAGGAACTCAAAGTTGGTGTCTCTAATTGAAATGACACTGTTATGGCATCGAAAATTCTAAACTCGAAAGTGGATTTTATTCTTGAAAGGCTTAAATTAAGCTGAAAATGATTTAAATACTGAAACAATGCTTAAATGATAAAACTACTACATCAATGCTCGGATGATTACCTTTCATATTCTCATTCCACTTAATCATTTCATCAGACATCTTCTATGCGGCTTTCAAGTAAAAGTGAATCAGAACTCAAAAGTATCAAAATCTACATCTAACGATATTTAAAAACTAACTAATACCAAATTTATTAAACAAAATTCGATTGTAATCATTCAAAATCATAACAACAAAAAATCCATAACATAAAAATTTGAAATTGAGAACAATGATTAGAGAGATGAGAGAATTACTATTGACAAATAATAAGATAATCAATCGAATTATATGATATATTTGAACTAAAACAATATAATTGTAATTTTGCAACAAATAATTTGAAATCCAATTCGAAAAGCAATAATATAAATAAAAGTCGATTCAATACAATTGAAACTTACTGAAATTATTAGCCCTAAATAGTTTTCTACTTCATCTCAATCATTGATTCCAATAAATCAAATAAATATAACAAAATCAAATTGTATGAAATTGTAAAAAATTGTATGAAATTGTAAAAAATTGTATCAAATTGCATAATAAATCAAATAAACATAACAAAATCCAAACCATAAAAAAAACTTACAATCGAACACAAAAATAGGATTGCTGTGTGTGTTTTTTTCATTTGACTCATGAGTTTCTTTTGAATGGAATATCAAATCTTCAGTTACATACACAACTGAATTAATCAAATTGATTACTTACCCTATTATAACTTGCGAATTCATTACTTACAAAATTAATCAAATTGATTACTTACCAAATCAGGGCTTGCGAATTCATTACTTACCAAAGGAAGATCCGTGGAAGAGTGCTGCAGAAGAGGTGTTGTACGCAATTAACACATAGCCAATAGGAATCGAGACACGTCAGGGAATTGAATGAAGGGCGTGCTTGATAAGCCGGAACATTTGGGCTTACGAATTAAATCCTTGCTACATATATCTTTGGACTAGGGCTTACGTGTCAAACCTTTTATTTGTTATCCGCCACCTTATAAAAAATTCTTTTTTGTCTATATAAACCAATAACATTAGGGCATTATCTTGTATCTCAACCTTCCACCAACCACCCTATCCTTGAAATTTCCGCCGTAGAGCAAAAAGTGAGTTTGTTCTTCGCATTTTACTCCCATTTTGCGATCTAAGGTTTGGATAGTGTCCGAAGGAAGTGTATGTGTATTCATTGCTATAACATCTTAATTGTACTTGATCTTACCGTTAGTTTTCAGTCAATCGATTAAGTTGATCAATAATGGAAGGTTGATGAAAGAAGTTCATTTAAAAAACAATCGATCTAATGCTTTTTAAGTTTTATCAATCACTTTATACCATTTTTGAATTGTGTTGTCATATATGACGATTATATTGTTTGTATAGTTTGTTATAGTTTTAACGATCGTCGAATGCTAGCATTTTTGCTTAGATCTAGTATTTGATTGATTTTTGCCGTAATTATGTTATAGGATTTTCAACTTAGTAGCATTCTCCATCTTATTTGCATCAAATGGACAATCATGGAACGCCTGAGCCAAGCAACTCCCAAATTCGGTATGTGTGGACTTGAAAATAGCTTTGTTTAGCATGTTTTTAGTTTTTTCTATCTACGTTTGAGCTTCAATATATTGTTTTTATTTGCAAATTTATTAGTTTGCGTTATCTCTATTTGTGGGATTGGATATGCAGCATTGATTGTATCGTATATCGAATACTAGTTATAACGCCCGCGCACGCGCGGGTTTTTATTTAAATTTTTTTGAATGATATATTTTTATTTATTAAAAAACAAATAATTTAATCATTGTTTTGATTGATTTATGATTTTTAATTATAGTTTTTTATTATTAAAGATAATCATTTAAATAGTTTAATCCTATTGTTAGTTACATCTTATCTATATTTTTTATATTTATCTTTTACTTATGTAGTATATCAACAAAACAAATTTTTAAAATTTTAAATTAAAAAATAATAATTAAAATATTACCTAATAAGGAAATATTCTTTTTTCTGAAATACGAAAGTACCCAGTAGGGGTTTTGTTTTATTATATAAAAGATTAACTCTTTGGTGAAGAGCTGCTACTAACACTTCGGCATTGGGTTTAAGCTTATTTAGAGGTTATTAAGGGTGTTTGGATTTGCGTTTTGAATTTGGTTACCTGATTTTGAAATTGATTATGTAAAAGTAAACAAATTTACCTATCTGTTTTTTCTTTTTATTTAACTTGAGAGAGACTTTATTTCATTTACAAAACTTTTCACAAAAAATGTATTTTTGTTCAATTTTTAGGGCTATGGTCGATGCATAAAATACCAAGATACTTCTTCATTCGTCCAGTTTTGGTTGGTTATTGTCAGGGGCGGAGATAAAAAGGGGGGGGGGGGGGGGGGGGGGGGGTTCCGGAGGCTCACGTGACCCCCCGGCTAAATAATGCAAGTGACATGAACCGCATGCAAATAAATGTAATGGCTTCACCGGGAATAATGTTGGACATGAACCAGAACCAGATGCAGTAGACGAATCTCCAACCAAATAATGGCTTAAAACCAGAACTCCTCACCAGAAGCACAAACTAACTAACTTTTGAATATTGACAACTTTGGTACTTTAACTTCTGAACTTGTCACTTTTGGTCCTTATTTCACTTTGACTTGTAACAATAGCCACACCCAATTGGAGACGGTTATGTTGGCGCTTCAAAAAACCTCTTGGTCCACGGTTTAATGTTATGTCGCCTTCGTTGAACCGCATATGTAAATAATATTCTTTGTTTACGTAGATGTTACGTGAAGGTTATTCTCTAGAAGATGACGATATCCAAACAAAACATGTCAGCGTGGTTCAGTTAATGATCAGTATAACCATGCTCTTGGACCGACCCTTAGTCTTTGATGGTATTCCACCAGTCACGCAGGATATTTACCGCCAGTCATCCAATGATGTTAAACCATTTCTTGTTAGAACCGGCCAGCAATGTGGCACTTAGCTCAACACATAACATGTGGATGAACCCTCAAGGTGGTGGATTTTAGTGCCCGATAACTGAAACGCTACATTCGTAACACTAGCCCTGTTAAAACCAGAACTCCTCACCAGAAGCCCACGTGATCCTGAGGCTGAGATTAAGCTCGAGTCTGTGTTCAGATTACCAATAAGTAACACACCAGTATTACTAGATTGCCCCCAAAATTAACCCAACACACTTAGTTTACTTAGCGCCATCGTTGGTGGTGGGGGCATATCATTTCTTTGCCTGGGGTTCACGTTGTTATCCCGTTTGATACTAGAACCCCGACCACGTGAGCCGCGTCCACCAGATTGCCCCCGAGATCTACCTAAGACACTTGGTTCCTTTGTGCTATCCTCGGTTTTATATCCAGGAATCCCAGGATAGAAGTAGTGTTGTGGTTGAACCCTGGTTTATCCCCATAGGGTTTGGATTACAATAGTTAATGGTGACACACCCTTAGGTCCTGAACAAGGAGCAGGTTTCCAGACCCTTGACCCCCAACCATGCTATTATCACCACCAATGTTCCGCCCTGTTCCAAGCGCCATCATATTCCCTTGCCGTTGAGATTGTTGTTGCTGTAAAATCGGAGTTGGTTTCTGTGACACCGAATTATTAACCGTAGTATTAAAATCGTGCCCTATTGACACTGAATGTGACGTGAGCACCATAGCATCTGAACTTTGCATTAAGGAATGTAGCGTTTCAGTTATCGGGCACTACTTCAGGTATATTTATAAATTATAAAATAGAATTTAGAAAATAGTGTTTGGCTGTCTTTCGATGTTTGAAGTTGTGATAGGCTTCTAGAATTTTTTGATCATCTAAGAAGGTAATTGATAAAATATGATTCCTTTATTTCTTTTACAGATATAGAGATAGATATTCCTAGCGGAAGTGAAACCGATTCTGATGATGATGCTGGTATTTAATAAATTGTAGTATTTATAAACGTTATAGTTTTTCTTTTTCCTTTCTATCGGTTATAAGGAAATAAGTTAATGAAAAATTTACAAGTGTAGGATTTCTAATAAAAATTGGGCATGGCCCGTTTGTTTAAACTTACTTTTCCAAAGTCGTAGACTTTTATAAAAGCAATCATTTTCTAATAGTAAATCACGTTCCATCAAATATCAATAAAACTCCGTCTTTAAAATCACGTGTTATCCAAACACGTTCCCACAACCAATTTAAGCCATTAATAACCCGATTAGATAAGTTATTCAATAAGTCGTTTTATAAGTCCAAAAGTAAGCAAATATTTTATCAGGCCAAATAGTTCAAATGTTTAGTCCAATATTATCCATTTATAAGCCCGTTTATTAAGTCTAATATTTAAAACAAAAATAGAAAAAATTACACGGATGGTCCTTGTGGTTTACACAGATTTCATGGTTAGTCTCTATTTCATTTTAATTACACCAGAGATACCTAATTTTGAAACTTGTCACACATTTAGTCCCTAATTTGGATGGGCCGTTAGTTTATCCATTAAGTTATTTGCACCGTTAGTCATCCGTTAATATTTTTCGCAACGTTAGTCCTCATTTTCTACAAAAGTCCTCATTTTTTGCACCGTTAATCCCTCCATTAATATTTTGCACCGTTGTTAATCTTTTTACGTTTTTGTCCATTTTTTAACGTTTTCGTCCCATTTTTTAAACGTTTTTGTCCATTTTTGTACGTTTTTGTCCATCTTTTTACGTTTTCGTCCATTTTTTTACGTTTTCGTCCGCTTTTTTACGTTTTCGTCCATTTTTTTTACGTTCTCGTCCGTTTTTTTTAACGTTTTCGTCCATTTTTTTTAGGTTTTTATTAATATTTTTACGTTTTCATTCATTTTTTTTAAAGTCGACACAGAAACATTTTTATCAAATATCAAATTTTCTTTTAGTATACTTAATCACAAAAAATAGGCGAAAACATAAAAAAAAAATAAAAAATAAAAAAATAAAAAAAAGGGCGAAAACCGATAAAAAAAAGAGAACAGACGAAAACGTAAAAAAAAAAGACGAAAACGTAAAAAAACGGATAAAAACATAAAAAAGTAGACAAAAATGGATGAAAACGTAAAAAAAAAGTGGACTAAAACGTAAAAAAGCATATGAAAATGTTAAAAAAAAATAGACGAGAACGTAAAAAAATGGACGAAAACGTAAAAAAGATTGACAAAAACGTAAAAAAAATGGACGAAAACGTTAAAAAAACGGACGAGAACGTTAAAAATTGGAGGAAAACGTAAAAAGATTGACAACGTTGCAAAATATTAACGGATGGACTAACGTTGCAAAAAATGAGGACTAACAGTGCAAAAATATTAACGGAGGACTAACGCTGCAAATAACTTAACGGATAAACTAACAGCCCATCCAAATTAGGGACTAAATGTGTGACAAGTTTCAAAAATAGGTATCTCTGGTGTAATTAAAATGAGTTAGGGACTAAACATGAAATCTGTGTAAACCACAAGGACTATCTGTGTAATTTTTTCCCGAAAATATAATAAGTCGAAACATAAGTTCCAACAGAATAAGCTGAACCAATAAGCTATGAAATAAGCCGAAACAATAAGCACTAAATAAGCCAAAACAATAAGCACTAATTAAGCCGAAACAATAAGCACTAAAGAAGCGAAGACATATAAGTCCAAAACTAAGCTGAAAATAAGCCAATAAGCCGAATAAGCTATAAGCTATACCAAACATCCTTTTTACCCTTTTACATCAAAATAAGCCACACAAACATGATGATGCAATTTTATCAAATGTTGTGTCTTTTTTTTTTTTTTTTTTTTTTTTTTTTTTTTTTTTTTTTAATAAGAATTGAACCACATAAGCTTTAGTATGCAATTTTTGTAAACTTTTCTTATGCATATTTTTATGATCAACTTGTACTTTCGAAATGTATAAATGATGAGAATTAAGAAAGTACAAGAAAAAAAATGAAAGATTACTTGCAAAGAATAAGGATTAGGGTGGATTAGTAAATAACACAAACCCAAAACACTAAACTATATATACCCAATATCTTCATTTAATAACAACAAAATGGATTGCTGTTGTTTGTGGTTGGCATTCGAATCACAGAAACAAGAGGAAGAAGAAATAAATATATTGTTGTGTTGTTGTGTTGTTGTAATAGAATGAAATGAGAAGAATTCATTAAGATGTTTTATGTCTGATTCTGACTATCACATCTTATCAGTAAGAGGTGGCTAAAAAGTCTAAATCTGAATGAAATAATGTTGTTTGTTTTTGTATAATTGTTAAACAAGGTAAAGTGGTAAGAAATTTTAGAGAAAGTGGTAAGTGTTTAGAAAGATCTAAAACATCTTACCACATCTTACCAGTAAGTGCTAAGTGTTTAACAAGGTCTCAAGTTTTAGTCTTGTCTAGGGCGATAGAGGTTTCCTCCCGCATGCGTAAAGGAAGGGTGTCATTACCTTCTGGGCTGGACCCAACCTGGTTGTGTGAGCTTGCTACGCCTGCTGAGCTAGGGGCCATGTAGCCATTACCGTATAAAAAAAATGAATATTAATGGTAGTATAGGAGGTGGCGTGGGAATTGAATGAGAATTTCCAAATGTTGAGATTTTGTTGAAAATCTTACATTTTGTCTAGCATGACAATTAGGACTTTTAGTATTTAGTTGGTAAGTTGTATAATATCTAGGGAACATTTTCAAAACATGAACCATAAATTAAGGAGGGTGAGGCGTGTGACTGAAAAAAAGAAGCAAAGAAAAATAGTTTGTGTTGATTTTGATAATATTTATGTTTAAAGTGTGTAGTTTTGATCCGGTAATTGAAAATATGAAGTTTTCAATACGCGAAACTTAAAACCGGGTAACGTAAAAATTCAAAACTTATAAAAAGATTATAACATTGTTAAAACTAAAAACGTAGACTTAAAACGCATAAAGCATAAAAGGTGCAAAGTTACCTAAAATGTAACTTATAAAATATCATTTGAATTTTTAGATTAGTTTAATAAGTAAAAAAATATATTAATTTAATCATTGGAGTATTGGGTATGTTATGCATACATATAAACTATAAAAAGCTTTTATTTACTTAAGTGAATTAAATAAATAAATATGCAAATGTAATTGAAATGAAATGAGAAATTTAGTAGTGACAATGTATTAGAAATATGCAGAACAAAAATTTGGTTCGGAGTCATAGTGCATAAGAGTGTTATTCCCAGTTTTACATTTATTTAACTAAAAGTTATACGTATATTGTTCTCATGTAAACTTCAAAATAAGAAGTTTGAGTTTTATAAATAGTATTGACCTGTAAAATAGCAGGTTGTAATAATAATAATAATAACAATAATAATAATAATAATAATAATAATAATAATAATTATTATTATTATTATTATTATTATCATCAGCGGTTACCCGAATCGAAACGTGTTTTATATACATATAGTTTTAAACAAATTGAGGTTGGATTAAAAATATGTGCAGTAGAATAAAATATATAGAAAAATACTTTGTAACTTTAGCTTTATTACTTGTATTTCTTAAATTGTTGTTTTTGTGCTTGAATAGTTTGTATAATATGCTTTAAATTGTTGTTTTTGTGTTTGAATAGTTTGTATAATACTATGTTTTGTTATTTGTGTTAATGATATTTAATACAGAAATTATATTTAAGTTAGTTGTACAATATGTTTGATAATTTGTATTTCTTATATTAAATGTGTTTTAATAACTGTATTAATTGTATTTATTGAATAGTTATTTTATGAATGTAATTGTGCAAAAGTTAATTGTACATTTTGCTTTAGTATTTATATTCATTTAAAAGTTTGTACCACATTAATTGATCATTTAAAACTAACAAAGAGTGTTTTTGTTGTATCTTAAGCTTTAAAAATTGTACATCTTAAAATTGAGAGGGAGAGAGAGATATATATATATTCTTTATAAGGACAATTTCATTTATATTCTTGCAAAATTCACAAATTTCATATATATCCTTTTGATGCATTAAATGCATTGTACTTTATGCATCAAAAACTAGTAAAAATGATATATATGAAATTTTTGAAATTTTCAAGGATATACATGAAATTTTTCCTTCTTTATATGCAGTACAAATACGTTGAATAATTTGAGAGAGAGAGAGAGAGTCATATATTCTTTATATGGAGTACAAATACGTTGAATAATTTCTATGCTATAGGCCATGCAAAATTTATGTTATTAAACCATGCAAAACATGTTTGTCATGCCATCATAACTATATATTTAAAGTATAAACAAACAATTAAACACATTCATAAACTAAACCCATATTATTTTCATTTATTTGTCTATGTGGGACAAAAACTTCTATTCTAAATTTCCTAAGATTTCATTCAAACTTGACTTATGTTGTTTTGAAAATAATTACCCAACATATGCTTAGATTTATGATTATGTTCAATAGATGTTAACTTGGATTTGTTATATGTGAGTGACCCATCAACCTCGAAGTTGTGGGTTCATGCCTCGTTAGAGACATTGTGAGATATTATGTGTGAGATAGGTGGGATAGGATTACAAAAAGTTGTCGTACTAAAGAAACAAAGAAAAAAGAAAAACTTAATTGGTTAAGTTATTGTTAAAAAGGTGCCAGCTAAGTACTTGCAATTGTGGCAAATTGTCTTTCTCCTTGATCTAATAAGTTACTATTTCAATTAAAAAGGAAATATATCCCAATGTAGTGCTATATATAGTTGAAAAAACTTATTAATAATTACAATGAGTTCATTACTCAAGTTCCGTTAGTTGTTATTCCGATTTGAAATATGGTAAATATATTCCTTGAAAATAGTCTCGCTTAATATAGTCATTTTGGTGTGGAGATATTTCTTTTTGTGTTTCTTAATGAGTTTCGCGAGATGGGTTGCTGGAAGAAGGTTGAAAGAAATCAAAGAAAGTTGATGTCTTTGAGGTCATTTTTGAAAAAGGCAAAACAGACATCTGCAATGGGGTCATGGGAGGAGTCGTCGGCCAAGGTTGCGGTCCTAAATCTTCAATAAATGTCTCATGCCTCTTTTCTCTTAACAAATAAAAACAAGCATATTGTTAGAAATCATCAAAGAAAAGAGCACTAGAAACTTGAAAATAAAGAGCTTTGATGCCAATTAAATTAAACACACTCACGATAATACATAACACATGGTTAAATCATGAAAAATCATAGTTAGATACATAAATGACGGCAAACACACTTCGATGATGTCTTGACTTAACCAATTTATTCTAGTAGATACATAAATGTGTTGAACAATAAAAAGTTTTGATCAACTTTTATTACATGATAGTTAACTCCAGGGATTCATTCAAACTTGGAGAATCTTCAGGGATTTGACTCTTTGGCAGTGCGTGCCACTTGTCAAGGTATGCCATAGAATTCATATCAAGGTTAGGAAGTTGGCGCCCTTTAAGGATATTCATGATCACTTTGGATTTTCCAAGAATACAAGCTGCAGTGCGAATACTGTCTTACCTTTTCTCTATTGCATCGTGATGGCACTTCATGGTTATGACGCGTGGTAAATTGGTAAAGCAAGCAAGAAATATATCTGCAATTATTTTCAATACCCATTCAAAGACTTCTACATCTGTGGGCCACTCTTCTTGTTCGCTGCAATGGATCAGTATGGTTTGGCTTATTCGGTACATGGTGTTCGCGGCAAGAACACTTTCATGTGAGTAATCTTGGCTTCCATTTTTGTTGCTCTTGGACTGCACTATTTTGGCTGCTCTATCACCCAACCATTGAAGAATGTCTTTTGATGTTTTTCCTTTACGAGCATTCTTTTGAAGATCAGCTTGTAGCCAAGTACGATATACTTCAACTTCTATGCACACACGCCTAGATGCTTTTCTTGCCGTTACCAATTCTTCATTTAGATTGAGGCTCTCTTCGATATGTTTTACAAATTCGAGACCTTCGGTCATGCTTAGATGTAATCCCTTGACGTTATCCTTTGCTATGTTAGGAAGTGCACCAGCAATGGCTGTTAACGTCACTGCAACCAGACTCCAAGAATTTTGGGCTTCTACTGAATATAAAGGCCGTACTTTGTCATTATCAAACTTTAATACTCCGCTGAATCCTTTAGATTTTGTCAGAAGTTTTATCAGATTTTTAGGTTCTTCTTTTTCAGACGCATGAAGAAGTCGAGTTATAGAGTTGAGTGTATTTTTTTGTACTCTCTTTGAAAGCTTTACATCATCTTCAATTTGTAATACATAAGCCGTATATTCTTCCATATCGGATTTCACATTGACGTGAGAGACATTTGCTTCCTTTTTAAAGATTCCAATCAATACCTTGCACAAGTACCAACAACTTGACAGTAAGAGAAAAAATAATACTAGAACAAGACAAGCGATTTTACACGTAACCACAGCCATCAATTGCAATGCAATGCAAAAGTTTAAAATCACGTTTTTGAGGAAATTGAAGGTTATTTTGCAATGACGGCCTGGGATATGTGAACTGACAAGGCTGAGTTTCCACACTTGAAACATTTGGATCCAACGTTTCTCAACTCTGAACACATTTAGATGGCTCTTTCTTAATTTCGTAGAGAGGTTGAAATAACTAATGCTCGTCAAACATCGAAAAAGTGGTGCTATACTACCTACTACAACCCCACAAAACTGCACGATGATAATTACTTTTAATGACCTCTTATAATCTGTGTCGTCTTCATGGGGATAATATAATTTTAAATCGATAAATGAATAAAAAACACAGACTAAGCATAAAATCCCAAATGCAGAAGAAACCTCAGAACAAGCAATCGAAAATTGGGGGTTACCAGTTTCTGCCATCATCCAATACTTTTTGACATTGTGCTCGAGTTCTTCCGAGGAGAACTTTATATCTTGAGGATATGAAACCACTTTGTGCAACTCCTTGTATTTGTGATCTAAAATTCTTCTTGAAGCTGGAACTGTCAAAGCTATTGAAAACACCAATAGAAGAGGATAAAGCAATAAAAAAAAGTCCACTGGATAAAAATTCCCAGCTAAACTTTGGATCAATATATTTGCGGTAATGGTGATCAAGAGAATACCCCATGCTATCATTTTTACAAGAAGTTCTTTGTCATCCATAAGCCCTAAAGAAGGGAGAAAATTGGCTAACATAACGACCAAGAAAAGGATGCTACCAAACTCTGCAACACTTTGGTTATCCGTGTCTATAGATAAATCCATTGGTAGCTTCATTGCTATTGCGATAAGTGAGATAGATACAGTATTCAGAGCGAAAAATTTGTTTGGAAACCAGAGTTTCCATTGTCGAATTCCTAGGAAGGCATCGACTGCCATTGCAAGTGTGCAAGCTAAAGATGCCCCAGCAATATACAACCCCACCCATGGCATGGCTTCCTCAGGATCTTGCATTCTTCTAGACGAGATATGAAACGTATTTAATTTAGTAGTGCAACAGCTAACAAAGGCTTTGAGATATATATATGAAAAAACATATTTTAAGAAAGTGACTTGGACTTATTTTGAAGTTGTAGGAAAGAGCCTTGAAATTTAAACGTGTCATTCTTAGTGTAAACACAGGAATTATTTAACCAAGCTTTACCCAAAGTAAATGCATACAGAGAAATGTTCAATTATATCATGTGAATCCATGCTTATTATTCATATCGCAGTGACAGACAGAAGTAAAGCATTTTCGTCAATCAAATTATTAACCCATGCTTATTATTCTTATTGCAATGACTTAGAAATTGACTTTTTTATATGTTCTTAAAGAGAAAAGTTCAATTATAGACCTTTATTTTGATGCTTATTGAATACCACCACCGTAAAACATTTTTAGTAACTTACTAAATATCATGTAGCAAATTAATAAATACATTTTCTAATAACTTTACAAGTTTACTTTCATATACATTTTTATCAAAATAGAAAGTATATAATTACATCATCACATGGATCATCATATCATAGAATGTATATCTTTTTAAATATTCTTGTAAAATATGTCATAGATCTTGTAAGATATGTCATAGTTGATTTTGAAAGATTGTGTAAGATCTTGATTAGACTTGACATAGTTTTTGGAAAGTAGCTCATGGTTTAGGCACATGGTTTATGTCTTTGCTAGTTTTAAAGAGGTAGCTCATGGTCTTTGCACATGGTTTGTGTCTTTAGTAGTTTACCTACATATAGAAGTCCATGGTGTTCTAATAACATGATGAAAGATATACATTTCTCTCTACCCTTTGTATAGATCTTAGATCAATAGAAAACCATGTAGAAAACACAATTAATCACCCTCATTATCATGATCATAATGCTTCTAACATTCATCTTTGTTGTAAGCATATTATACATCTTGATCCACCAAAGAAGCTTGGAGATCTTGCCATCATCATCCACCACAAGCATACATATATGAAGATCCATCACAACAAGCTTAGAGAACTTGTGATCTTCATCCATTGAAGGCTTTCTATCAATGGAAGTTCTTTTAGATTAGTCATTCATATCCATTAGACATTTATGTCTTGGATCATCATTGTACTCATTATTATAGATTAGATGGTTTATGTGTTTGTGCCATAAAACACAAGGTTTCTATGTTGGGCCACAAAACATATCGGGAGTTGTTGTACCATTGTAAAAAGAACTAGCGGGAGTTGTTTTACCCTTGTAAAAGAACCTGGTATTCAGCTTTGTACCGGAAAAAGTGTAAGCGACGATTGTAAGGTTTTCTCCGCCAAGAAGGGAGCTTGTTGATCTAGTGAAGTAACTTTCAAATTGGGTACTCGGGGAGTGGAGTAGGGCGGAAAGGAGATACGTGACCGAACCACTATAAATCCTCGTGTCGGTTTGCTCTTTCCTTTTACTCATTGTTTTACTTTTATAATTGCACTATATTATTGTTTGTGTTGTGACTTGATGTTTATGCTTGTGTGACAACTTGTTATATCATATGCTTTATATTAGTCATAAGACTAGTATTAGCATTTCTCATATTACAACAAGCTTGATCGAAAATTTGTCATATGGATGTTTTTAGTAAAGAAAAACAAACCGGACTAATAATGGCGAAACTTGACACAATGGTTTATACTATATTTGATACAACAAGTTTAAAGATTTTTAAACGAAACCTATTCAAACCCCCCCCCCCCCCCCCCCCCCCCCCTCTACGATTTCACAATATCCACAATTATCCCTCTCCTCTCCTAGGTTTTCCAGCCGCCACCTTCCGGCCATCAGCCACCACCATGCTGCCGTCTTAGGGGAAGCTTTAATGAATAATGGCCACAATACTGTAGTATTTAGAGGAAGCTTTAATGAATGATGGCCACAATAGTAATAAAAAGTTTGCCTCGCCAAATTAAATAAATTAATGATAGTTGATGTGTACTTGCGTGATGCTTATTTTCACGCATATATACTTGTGTTATTTTTACTTAAGTGGCTAAATGTTTGCGCTTCAAGCTCAAACATGAAAAAAAAAATTGTTACTTTTAATCTTGAAAAGTTAAAAACATATCCCCATGTAAGTGAAAGGAATCCATCAAAAGCACGTAATCTGTGCATGTAAATTCATGGAAATGTAAAAAGTGTATAAAGGTAGGTAGGGACAATGGATGGAACGATTGCAATGAGTGATGTTTTTCATTCACTACAAAAAAATTAGTTCAATCTTCTCACTTTTTTTTCCACACTTTTAAAAAGTGTGTAAAATTTTATTAATTTATTAACACTTAATAATGTATAAAAAATGGTTACATTAATAAGTGTGAAAAAAAAATATAAAACAATAAATTTTTCATGCGTAAAAAAAAATTCACACTTTTAAGTGTAGAGAAATCTAAGAAATGTTCACACTTATAGGTGTGGACTCAAATTCTCCACACTTTCTTAAAGTGTGGATGCCCAAATTCTTCACACTTCCTCAAAGTGTGGGGAATTTGGGTGTTACAAAATAACCTCCATACTTAGAATTTTTTTTAGACAACTATAAGTGTGAAAAATTTATTGTTTTACAATTTTTTTTCACACTTATTAATTTAACCAAATTTTACACACTATTAAGTGTTAATAAATTAGTAAAATTTTACACACTTTTTAGAAGTGTGGAGAAAAAAGTGTGGAGATTGAACTATTTTTTTGTAGTGATTGTTCACATACGAAATTAAGTTTTAACGCGTTTATAACTGTAAGAGCTATTTTTTATATGCGCGGTGAACTTCATGTGGTTTGGTTATCTCGACAGCTCTTCTAACAAGGTCGTCTCGGAATTGGCCAAACTTTGTGCCCCTTTGATCATGTTAACTTTCTTTGTTTTGCCATTGTTCGTTATTCTCTTTTGTTTATGGCAATATTCATTTTTATACAGTAAGTACTCCTGTATACATATCAAATACGTACGTAATTCACCTTTTAGACTACATCTAAATTATTGCTTTATGAGTTTTTAGTATTGATATTCACCAACTTTGATTCACTTTTTCATTCATGTCTTTTCTGGAGGGGCATAATTCCTAAAGATGGAGATGATATGTTTAAATGCAAAATGTTTTATAACGTCAGCTACACACTACTATATGTTTTGTCTACAAGTTTTTCGTTAGATTCTTTTTTCGTTGTCTCTTCTTTCACTACCCTTCACGAACAAGTGTAATTCTACTTACTCTTTAAATGTAGAATATATGGGTAACCAAATGGATGGGTCGGGTGAGTTGAGTTATGTGAAACAAGTAAATTACGACGGGTCAAAATTGTTTTATTGATCCGATTGAGTTGAGTTATGTGAAACAAGTAAATTTGGACGGGTCAAAATGGCAGGGAATTCTGAATGATTAAAATTGAGAAAGATCGATATTAAGATTTGAAAACTTAACTTGTTGCTTAGTTTTGCTTTTGTTGAATGGGCTTATTCTTTCTGCATTAAGCCCAATTTATTGTTTTATTTTCTTAAGCCCAATATATATATATATATATATATATATATATATATATATATATATATATATATATATATATATATATATATATATATATATATATAGTGTAACTTTATTTTCAGAACCTGTTAAGTGCGGGAACTGCGAGAACTCCAATTTTGCATTAGAAAACATGCATGTTTATATAAAACATGTATATTTTCTTACATATACCTTAATACACATACCTGCGTAACATACATGTTCATATAAAACCCTGTTAAGTGCAACATATCAATGCAAAATGGTTTTATATGAACATGTATGTTACGCAGGTATGTGTATTAATGTGTATGTAAGAAAACATACATGTTTTATACGAACATACATTTTTTCTAATGCAAAATTGGAGTTCTCGCAGTTCCCGCACTTAACAGGATTCTGAAAATAAAGCCCATATATATATATATATATATATATATATATATATATATATATATATATATATATATATATATATATATATATATATTTTCTTAAATAAATAGAAACCTTTTAGTTTGAGATAATATTTTTATTGAAAATAAGTGATTTTTTATATGTTTCAGTGTGTTTAGGTTTGAATGTGTATAATGGCAAACACTTTATTAACATGCTCATTGTTTGAACATATATAAAGGGTAATAATATTTGATAACTTTGTTTTAAAGTTAAATGCTGTGACAGTTTATAAATCTATGGTTTTGTAATATATATATATATATATATATATATATATATATATATATATATATATATATATATATATATATATATATATATATATATATATATATATATATATATATATATTAGATTTTTAATATTTATATTGTTATAATACTCGTGCATGCATGAAGTTTAACACAATTTTTTTATTATGTGTTAATATCGATTAATATTTTGTATAGGTTTGTGTTGCAGGAAGAATTTGACTTTCTGTAAAGAGCATAATGTTTACGTTGATCTTGTTTAAATTTAGCTATTGATATCATGTTTCAACATTATGTGTATTTAGTAGCACATTCAGGCATTATGTGTATTTAATAGCATATAATGAACTTGACAATATGTCGTTATATGTAAAATCTCATCAATTTATTTTCATCACATAGTATTTACATCATATCATTACCACCATTATGGGTCAATAGTAATATTATCATAGTTGATCAGTGATTTAGAAATTTGGCCTTTTCTAAAAAGACAACGAAAGCTCAAAAATTCAAGACATACATACGTATGTCGATTATTAATCGAAAAGGGTGTTCCAAACGCTGAAAATGGAAAGAGCTTGTTTCCAATATGTTGACTGAAAGTTATTTGTATATCAAGTTTTCTTTATTACTTTACCCAATTTGAACCGAAAGAGTTGGTGAGAACATTGAATGTTTCATTTAAACTCGAAGTAGTTTGACATAACTTATTCGTATTTCGTTATGGCCGGTCTGTATTATGTCCGTTCAGAACATGCTTTTTGGGTATATGTTGCTATTAGATCATGCTAGGTTTTCAATTATCGACACGACACGATAAACGACACGAACCCGATACGAAGTTAAACAGGTTTGGGTTGAGGATAAACAGGTTTGGGTCAAAAACATGTCAACCCGTCTAACTCGTTTAATAAATGGGTTGTGTTTGGGTTGAGTAAATATTAAACAGGTCAACCCGTGAACCCGTTTAAGTATATAACACTCTAAAAATAAAATATATATAACATGCCTTTTTATGTTGGATGTGGATTAAATGTATTTTGTTATGTACTTAATATGATTGAATTACGATTATACCTCATATATCATAGAAATTGACGCTTATAACTGAGAAAATTGTCATATAGTTATTTGTCTGTCATTTTTATCGTATTTTAAATCCTTATATCATTTTGGCATTTAAGCTAGTTAAATCAACAAACCGCTAACCTTATTCACTACTTGACATATTTATTTAAATAGGTTAAACGGGTCAAAAATGGGTTACACGTGTTATGCAGGTGCGGGTTAGGGTTGAGTTTCTTGACACGATTAATAAATGGGTCGTGTTTGGGTAGAGGTTATACTAACCAAGTTTATGCTAGTAAAAACAAAATGATTATTTTCGTATTAACAAAAATCGACCCACAACACTAAAGGGGTGTTTGCCGATCGGTTTAGGAGTAAAAGAAAAAGAGAAAACACTTAGGGTTTACGTGTGTGCAAGAGCAAGCAAAAACAATGAACCCTTGATGTGTTTATATAGTATTTGTAAATCTTTGAGGACAAGCTAGGGTAAGGGATGCCCCTTGGGTTGGATCGGCCGGCCATACACCCTAAGAGGGTGTTCTGGAACCTTCTTGTCATCTATTTACAATCTAGTCCCTTTTCTTTGCGTTTAACGATAGTTAGTCGATATACCGTTAACAACTAACGACCATTAGTCATTTCTTGTGTTTAAATAATAAATATATACATAACATTTAATACATATTAATTATTTATTCCTTAATACTCATTCGTAACGTGTTCAATCCCGAGGTCTAAAGTTCGATACTAGACATACGCATATTAATATTTATCCACAAACTCTCACAGCTTCCACTTTGATATCTATTAATAGCATAATGACATTGGTTAGCATCTAGCAATACTCCAATGCCCCTAGACCAACTTGAGCTAGGTATTCTGGAAAAAACCTTTAATGATTCATCATTATTATCATCCTTTTGTTTCTAATACCACATTAATTAAGATATGGGTTCAAGTCATTCTTTATTAAATTTTTGTTTCTCGTTTGTAAATGATTGAACAAAATTACCAAAACATCTGAACGTATTCCAGATAAACTTTGGACGTGGCCACGCAAACATTTTGTCAATCTTACGAGAGGCCCAGCAGTATTAAACTTCAAAACAAATTTGAAGGAACAAATTCTTTCTTGACTACAAGCATAACCCATGAACTTTGCAACACTTCTGAAAATAATCCTTATAACTACTAGTTACGGATAGCGGTAAATTGCTTCACAGAATTGCACTACATCCATGACACTTATCTGGTATCTCAAGTCTGAGGATAACTATTAAACATGATTCACTTTAATGAAAAGTCCCATAATGTGAAATCATGAAGTTGGGATAAGTCCTATATTCAATTCATTGAATATCATGTGAAATTGGTATGTTAACGCATCAATATAATTTCAAGTATATCCTAACCAATACTCAGATTTGTCTTAGTTTAATGATATTCCTATATCATTAATTGACAACGGACATTTAGAATAATAAATTTATTCATGGATTTAAACATGCAAATACAGGATATATTATTAAGACAATGATAAACAAACATAATCAATATTTTATTTTATTAAAATATTAATCATTCATAACATCCTTTATCCAAATACTAATCACAAATGGGCATGAAACTATCAGATAAACGAAGTCCTATGCCTTCAGCAAGCTTATAAAGCTTAGTGCCAGTTAGGGGCTTCATCAATAGATCTACTAAGTTATCATCTGTGTGAACTTTGAGTAACTCAATTTCACCTATTTCGATTTGTTCTCGAACATAGTGATATTTAATTGGGAAATGTCTGGTGCCTTTCATGATTCCAGGTTCATTGGCAAATGTAATTATAGTTGAGTTGTCACAATACATTTTTATAGGTCTTTGAATCGATGGCATAACTCCAAGCCCTGAAACAAACTTCCTAATCCAAACGACTTCCATTGCAGCTTCTGAAGCAGCTATGTACTCACTTTCTATTGCAAACATCACTAATGTACTCTGCTTCTTGCTCCTTCAATCCACAGCTCCTCTATTAATGATAAAGACATAACCAGTCTGAGACTTCGTATCATCTTTATCACACTTCTAGGATGCATCGCAGTAACCTATAACATCAAGTTCATTTGGATTTCCCCCATACACTAAGAACATATATTTAGTAGCCCTAAGGTACTTAAGAATATTCTTAACAGCAGCCTAGTGAAGTTCACCTGGATTCTGCTGATATCAACTGGTTAAGTTTTGATCAAATGCCACATTAGGCCTTGTACTCTTCACCGCATACATTATAGATCCCACAGCAGAAGCATAAGGGGCTCTTCATGCATTCCACCTCTGCAGGTGTTGAAGCACAAACTTTGCTACTTAAGCCATGTTGTTCTCGCATTGACAAATATCCCTTCTTGGAATTTTGCATATTGAATCTCTTCAATATTTTATTAATGTAAGCACTTTGACTTAATCCAATTAATCGTTGAGATCTATCTCTATAAATTTTGATTCCAAAAATGAATGCAGCTTCCCCTAAAAATCTTTCATAGAAAAACACTTTCCAAGATATGCCTTAACCTTTTGCAAACTGGGAATGTCTTTTCCCATGATCAATATGTCATCAACATATAAAATAAGGAAAATTACATCACTCCCACTAGCTTTGTGATATACACATGGCTCATCAAGATTTTGAGTGAATCCATACTTTTTAATTTCACCATCAAATCTTTTATTCCATTGTCGTGATGCTTGCTTCAATCCATAAATAGATCTTTGAAGTTTGCATACACGGTTGGGAAATTCTGGATTCACAAACCCCTCAGGCTGCGCTATATAGATGTCTTCGTCTAGGCGACCATTTAAGAAGGTAGTTTTGACATCCATTTTCCAAATCTCATAGTCATAGTATTATGAGAATCCTAATAGCCCTAATGTCAGCTACAGGAGAAAAGGTCTCCGCGTAGTCAACACCATATGTTCGAGTAAAGCCTTTAGCTACCAAATGAGCTTTATAGGTGTGTACATTTCCATCCATGTCATTTTTCTTTTTGAAGAGCCACTTACTTCCAACTACCTTGGCATTAGGAGGAAGGTCTACTACAATCCAAACTTCATTATCTCTTATGGATTGCATTTCCCCATTCATAGCAACCTACCATTTTTCCTTTTCAGGACTATTAATGGCAGCCCTATAACTAGTAGGTTCATCAAGATCCCCTAGTATAGTTTCCTCACACTCTACGTTAAGACATAGACGTTTAGGAGCTTTCATAGTCCTTACGGATCTGTGAATGAGAACCATTTCAACTTCAGGTGGAGAACCTTGTAACACCCCCAATTCAATGATGCAGCGGGATTCAAACTGGGTGTTACTCGACGGCACAACAGTCACAATAATAGAAAACGATATCTAACTGAGTCATTTTAAAAAGACTTATCATTCGAATTATTAAAATATATCAGAGTTTACATAGTTAGGTCCCAAAAGGTTCAATGTTTACAAAATACATCAATATAAAGTCTTTTGATGTTTTATCGAATGACAAAGTAGATTATAGCCTTCTTGATTTAGTCTGTGCCCCTCCGTGCCATCCTTGATCATCATGGACCTGAAATACATGCTTAAAAGGTCAACACAAAGGTTGAGTGATATTCATAGAGTTTGTTAAGTAGTGGAACACAATATGTTAGTAGTATGAGTTAATTAGACTCATACTCAAGGTTGGGAAACAAAACAGTTATTATTATACTAAGCTCATGCAACCAATACGTTAACGGGTACCAATATCAATCAGCGGATTTGTTGCCCCGGTAGGTACTTTGCCGTCATACCTAATGTTTCAAATATAGTGCATTTGTTTGAACTTATTTGGTCAATACAAATGGGATTCGTCAATCCCAATAGGCCTATTCACAATACTCGCGCTCACTAATACTAGTGATTAAATGGTTCATGATATGGGGCCTAGGATTGGCAAGGATGGTACTTAGTAATAATAAAATAATCAGATAGCATACAATTTCAAAGCATTGTGTTCGGTTTAAAATAGCATGTATTCCCGCCAAGGGTTTGTAAAACAATTAAGTAATGGAAAGTGGGGCTATGAACTCACCGTGAGTTATGTAGTAAGTAGTGAAAATGGTAGTTCAATCGCGAAGATCTCTATGAGCAACCTATAATAGAATGTTGCGACTTAGGTTTGGGGTAATGTCAAAGAATATGAAGAATTGCCTATATATGTCTTGCATTTAGTCCATGATGTAGTACTTAGTATATAGTGTAAGTCTTTGAATAAAAATGGTTTGTGAAACATGTATAGTTTGTATATCGCTTACTACCGTTCGGGCCGACATAATTCAGAGGTCACGCAGTAAACGTTCGAGGAGCTAGGACACTTTAATTCGTAAATCCAGCAACTCGTCGATCTGTTTACCCAAATGAAACCCATCACATGAAGCTCCCTAGTGTTGTAGTATTTGATAAAAATATATAAGTTTTTTATCCGAAAAGTTACATGTCCGAAAAAAATTGAATAAACTTAGGAAAGTTTATTTTAAAGGAAGATTATTATTTCAATGAATTTCTTAAGTCTAGAATGAATATTACTTGCAAGTCTCATGGTCATTTTGATGGAGTAGATCCAAATTGGATGATTATGTTACAACTAACTCTTTAGTTCATGTTTTCGTCTTAGAAGTTATATGGTATTTAGCCGTGGATTTGCCGTGACTTTGGTCATTGTTACCATGGTCTTGAGACTCATCATTGGCCTTAGCCATGGTTGTGGTCTTGGCTTTAAGGTCATTAGACCTCTTGGTTTTACTTAACCATAACCATTATATAGTCATTTGAGTATTTAAAAAGGGCTGTTAAGACTTTGAAGAAAATATCATTCGTTATGGGTTTTCTGGACCCGCGTCCCAGAGTTTCTAAGAAAACATCGTTCCGGACAACTTTCGTGTTTTAACTTTTTGATGAAACGGAGCAGAAAAGCCTCGTTTTATGTGTTTTAGTTCTATCACAGAAACATTTGGGACAGTTTGCCGCAAAGTTTTGGTAACTTCTATTAGCCATAACTTTTGACTCATATACTCATTTTAGGTGGTTCAAATTGCTATGTTTTCCTTGTTAGGTCCTCTACCACAATATGTAATTGTCCAATATCATGTTTATACCATTTTGGTCGAATTTCTCCATATAAGTCACTAGTTTTCTTGTTTACTTAACATATGTTAACATATAGTTTCCATAACTTGTTTTAATAGTTTTTATACATCGTGAACATAATAACAAGACCATATATAGCATGAATGAAATATAATAAGCATGAAAATGATATTGAGCAAGAAAGTGTATTAGGGTTTCTTACAACTTTAGGCTTTCTAAGAAAAGAAAGTAACAAGTAAGGATAGGACTTTGATTGAACAAGCTTCTCTTCACTATGGCAATCCTTCTACACCCTTGTATTCTTGAAGGATTTGTGATGAGGTTTTAGGTGACTTGAGTGGATCTAAACTCAAGAGAATCACCTAAAGTTTCAAAGGATTTGAAGTAGTTTGATTAATCAAAACCTAACTAGAGTTTATGTGTTGATATTGCACTTGATTTCTTGAATAATACTTGAAGTAAAATAGCGAAGTGAATGGTGTTTGTGTGTGGTATATGGGACGGCAAGGAGGGGGAGAAGGGCTTATATAGGAGCTTGAGGAGGTTACTTACAAGGACTAGTCAAAGCTTACAAAGAAAGCTTGTACACATGGTTGCATCTTAGGGCTAAATGCATGAGATCAAGCCACACAAGGGGTGACTCCCCCCCTATAGGCGGTTTCACAAGGAGTAGGATGGATGAGTTGGTCTTTGGTGATATTATCCTACTTATGGAGTTAGTTTTGACTCCGTAAATTGCTAACCGTAAATGATTAAGCCCCAAAACGTAAAACCGGGTATCGTAAAAATGTGAAACTTGAAAGAATGACTAAAATTGTCAATATACTCCATAATAAAATATAAAATGAGTGGTAGGTTCCATTGGGGTGCTCAAACCCTGCTAAAACTGGAAACGCGGGTCTAAAACGCGTAATACGTAAAACGTACGAAAGTTGCGTAAAATTGAGAAAAGTAAAATGTAACTTTTCTAATAGGATAATAATGAATTAAAATGACATGTAATGTCTAGACTGGGTTCAGTCTAGTGTCGGTTGGTATTTAATGTCTTTTAGACATAAAACCGTAAGCCTAAAAATCAAGGAATGATTTATAAAATCAAAGAGTGATTTTTGGTCAAAGGAGGAGGAAAAATATGTTGACTTTTCCAAATTATGAAAGTTTCTAATCGTCTCTGAAAACGTGGTGCAGGTATAGGCTAAGGTTACGGATAAGTAATAGTGCTTAAAACGTAAATTTCTGTTTCTTACGGCCCAGGGTCTATTTGGTAACATTTTTCTTAATCATCAAAAATTCTATAATTAATCATGAGTGTACCAAACATCTATCTTATGCGGGGAAAATTGACGCGGTTGGTTTTCGTTGTGCGTAGGGTTTTTAACGGACGTTAAAACCAAACGTGTAGTTTCTTAATAACTTTCACGAAAATGATCTGATGCGTGTCAAACTTTTATTTTATCATGGAAATGATTTATCACACGAGAATATGAAATAAAAATTAAATTTCAGAAAATGAATAGTGAAAGTGAATAGTAAAATGAATAGTAAAATGAATAGTAAAATTTTCAGGAATAGAAATTAACCTGAAAATGCGAATTGTTACAAACCTAAACTTTCAGGTTCCACAGGAAGTTGGCTAGTGTTTTCAAGAGGTAATGCATCTACTTGATCGTCTTCCAGATCATAAACTCTCCCACTGAATTCTTGAGATATGAATTCCTTTTCCAAGAAATCTCCATACCTTGCAACAAATACTTTGTTTTCAGGTGGGTAGTAAAAGTTGTAACCCATCGTTTCCTTTGGGTATCCTACAAAGATGCACTTTACAGATCTTTGTTGGAGTTTATCTGCTGAGTCACGTTTAACAAACGCCTCGAAACCCCAAGACAAATTAGGCACTTTACCGGTCCATAACTCATATGGTGTCTTATCCACCTTCTTAGTTGGAACCATATTTAGAATACGAATAGCATATTCTAAGGCATAATCCCAAAATGAAAAAGGAAGAGTTGTAAGATTAAACATAGATCGTATCATATCTTGCAATGTACGATTTCTTCTCTCAGATACACCATTTTGTTGTGGAGTATAAGGAGAAGTGAGATGCTGGACAATTCCATTCTCAGCTAGAAAATCTCTAAACTCTTGACTCGGGTATTCACCACCTTTGTCGGATCGAAGAGCTTTAATCTTCTTTCCAAGTTGCAACTCTACTTCTGCTTTAAACACCTTAAATGTTTCAAATACCTCATGTTTATGTTTAAGTAAATAAACATAACCATAACGGCTGAAATCATCCATAAATGTTAAGAAGTAGCTAGCACCCCTCCTTGACACATGTCTAAGTGGTCCACACACATCTGTGTGTATTAAACAAAGTAGATCAGAAGCTCTGTCCATACGATTATTGAAATATTTCTTAGTCATCTTCCCAGATATACAAGATTCGCATTTATCAAATGATTCATCATTGATCCCTTGAAAAAGCCCATCGTGTTGCAGCTTTTCCATGCGAGCCTTGCCTATATGAGCAAGTCGACAATGCCAAAGATAAGATGAATCCAGACCATTCTTGATTCTCTTATTATTGATGTTATACATTGAATTATTACAATTATTGGATACATTCACATTCATATCAATTTCAAAAATACCATTCACAACAACAGAATTAAAATAAAAAACATTATTAAACGAAACAAAAATTCCATTTCTATTAATATTATGTTGAAAACCAATATCCAATAAACATGAAAAGGAAACCACACCCCTAACAATTGAAGGTGCATAATGACAATTATTCAAAAACAGTACTAAGCCCAAAGGCAAAACTAATTCAAGTACGCCTATAGCTTCAATAGCTGCATTCGCTCCATTACCGACGTGTAGATATTGTTGTCCATAAGCAAATCTCCTCTCAACTCTAAACCATGAATACCACATCCCGTATCATATACCCATGAATTTTTATGAGTTAAAGTAAATAATTCAATCATAAAGAACGCACCTGTAGTACTGGGGTTACCAGTTTCATTCTTCTGCTTCTTTTGTCGCAAGTCATGAATGTAGAGTGGACAATTATGCTTCCAATGTCCTACTTCATGGAAATGGTGACAAGCCTGATCCTTCATGTTGGGAGGATTCACCTTGTTCTTCTTAGGTTGATGTTGATTTATCTTTGGATTTGGTTGATATGCCATGACCTACTTGCCTTTTTCAACCTTACCCTTACCCTTCTGATTCGCTTGCGATTTCTTCTGGATCCTACTTCCTTGAATTGCCAACACTTGAGGAGTAGGTGCCTTGCCTTGAGTGGGTATACCTTTCTCATAGTCTACAAGCATTGTGAGTAACTCTGAGACTGTCATCCCCGAGCAATGCATGTTGAAGTTTTGAACAAAACCTTAAAAATCCTTGCGTAAGGACCTATTGATTAAGTTAACTTGCAGATTCTCAGGGTAACCAAAGTCGAGTCTATGTAGTTGATCAAAGTAATCTTTCATCTCCAACACATAATCACTTACAGGTTTTCCATCACCATGTTTACAGTTGTGTAATTGATTGAGCAGGTCATACAATTCAACTGCTGGTGTTTTCTCATAAGACTTTTTGAGTTCTTGAAGCATGTTGTATGGAAAATAGTATTCAAACTGTTTTTGCAGCTTTGATTCCATACTTGTGAGCATTAAACAGGCAATCTAATTATACTTCTTATACTCAAGTCTCCATGCTGCTTTTTCTGCTTCAGGTGCAGTACCAGCAGGTTCCTCAGGGCAAGGAGTATTCAAATAATCTAGCTTATTAGTCGCTCTCAAGACAATTCTAAGCGATCTGTGCCAATCATTGAAATTCTTTCAAGTCAATTTTCCCTTTCAAGATGACTCTTGAAAGCAGAAATTACAGTAGAGTTTATCGGGTTGAGCCATTTCTACATAAAAAAGTTCAAACATTAGTATATTCGATAATACATATTTTCAAGAAAATATAATACCCAAGGATATATTCATATAACCACATAATTTTCTTAAAAATCTAGGATCCACCTTTTCATAAATTGCACTACATCAGTTGATCTGCTAGTAATGAAAGTATAAAATATGGTAATCTGTCGAACAATAATTGGCAAACCATTTCCAATTCCTAGATCATTATGGGGATTACATCAAATTGATTCATCAATTTGCAATGTAAGCATGTTTCATCCCATCTCATGCTTTAAGTTTGTTGATATAAATAAACGACTAAAAACGTTATTCATATCTTTCGATATCTCTATGTTTTGATGATCACAAAACGAAAACACATTAAATCAAAGATAATGACGTAAACAAGTATTTAGTAGTTAATAATCACTTTCACCATATAATCACTTAAGGTATGAATAAACATAGTGATTAAAGCATTATAAAATCAAAGGAAAGTTTAATTAAGTATTACAAAGTTTACCTAATTATATAAACATATTATATATTTTTGAAAAACACTTTTGGTAATAAAGAAAAATGATTTATTCATACTAAATATATGAATTCAAATTTTTAACCAAAATCAGTTAGTTTTTCACAAAATAAACTTTCCTCACTAAAAGACAAAGAATCTGGCCGTTTCAGCTGGGCGGCCCCCTTAATTATAAAGGGCGGTCTCCTTAATTTTAAGGGGACCGACCATGATTTAAGGGGACCGGCCACGCTCCTCTGTCAGAATCTATTGCCTATAAATACCACCTTAAACCTGGATTTTTTCCTCACCTTTTTGCACTTAAACTTTCTGATCTAAACATCCCTCTCCATCTTCTAAAAATCCTTTGATCTTATATACTTTGATCCTTGTTTCAAAGTGATTCAAGCCTCAACACTCAAGTGCAAAGAGAAGAATACTTCTACTAGAGGTATTACAACTTAGTATCATCTTGCTATTTAAGTTGTTCGTTTAGTTCATCTTGTATATCATTTATTTCTTTGAGAACATTGTGTATACATTGGTTAGTTAGATTTAGATATTAGATCTAGATGCATTGAAGGTGTGAAGTAGTACTAGTTGTGAAGAAGTAGAGGTGGATAGGATTGTGTTAGAAGATATAAGTTGTAATTGCATATTGAAGTGGAGATAGTTGTGAAGACAAAGAAGTTGAAGCTTTGAAGTTGAAAAGACCTTGAAGCCTAGAAGTTGTGAAGTAGTATATATCTTGGGGTAGTGGATAGGACTTAGTAGTGAAGGTGTGAAGAAACAAGTGGCGTGAAGAAAAAGAGTTAGGAAGTATTAAGTTGTGAAGAAGCTAGGAGCAAAGTAGAAAGTTGTGAAGAAATTTGAAGTGTAGAAGATTGGTGTGTAGAAGATAGGTGTGAAGAAGATTGGTGTGAAGAAGTTGTGATTGTGGTGTGATATTGTTGTGGTGTGCTAATTGGTGTGTAAGGTTTTCTCCGCCATAAAGGAGGTTTTTGATCAAGTGAAGAAAACTCTCGAGTAGGTGACTCGGGGAGTGGAATAGGGCAAGGAAGGTGTCCTTGTAGCCGAACCACTATAAATCCTTTGTCTCTCGGTTTGATCCTTCCATCTCTCACTCTTTGATTAATTACTTACTTGCATATTATTCATAGTTACAATTGCTTGTGTGTTGTGCATATGTTGGTTTCACATAAAGATCAAACTAGCTCCCATTCAAAACATTAATTATACATTAGTAAATTAAAGTATATACAATCATCAAAACACACATACACATATAAATACAAACTTATAGTTAAGTGAGATATATGAAATTATAATTTCTATTTAACACTTTAAATAAGAAGTATTTATATAACATATGTAAATTAATTTGTATCTATACTTTAGCTTCAAAGGATTTTTACAAACTACCATTAAATATTTGAAAGCTAACTTTTATTGAAACGAAAAAGACGCAAAACTATTCAACCCCCCCTTCTAGTTTTCTACAATTGGTATCAAGAGCCACGTCTAGCAAGATTTTTAACATAGATTGTATTTTAAAACTTGCAACGATTAATGGAATTTGAAAAATATGTAGAAGGGAAATTTGCACAACAACCACCGTTATTTGAAAATGATCATCTTCTTGAATGGAAAAACAAATTTGAAAACTATGTGAAATCAATAGATCTTGATCTTTGGCATATCATTTCAATTGGTGATCTTAAACCAACCAAAATAGAGTTTGAAAATCAAAATAATAATCTTCAAACTAATATTGATAAAAACACTAAAGCCAAATTACTTATTTTCAAAACCCTACCAAAAGGTAAATATGAAAGACTAATTCGTTGTAAAATGGCAAATGATATTTGGAAATGTCTTTTAAAAATTCACCAAGAGAAATGTAAAACCAAAGATGATAAACTTGATATTGCACAAGAAATAGTTAATTTAGAAAATTTAGTAAGTAAATATTTAGTTGAAATAAATACATGTACTACTAGTTCAAATGTGATCATTGAAGGCATCTACAACGAAGAATACATGAGCCAAATCCAAAGAAAGAGCGTAAATAAATCATGGTGCAACATGTGCAAAGAAGACGATGATAATACGGCTTATGAGAATATTCAAACAAATGAGAACACAAGTATTGATGGCAAGAACTACATGTTCTTTGATCCAAGTGAAACTACAAACAAAACATGGAGCGACATGGAAAATGAAATTGATCATCGTATAGCATGTGAGAAATGTACAACTACAAAGAAGGTACAATTCAAAACTGAACATTTTTGTTATGATCAATTTATATTAGAATTTTAAAAATGGAAAACAACTTCAAACATTTTTGCAACATTGATTCAAAAATTACTTTTAAAAATAAATTTTCAACATCCGCTGAAAACAACTTTGAAAAAGAAATCATTTTAGAAGATAAGATGTCTAGACTTAAAAGTAATATTGAAATCGATCTTGTATGTAAAAAATGTCGAGATTACAAACATGAAATTAAAACGGAAAATGAAAAAGCAAAAACATTGGCAAAATTCGAAAATAGCTCTAAATCTTTAAAATATCGTCTCGACATTCAAAAGCCATTCTATGATAAAACCGGGTTAGGATTTATCGTAAATGATCCTTCAACAAATGCATTAAAACAAATAAAATTTGTTAAATCTAGTGAATAAATTTAGAAATAATACTATTAACATTCATTACTTTTTATTCTAGTCTAGAAAGTCATTGTTTGTTAATTAAAACAAACTATTGATGAATTCTTGTACTTATCGACGACATCCAGATCATGTGCATTCAAATGCAATGGATGTTGTTATCTAACCAACTAGGACCCATGAGAATCTGGGTACAAAGCTGTTTATCTTGTTTAGGTAATTTACGAATGAAGAGCCTATTACGTGTTGATCTACTCATCTCGCTCTATTACCTTTGACGGTTATTGGTCTCTATCATATTGTTTCACTATTCTGCAAATGTTTCGCCTATGACGTTGTTGCGGATTTATTCATGTATCGGCATTTTGTTCTTCACTCTTGGCGTATTGGTATCATGGTGTATCCGTTACTTTTTCATGATGAAGCCTCCTAAGTACTACTTCTTTTAACCTTCACGACTTGTGATGATTGGTGTGATCGATTGAGCATCTCGGATCTAGTTACCTTGTTTTCTATTCATGGGAACATCACTTGGCTACTTCGACATGTCTTGGACTTGCTCTTAAGATTTCTTCTTTCACCGTCATGCCCATCCTTTTTGAAAAGCTGGACCTGAGATAAGTTTTTCTTTTCTAAAACTTGTCAATGCTATGTTATACTTTAGAATGTTTTAATTAGTGTGTGAATAAAATTTAACTGATATGTTGCCATGCTTTTAGATTATTAACACTAATATATGCATACATGATATTAGCATTATTAACCTTCTTGTTGTTTAGTCTAGTATCATTTTTCTTAAATCTTCTATGATCTATAGTAGAACCCTTCCACTTAAGCTATATGATCTTACTAGTTGCTTTAGTAGATGCATTATAATTGATATTTGTTTGCAACTTGATATTATGATGTTCTTATATATATATATATATATATATATATATATATATATATATATATATATATATATATATATATATATATATATATATATATATCTTGTATCCATGAACTATTTACCTTGCTTCTTCTTGTCCCATTGCATTTAGATCATAAGTATCTATCATTTCACTTTAATATCTTTAGGTGTCATTAAAGATGATTGTATGTGACAATGGGCTTAATTGATTCTCTTAAAAATGACACGCTTCCATTTCAAATCCTTCATTTGCAACTTCTTGATTTTTATGATCAAAACATTATGTTTAAAACTTCTCTCTTTTTGAAATGAAGTATTTCGTTACTTAACTAAAACTTCCTTATAACCATTATTTTAATAAAAAATAAGATTAAATTTTTTTTTACGTTATTGTAATGCACACTTGAAGTTACTTCAAAACATTGTTGAATAAAACTAAAAACTTTTTGCTTAAAACATATTTAACCTTCTCACATGTGTCATACACCTCTATTGGAAATGACATTCACAATTTAATCAAATCATTTCATGAGAATCATGACTTGCCCATATGGATCTTGTTTGTAACAAGTCTTGAAGTCCATATAATCATATCCATATGTGTTACTTGTTAACAATCATTAACATGTTTGCTCTAGGCTAAGTGTTATCATTTTCATATAAGTTGCTTACTTAGCCTATTTACTTTATTGCCTCCTTAATTGCATATCTTAAATGTTAAATAAATTGATTGCATGATTATTAGAAATTTATTGCTTATTTCTATTATTTCTATATCACTCTCTACATTCATGAATAGTATGCCCTATATTGCCTCAAAGAGTCAAACTTACTTGAATCCAAATCCAAAAACACAACCTTTTTTGAAAATTTTCTGCCAAAAATCCATTTCTGGCATTCTGGGAATCACCAGATGGGCGGCCCCCTTAATTATATAAGGCGGCCCCCTTAATGTTTAAGGGGACCGGCCCCTAATTAAGGGGACCGGCCATCTGATGGTCGGGGATACTGTTTTCTTTATCACTTTTTGACCCATTTCAGCCTATACTTCCCAAAATTCACAAACATATCTTGTCCCATATTATCCCTCAAAATTTACCTTCCTAAACCACATTTCTCATACACTATAAATACCTTCTTCCCATCATTAATGCCATCACACCCAAACATGTCATCTCCCAACAACCAAAAACCTAAGATTTCTAGAACCGCAAGGATCTCCGTCAAACCCGTTTGGAGGAGGAAACTTGATTCTTTTCATAACTCAAGTGATGTTGTTCCAAGTCAACCAACTACTAAACCTCAAAACCACAACAATGATTCATCTCACAACCTATCACCCACTCATTCCCTCATTCATGCCTCTTCTTATGATGAGCATGCTCAATCCTAAAACATCAATCCCAATCTCTCAATCAATACTTCACATGTTGCTCATTTAACAAAAACATCACCCACTCATGAAGAACCTCTCCCACACATTTCATGTTTTCATGACTATCCAAGCTCAACCATGTCTCCACCACCAAGAGTACCACCACCACATCCTACAACTTCACATGCCACTCCCATGTTGCATGTTCAAACTTTCACCCAAGACAACTATCAAGCTCCACCACCATCACCTTCCTCCGAACACTTGAAGTTCGTTGAGGAAATAAAAGAGGCACATGAGCTTAGTGCTCTTTTAGCATTACATCTTGCTCAACGCAATTTGGATCCACCACAATCAAGCTCACCATCATCACCACATAACAAAAACCAACTTGAGAAGCATGTTAACAATTGCCCTTGTTGCATCTTCCTCCAACAACAAACCATTGCATTGAATGAGCACTTTACTTGGATTGAGTATCTTCTTACTAGATCTCAACAAATACCATCACTTGAACAACATCAAAACCCTCAATCAACAAACCCATCTTCAATTTTACCACCTACAAGCTCCACATCTCCAAACCCAACAACATCCATGCAACCAAATGTTTACCTCCACTAAACCATCAAGCATTTTACATGCTTATGTTTCTCATTTTCAAATAAATCTCCTCAACCATTTTGGGATTCAAGAAAGTTTGGTGACACTTCTTGTTGGTACATTAGGACATTCTACTTAGCTTAGAATTTCATCTTTGTAGCCTATGTAACAATGATTATGGGTTGATGTAATCATTTTCTTTTAATGAACGATTTAATATATGTTTCTAATTCTCTTTTGCCATGCTCATTATTAGTTAGTACTATGCTATATGTGTTTGCTTGTGCCATGCTTGTGCTTCTAATATTTTTCTTGCAAGAACCCCATTTCTCGAACCCTTGGTGCTCTCAAACGAGGGGGAGCATACATCAAGGGGGAGTTTTATCTTATTAGCTTAAACTTTTTTGATTCTACAAAAAGGGGGAGAAGTGAATGTAAACTCACTTAATACTTGTCTAAAAATTAATTTTTAGATTTAATGAGTTTAGGTTTTGTAATCATCAAAAAGGGGGAGATTGTTGATATAAATAAACGACTAAAAACGTTATTCATATCTTTTGATATCTCTATGTTTTGATGATCACAAAACGAAAACACATTAAATCAAAGATAATGACGTAAACAAGTATTTAGTAGTTAATAATCACTTTCACCATATAAGCACTTAAGGTATGAATAAACATAGTGATTAAAGCATTATAAGATCAAATGAAAGTTTAATTAAGTATTACAAAGTTTACCTAATTATATAAACATATTATATATTTTTGAAAAACACTTTTGGTAATAAAGAAAAATGTTTTATTCATACTAAATATATGAATTCAAATTTTTAACCAAAATCAGTTAGTTTTTCACCAAATAAACTTTCTCCACTAAAAGACAAAGAATCTGGCCGTTTCAGCTGGGCGGCCCCCTTAATTATAAAGGGCGGTCTCCTTAATTTTAAGGGGACCGGCCATGATTTAAGGGGACCGGCCACGCTCCTCTGTCAGAATCTGTTGCCTATAAATACCACCTTAAACCTGGATTTTTTCCTCACCTTTTTGCACTAAAACTTTCTGATCTAAACATCCCTCTCCATCTTCTAAAAATCCTTTGATCTTATATACTTTGATCCTTGTTTCAAAGTGATTCAAGCCTCAACACTCAAGTGCAAAGAGAAGAATACTTCTACTAGAGGTATTACAACTTAGTATCATCTTGCTATCTAAGTTGTTCGTTTAGTTCATCTTGTATATCATTTATTTCTTCGAGAACATTGTGTATACATTGGTTAGTTAGATTTAGATATTAGATCTAGATCCATTGAAGGTGTGAAGTAGTACTAGTTGTGAAGAAGTAGAGGTGGATAGGATTTGTGTTAGAAGATATAAGTTGTAATTGCATATTGAAGTGGAGATAGTTGTGAAGACAAAGAAGTTGAAGCTTTGAAGTTAAAAAGACCTTGAAGCCTAGAAGTTGTGAAGTAGTATATATCTTGGGGTAGTGGATAGGACTTAGTAGTGAAGGTGTGAAGAAACAAGTGGCGTGAAGAAAAAGAGTTAGGAAGTATTAAGTTGTGAAGAAGCTAGTAGCAAAGTAGAAAGTTGTGAAGAAATTTGAAGTGTAGAAGATTGGTGTGTAGAAGATAGGTGTGAAGAAGATTGGTGTGAAGAAGTTGTGTTGAAGTTGTGATTGTGGTGTGATATTGTTGTGGTGTGCTAATTGGTGTAAGGTTTTCTCCGCCATAAAGGAGGTTTTTGATCTAGTGAAGAAAACTCTCGAGTAGGTGACTCGGGGAGTGGAGTAGGGCAAGGAAGGTGTCCTTTTAGCCGAACCACTATAAATCCTTTGTCTCTCGGTTTGATCCTTCCATCTCTCACTCTTTGATTAATTACTTACTTGCATATTATTCATAGTTACAATTGCTTGTGTGTTGTGCATATGTTGGTTTCACATAAAGATCAAACTAGCTTCCATTCAAAACATTAATTATACATTAGTAAATTAAGGTATATACAATCATTAAAACACATATACACATATAAATACTAACTTATAGTTAAGTGAGATATATGAAATTATAATTTCTATTTAACACTTTAAATAAGAAGTATTTATATAACATATGTAAATTAATTTATATCTATACTTTAGCTTCAAAGGATTTTTACAAACTACCATTAAATATTTGAAAGCTAACTTTTATTGAAACGAAAAAGACGCAAAACTATTCAACCCCCCCCCCCTTCTAGTTTTCTACAAAGTTCTAGGTCTCACTCACAACTTAATTAAGTCGTCTAACTTAGAAACAATAAAAATCTATATCTGGTCTCACGCATTAACAGAATTTTACATTGTTGTTAAAATTTAGCCTAGGTCTCACATTTACTATATAATAACTTCAAGTGTTTCTTATAGTTAGATAGCATGTAACTTAAATTGTATTGGGTATTTAGTTTGATGTGACAATGAAAACATGTACGAAGATGCATGCACTCATCTTCATAACATTAGTTTTCAAAACCATTTTAATTACCAGTTTTTAAGCTAAGATTAAATCAAAAACTTGTTACTTGAGGTATTGGGTTTACCAATTAAAGAAAAACCTCCAATTATCGCCCACTATATTCTACTGCTGCATGAGTAATAAAGACCCAAGTTATTCGGATAATTACCACAAAACTGGCACGTGGAATTGAGGTAAGTCTAATTTGACGCACAAGCAAGCGTGAAAACTTGGTAGGAGCGAGTCTTTTAGAAAACCCGTTTCCACTTATACCCACCTTATAGTTTGACAAAATTCGGTCGAGCCTAGTTAACCATTACGTACAAAAAGATCAATAAAGAAAAAGTTTATGACTTTAGTCTTAAAAACATGTAATAAATTATAAAACTTGCTAGTGTCACCTGGGAGTAAATTACCGTGTGAAGCGAACCACTGTCGGCACATAAGACCTTGCAAGAATCAAAATTTATCATTCAAGTTTCACCATTATTAGTCCAATTAATTGTCTTTTCAAAAATTACCCTTTTATTGCTTACAACTTGTCAAACAAAAAGAATAAAACAAGTAATAAAGACAAATTAAACAACTAATAAACATAACCATTATAAAATGAAACAATTAGCCACATGCAAACTTGATTAGATAAACCCTAATCAAATCAATTCTAGGTTTTTCAATATGCATGTAATCAACTAAGGCCTTCCCTTCTTAGTGGAAGTGAAGCCACATACATTGACGAATCAATTACGTAGGCCATAGTCAATTACACACCACATTAGCACATAAATTGATTTTAATTAATTGAGGTCTTCCCCAATTTTAGATCTATCTAAATTACATGTGATAAAAACAATACAACAATTAATCAATTAATTAATCCATGACTAACATGCATAATTCGTCACGGGTTCATGCATAACAATTACCAACTAGGTCACAAGATACGTCCAATAACACATAAACATGTAGCCAACCTAGGGTTTCTAATCCAATTAATATAAATCCACAAACCCTAATTTGGATAAAGGAGTGATCGACCCCCCCCCCCCCCTAAATTTTTAGGGTTTCAAAAATACTAAACCCTAGATCTAAAAAGTTCGACTAACATGTATCTAAAACAATAAAGATTTGTTTTTTTTTATGTGTTTTATATAATCAATTACATGTTATAGCAAGCTCATGATGCCACTGTTAGAATTAATAAATCATGACAATCATAAAAACAAGTAGACACGTATGCGGAAGCGAATGATCAACTATAACATATAAAGATTAACATAAACTTAAATAAAAACGTACCTTTTGGATTCGAGCAAAACAAGAATCAAACTTTAATCTTGAACAAGTGATGAACCCTAATTAGAGTTTATATGAATAAATGATTAACCTTTTACCTTTTTGTTAATCGATTCCTTGATAATTACTATAGTGAGTAATTACATCGTTCTTGTACACACGAATTAAACCGTATCAAGTTTATGCTAGTAAAAACACAATGATTATTTTTGTATTAACAAAAATTGACCCACAACCCTAAAGGGGTGTTTGCCGACCAGTTTAGCAGCAAAAGAAAGAGAGAAAACACTTAGGGTTTATGTGTGTGCAAGAGCTAGCAAAAACAATGAACCCTTGATGTGTTTATATAGTATTTGTAATTCTTGGAGGACAAGCTAGGGCAAGGGATGCCCCTTGGGTTGGATCGGCCGGCCATACACCCTAAGAGAGTGTTCCGGAACCTTTTTGTCATCTATTTACAATCTAGTCCATTTTCTTTACGTTTAACGATAGTTAGTCCATACCGTTAACAACTAACGACCATTAGTCCTTTCTTGTGTTTAAATAATTAATAGATACATAACATTTAACACATATTAATTATTTATTCCATAATAATCATTCGTAACGTGTGCAATCCCGAGGTCTTAATTTCAATACTAGACATATGCATATTAATATTTATCCACAAACTCTAACACCTACAACATGGCTAGGCTTGATACATAACCGAAACTTGTATCAAGCGGTTTACAAGAATATAGACATAAACCTTTGTTACGTGTAGATGGTTAAACTTTATGAGGAATGATACACTCACAAAAAAATATCCACATAATAGTCCACAAAATGAGATGTCACACCTTGATTGGTGTACTTTGTGATATTTTTTCTCTCTGTTCTCTGATTCAACCACTAACTATGTGACACGTCATTTTATGGTTGGTTTTGTGAATTTGTTTTTGCGGGTGTAGCATTTCCCTAAACTTTAAGACCGAAGAAAGCACACTCAAAACATATTGACAGCGAAGGTCCACAATAAGGGACCATACATAAGCTCGATACACAAGATTTTCGTGGAGGTATGGACCAAAAATTGCCATAAATCTCATCTTTTATGGATGCAATAACTCATTAGTGGGTCTCAACTAAACGCAAATGGGCCCTCAATGATTTAAACTAACCACAAAGCGTCTTCAATCAAATACTTACGTAAGCAACAAATATACTTGGTGTTATACGCAGTGACAACTCAGAACTAAAAGTCATCGATCTAGTTCGTAATTATGTTAAAAATAAGAAGACTAGTAAAACAAATTTTTTGGACAAGGCGCATTTCAACACAATCTTACACTACGGAGGAACAATTCATGTGGTTTAGAAACACCCCGAGAACCACCCCCCTCAGTCTGCGCACCTTATACTTATGAATCACAAGATCAAAACCCATATAGAATTTTTCATGTTGGTTCAGAGGCACGCCTGAGTACACAAGTTGTTTGTGAGTTGATATAAAGTATATTCTCACCATACTTCAATTTGATGTTGGAGCCTCAAATTGTTAGTCGATATATTCATAGTAGAGTCCGAGTCCATGTTATATTTGTATGGGCTAAGCCCGAGGTCTAGAATGTTCTTTGTAGTGGTATTTATATACCGATTGATATCATTAATAAAGTCACGATTCACATTAAACACTTACATGGTATCACAACCAATCCGATCCTTCATAAAACCATAAAAAAAATTGTTGGTTTCCTTCTGTTTTTTTTAAAGTCGATCGTTGGTTCAACTTTGATAATCAGTCGACAAGTGTTTCTTGCTTTTTAAAGTCGATCGTTGGTTCCGTTTGATAACCAGTCGACAGGTCGTTTATTTCTTTTTGTTCCTTTGAAGTTACTGTTACGTTCCACAAAGCAACCCCTAACCATAAAACCTACCTCACGCTTACAGTTCCATTCTAAACCCTAGTTCCAGATTATTATAGACTCACTAAATCATCATCAACATGTAAGGAAGCAATCCCCCACAACCCGTAATTCTTCTATCCGACAAGCTCATGACTATCAATAACATTCCCACTCTTGTTCTGGTTAAGTTGGATGTTGAGGAGATGAAGTACTCCTCGTGGACTTATTTTCTGAAGCATATTTGCAAAGGGTACTCCATCTTGGATCATCTTTTGGATAAGTCTCCGGACGATGCAACATCAAGTACTCCCGATGCCGAGTGGTTAAAGATTGACACCATTGTTCTTTCTTGGATCTTCATTACTTTGTCTCCAATGCTTCAACAACGTCTTGTTAATGCAGATCCTCAAACGGCCAAGGAAGCATGGGACATGCTTGCTTCGATCTTTCATGACAATAAGCTCTCTCGCTCTATTGCATTGAAGGCCGAACTACGTGCTATTAAACTTGGTGATTTAAGTATTGATACTTACTTTTGGAAGATTGAAAACATGTCTACTATTTTATCAAGTTTGGGTTCTCCTATTAGCAATGATGACATTGTTACTTTTGCCTTGGAAGGGTTGCCTGCGAAGTATGATGGTGTTTCAACTATCATTGCTCATCGTGAAGTTTTTCCGGATCTTAAAACGGTGCGATCCATGCTTATGACGAAGGAGATGCGATTAAAAACTCGTGGACTAGATACTCTTGTTGATTCTAGCTCTTCATCACCAATGGTTTTATTATCTAATTCAACATCTAATACGAGGCGCTCTAATAATCCTAATGAAAAGGTAAATAAACCTTGTTTCCTTTTTGCTCAAGGTTTTTGTCGGTTTGGTGTACATTGCAAGTTCCTTCATGATGGAATTCATGGTAACACTGCTAAACGCCCCTCCTCAGTTACTGTTCCTATGTGCAACACTTTATCCTCAAATGACTTAGTGACTCTCAACTCTCTCTTGGCTAAAATGGGTATACAAGGCATGATGAATGGTGGTACTCCTCAAAATAATCCTTCTATTTCTATTATGAACGGCCCTTCCCAACCTATGGCTTGCTACGCTTCTCTACCAGGTTTTGATTTTCCCACTTCGGCCAAGCCTATGCAGGCCCAGTTCACGACTGCAAATCCTAACCGGGGCAGGGGTCATCATATGCCTGGTTTGTTTACTATGCATGGGGTTCCTTATTTGCCTGGTTCACTTCCCACGGTTCAATCTGTCCAAGGGGGTTTGTTACCCTCGGTTCACTTGGGGCAAGGGGTTCGCTAATGGCAGCAAGTTCATCACAGCAGGAGGGTTCATGTGCTGCTCCAATGGGTTCTTATTTACCTAGTTCACAACCGGGTGGTTCTTCTCAAGGGGGTTCTTCACAGCAGATTACACATGGTTCACAGCAAGGGGGTTCACTACCGGGTCATGAAACTATTTTACCTCACGCCTTTACTATTGATACTCTTCATGATCCCAACTGGAATATGGATACAGGTGCATCCTCTCATCTTAATGATTCGGTTAAGTATCTTAGTGATGCTTTTAATTCGTGTATTTATCCGTCTGTCGCAGTTGGTGACGGGCATTCTATTCCCATTATCAACTTTGGCCATAGCATTTTACCTACTCCTACTCGTCCTCTTCATTTAAATAATTTGTTAATTACTCCTAATATTGTTAAGAATTTGATTTCTGTTAGTCAATTTGTTCGTGATAATTATTGTACCGTTGAGTTTGACCCTTTTGGTTTTTCTGTTAAGGAGTTTCAAACGCGTCGGGTGCTGCTCCGCTGTGATAGCAATGGAGATCTTTATCCTGTCACTCAACCTTCCACCATTCCGCATGCTTTTCTAGCGAGTCAGTATACGTGGCATCAACGTCTTGGACATCCAGGAAGTGACGTGCTACGTCGTGTCCTTTCAAGTAGTTCTATTTCATGTAATAAAGAGAAGTCTCCCGTTCTTTTTCTTGCTTGTCAGCTTAGCAAACACGTGAAACTTCCATTTGTTAGTTCTCATAGTTTAGTTAATTCGTCATTTGATATTGTACACTCGGACTTGTGGACTTCCCCAATTCCGAGTCATTCTGGTTTCAAATATTATGTCTTGTTTTTGGATCATTATTCTCAGTTTGTTTGGGTTTATCCTTTAGTTAATAAATCTGATGTTTTATCTAAATTTACTTTGTTTTGTAGCTTTGTTCGTACTCAATTTAAATGTGAAATTAAGTCTTTTCAGTGTGACCATGGTGGGGAATTTGATAACCAAGCCTTTCATAAACTCTTTTCAGATAATGGGATTCAATTTAGATTTTCTTGTCCTCGCACTTCTCAACAAAACGGGAAATCTGAAAGGATGATTAGAACTATCAATAACCTTATTCGTACCTTGTTATTTCAAGCACATCTTCCTCCTAATTATTGGACTGAGGCTCTTAATATGGCTGTTTATCTTTTAAATATCTTACCATCACGTGCCATTAACAATGAAGTTCCCTTTACTCGCCTTTTTGGTTTAAAACTTGACTATAGTCTTTTGCGCACCTTTAGGTGTCTTTGTTATCCTTATATCGATACTAATAACAAAGTTGGTGCACGGGCCACACCTTCACTTTTCTTAGGACATGCCACCAATCATCATGGTTATCTTTGTTTAGATTTGAACACCAATAAAATTATTCTTTCACGACATGTTACCTTTGATGAGACTGTTTTCCTGTTTGCTACAAAGACATCCCCTACCACCACTCCCACAGCCAGTTCTTCTTATGCATTTTTGGATAACTCATCTAATGTCATTTCCAATTTTCTCAGATTATCTCCCACCACTACACCTACCGCTCCTACAACTGATGCCCCTGTTGAGCCACCCATTCCATCTCCTCTACATACACCAACTTATCAAACGCTACACACACCTGATCCACTAACACCACCAACGCCCCAAATGCCTGTTCCTCCAATTCCACAGCCCACTGGTTCGATTCACCCCATGGTCACTCGTGCTCGTGTCAGGATTACTCGTCCCAATCCTCGTTATGCTGGTCATGTGTCTACGCTTTTTCCTTTACCTCGGTCTCCTAGTGATGCTTTTCGTGATCCAAATTGGCAAAATGCTATTTGTGATGAGCACGATGCACTTATTAAAAACAAAACTTGGACTCTTGTACCAAAACCTCCGGATGCAAATGTTATTCGCAGTATGTGGTTGTTTCGTCACAAGTATTTATCGGATGGGACTCTTAGTCGCTACAAGGCCCGTCTTGTTGCGAATGGTAGTAATCAGATAGAGGGTGTGGATGTTGATGAGACTTTTAGCCCGGTTGTTAAACTCGACACTATTTAGACAGTTCTTAGTTTAGCTATTTCTCGACATTGGCCGGTACATCAGCTGGATGTCAAGAATGTTTTTTTACATGGGGATTTGGCTGATACAGTTTATATATATCAGCCACCTGGTTTTCGTGATCCTGTTCATCCTGATTATGTATGTTTATTGCAGCGTTCGCTCTATGGTCTTAAGCAGGCTCCTCGGGCATGGTTTCAGCGAGATTGATATTCATTTTGTACGGGATTTGGTTGCTGCTGGTCAGGTTCGAGTGCTTCATGTACCATCACGTTATCAGTATGCAGATATTTTTACCAAAGGTTTACCATATGCTTTGTTTCAGGAGTTTAGGTCCAGTTTGAGTGCCTGGTGTCCTCCCGCTCCAACTGCGTGGGAGTGTTAGTCGATATATTCATAGTAGAGTCCGAGTCCATGTTATATTTGTATGGGCTAAGCCTGAGGTCTAGAATGTTCTTTGTAGTGGTATTTATATACCGATTGATATCATTAATAAAGTCACGATTCACATTAAACACTTACACAAAAAAGCTCCATGTCTAGGCACTTTGTTTTGAATACAAGGCTCAAACTGGTGGCAAAGGTGTAGTTGTATAATGCCATGTATACATTCAATTTGAGTCAGTTAATTCACATTGAATATCTATAATACTATAAGATTGTCCCCTCTAATTGAATGTGGAGGCGTCAAGATTGCATAGAGTACAACAAGCTAATGCTCGAAATTAAATGCAGAAAATAGAGTTCAATGTGTAATTGGAGCCTTAATTGTTCGACTTGAGTAATTGCGAGGATGCAAAGAGTCATTTCGTTACATTCATGTTTGCTTAATGGAGGAGATGAAAGTGCAAGGGTTGCCGGAATTGATCACATGATATTATTATAGAATTAAAATTCGGTTATGGATTGAGAAGAAGTTGAAAAGGTTGCAAGAATAATTGATGATTTATCCTAATCCATGCCTATATAAACCGGCCAAAATCACATGCACAAACACAAAAGTTCGAATCTTCATTCCTCCTACTTTATTTTGTAATTTATTGTTAGAATTGTTTCTTAATTTTTTTTTCCGTGTGTAGGTAATACATACAACATGATTCTATTACTAATGTTACAAGAGAAGAGAAGAGGTGATGCATCTATACTCTTTCTTTCTCAGTCTCATCTGCAAATTTTATATATATTTTATATAAGAATAATACAAAGAATCTTGAAATCCCAAAGTTCAAAACAACCGCAATGTAAATATAATTAATCTCATACACAAAACAAAAGCAGGTTCAGTTTTTAGCATGCATTCTCACGTTACTCATGCTTTGGTATGCACCTTCCTATAGGTTCGTATATTTTACTGGATTTTAAAAATAGTTCCACTCTTCCACGGGTTGATGAGCCAAAATTTGAGATATACATAAATGCATGTATATTTGCTATTATTTTTCTCAAGTAATCTCTTATTTTTCCCCTATCACAAGGAATAATACATTAAAGATGATAAAGAGACGTAGGGCACGACGAGTTGGTCAAGAAGGTCGTTCAAAAAGGACTACAATGAATGGTCAAAAAGTTCGTTCAAGACGGGCTACAAAGAAGATCATAGAAAGAAAGATTCGAACGTAGAAAAAACCGATCCCAAATGAAGACTCATCGGTTGGTTTGGATGGATTTTTTTAGAGACACTATTAAATATATATTGAGTTTACAAATGAGAAGGATACTCATAAATTCTTAATGTCTTTGAGTGTTCATTGTAATTGATTTATAAAATCACAATAAAGATATGTTACATAATAATATATGATGATCACATGATTTTTTGTAGTTAAACTAAAGAATCATTTTTTATATTGTGATATGAACTTTAGTGGTTTGATTTTATTCTAAGATTGCTTCATGCCTATAATATTGCTGGTTTTTATTTTTGAATAATTACAATTTCATTCTTCTCTTTTATTTGTTATCGACCATACTATTGGTTTAATTGCATTCTTTACTATTAAAGAAGCTTAAAACCCTTAAACAAAAATAAACACAACTAAATACCGCCTTAAATAATGAATATAAAGGAAACAATACATAATTATTGATCTAACCCATTTGTAAATTATAATAACAAATCGATGCAACGCACGAGTCTAAAAAATCTAAAAAAAATAATAATAATAATCTATAATGTGATATGAACTTTAGTGGTTTGATTTTATTCTAAAATTGCTTTATGCCTATAATATTGATGGTTTTTATTTTTGAATAATTACAATTTCATTATTCTCTTTTATTTGTTATCGACCATACTATTGGTTTAATTGCATTCTTTACTATTAAAGAAGCTTAAAACCCTTAAACGAAAATAAACACAACTAAATACCGCCTTTAAATAATGAATATAAAGGAAACAATACATAATTATTGATCTAACCCATTTGTAAATTATAATAACAAATCGGTGCAACGCACGAGTCTAAAAAATCTAAAAAAAAAAAATAATACTCTATAATAATGCGGAGTTATCAAGATACTCAAGATGAAGTCACATAATTTAATATGAAGTATATAGAACATCGAGATGGAAGTGCAAGGGTTGCCGGAATTGATAACGTATTTAGTATAGAATTAAAAGTCGGTTATGGATTGAGATGGAGTTGAAAAGGTTGCAAGAATAATTAATGATTTAACATAATTCATGCATATATTAAACGGCCAAAATCACATTTAGTATGTACATTTGAAGATGATTCACACATCTTTTAGATCTTTGATTGTTGGTAGCGGGTATGTAAATTCTCTTTTGCAATATTTAGTACGTACATGTTTGTAGAAGTGCGTTAATGAGAAATATTTTGGAGCTGATCACACATCTTTTAGATCTTTGTAATTAACATGGTCTTCTTTTTTTCGTAATTTAATTATCATACGCAAGTACCATGAAAATCATACAAGATCATGTATGCTCAGGTAAATGGAACCAAAGATTGGGATACCAACTATTTTCTTTGTGTCTTACATACTTAGGTGATTGTATAGATAAGCAATACATAATTATTGATCTAACCCATTTGTAAATTATAATAACAAATCGGTGCAACACACGAGTCTAAAAAATCTAAAAAAAATTAATAATAATCTATAATAATGCGGAGTAATCAAGATACTCAAGATGGAGTCCCATAATTTAATATGAAGTATATACAACATCTATCAATAATACTATAAGATTCAGTCCCTAAATTTAATGTAGAGGTGTAAAGATTGCATAGGGTACAAGCTAGCTAATGCCCGAAATTTAATGCAGCCTCATAATAACCATACAATCATGAAAGGAGATGAAGTGCAAGGATTGCCCGAATTGATCACATGGTATTTAGTATAGAATTAAAAGTCGGTTAGATAAAGTGCAATGGTTGCGAAAGTTTGCAAGAATAATTAATGATTTAACCTAATTCATGCCTATATAAACCTGCCAAAATCACATTTAGTATGTACATTTGAAGACGATTCACACATCTTTTAGATCTTTAATTGTTAGTAGCGGTACGTAAATTCTCTTTTGCAACATTTTGGAGATGATTTACACATCTTTTAGATCTTTGTAATTAACTCGGTCTTCTTTTTTTCTTAATTTAGTTATCATACGCAGGTACAATTAAAATCACACAAGATAATGCATTCTCAGATAAATAGAACCAAAGACTAGGATACCAACTATTTTGTTTATTTCTTACATAATTAGGTGATTGTTATAGATAAGCATATATATATATATATATATATATATATATATATATATATATATATATATATATATATATATATATATATAGTGAAGCGTTCAAATGAGAAGCCTAAATTTTGCGAGAACGCGAGAAACAATCCTAGCCACTCATTTTATCTTCCTTTAACTTTAATCTAATAGATAATATTAGTTAATAAACTTTTTGAAAATTTCTTAAAAAATTTTGAAAAATTTTTAAAAAATTTTTGAAAATTTTCAAAAAAATTTCGAAAAAAAAAAAATTTCGAAAAACATTTTTTCGAAAAAATTTTTTTTTGAAAAAATTTTTTTTAGAAAAAAAAAGTTTTCGAAAAAAAAAATTTTTAGAAAAAATTTTTTTTTCGTCACATGTGAAAAAAAATTGAAAATTTTCACGAAATTTTTTGTCACGTGAGAAAAAAAAAATTCGTCGCATGTGAAAAAAAAATTTCGTCGCATGTAAAAAAAATTTCGTCACATGTGAAAAAAATTCCGTCACATGTGAAAAAAAAAATTTGTCACATGTGAAAAAGAATTTGGAAAATTTCACGAAATTTTTTGTCACGTGTGAAAAAAATATTCGTCATATGTGAAAAAAAAATTCCGTCACATGTGAAGAAAAAAAATTCGTCACATGTGAAAAAAAATTTTGAAATTCTCAAGAAATTTTTTGAAAAAAAATTTTGTCACATGTGAAAAAAAAATTTCGTCGCATGTAAAATTTTTTTTCGTCACATGTGAAAAAAAAAATTCGAAAATTTTTCAAAATTTTTTTTGAAAATGTTTCAAAAAAATTTTAGAAAATTTTTCAAAAATTTTTTTTGAAAATTTTTGAAAATTTTTCAAAAAAAATTTTGAAAATTTTTCAAAAAAATTTTCGAAATTTTTTTGAAAATTTTTCAAAAAAATTTTCGAAAATTTTTTGAAATTTTTTCGAAATTTTTTTGAAATTTTTCAAAAAAAATAGTTAGCTAATAATAGCCATTAGATCAAAGTTTAAGGATGATAAAATGAGTAGCTAGAATTAGTTCTCGCGTTCTCACAAAAATTAGATTTCTCACATGAATGACCCCATATATATATGTATTATGTTAATGCATTTTTATATACAAGTAATTTATGTGCGTTTTCTATTGATGTAGCTCACATGTGCGAATTGATTCAAGAAAATGTGGACGAACATGTATGTAAAGCAACATTTAATTGGTTAAATGATACTTTTTAGCGTGATTAGTTTATGTAAGTAGTTGCTTTCGAATGCTCTTTGAGAAATATTATAATGAATTTATCGTGTGCAATTGAATTATTATTGAAAAGAAGAAGGTCCGCGCATTAAAAAACGTTTTCTTTTTCTATATGTAGAATCATTAGTGAGAAACCAATATTTACACCCATTAAATGAGTCTGCCATAATAGCAAAATACGACATATTAAAAATATCACATTGAGTAATGAATAGAAAGGAAGAAATACATAATTTGAGTTTTAAACATAAGCAAAAGTTCAAACTTTTATCGAAAAACAAAACCGATGCATTTAATGTGAAGTATATACAACATCGAGATGGAAGTGTAAGGCTTGCCGGAACTGATCACATGACATTTGGTAATTAGTATTGAATTAAAAATCGGTTATGGATTGATATGAAGTTGAAAAGGTTGCAAAAATAATTAATGACTTAACCTAATGCAATATATATAGATATATGTGTCATGTTAATGCATTTTCATATACAAGTAATTTATGTTTGTTTTCTATTGATGTAGTTCACATGTGCGAAGTGATTCAAGAAAATGTGCATGAGCATGTATGTAAAACAACATTTAAATGGTTAAATGATACTTTTTAGCGTGATTAGTTTATGTACGCATGCAACTTGAATAATGAATATAAAAGAAAAAGTACATAATTTTGCTCGAACCCATTGTAAATTAAAAAAAATAAGTTTAAGACATAATAGTGGAGTCCAAAGGTTTTAGGAATTATTAATAGTGTATTAATTAATATTCATTTGGTTAGCTATTTAGAATTGAGTTTATTGATAAAATTTATTAATGTTAGTTAGACTTCAATGTTAATTTTCAATGAAATTAGTTGTAAAATAAAATGAGATGAAGCTAAAGAGGTTTGTAACGATTTTTATAAAGTTTATGTGGTATTATTATATATACATTATTACACAAACTTTAACTTACAAACTTAATAAAGAAAATATTTAACGAACATTAAACTATGACCAATTAGATAGACCCCGTGTGCTTCATATTACCATGCAAAAACCATCTAATGGACAAGTATTATAGAGCTAAGTAATAGACAAAAAGAAACAAAGCCCTTTTTTTATCATGCAAATCAGTAATAGGCCAAAAGAAACAAAGTCATAACAACTTAATAACCAAAAGCCCATTTATAAAATACAACACCACAAAACCAAAACAACATCAAACATTTTTAAATTTTTATACAAGAAAGTTAAAACATTTCATACAACATACTAAACAATACTTAACTATACACTCGCCAGTATGCAGAAAGAATACACGATTAACAATTAGATTCTCAGCCCGTGCGTAGCACGGGTTCTGCCTGCCTCGTTTAATATATGTTTCAATTCTCACCAGAAAAAATGCTAGATCATAACTTTGCAATAAATTTGTGGGGTGTCAATGTGTCATTGTTGGATCACTATATGCCTTGCACACATTTGTCAGAAACTATATTTTCAAATCTTGCCTGGATTATGGGCGAACATTGTGGATTGAGTGAGTTCCCATGTTTTTCGAAGTATATAATAGATATATAGTTTTATTTGTTTTCGTAACATCTTATTACATGAGAAAGTACTTGAACCAAATCCAAAAGTTTTTGGTTTATGTTGAATTATGTTTGCATGAACCCATGATTAAGGCCTTAAATGTGTATATATGTCACAAAATGAATGAGTTAAACAAGTTAGATAAGGAGTTAAAAGCTTAGATATAACTGAAACTTGAAAGTGGATAGTTTGATCTTCCACCAACCATTATTCCTCAAATCGGTGGAAAAGCTTGATCCCGCATACCCATTTTGGATGCCGACCGACCCTTCACTAAGAAATGAACCAATAATAAAATTACATATAGAATTATGAAACATATCACTCGAAAAATGAGCGATTCCTTTTCTTGCAAAACGTTGATAACCGACTCACATACCTCATCAGAACAATATGTGAAAGACAATGTTCATATTGAATCAACCGCGTGCTCAGAAGAGTGTCCGCCTACCTTTACTCGTAACAACATGTTTGCTTTTTGACCAAATTTTTATAAGTTTTTTAACAACAAATTATGACTCATACTAACAATTTGTTAGACAAATGACTATAAATAAATTATATTAGTTCCTTTATTTGAAAAATAAATTCTTACACACTTCACCAGAAATCAGTGGTGCAGCAATGACTATATATGATTCATGTCCTAACTCCTATGGATGTTAGCACATTGATGTGTAGTGCACGTGCGCAAGTGATTGCTTCACTTGCTTAATTGTATCATGATGGGGGTTTTATTTAGGTGTCAAAATAAATTCATTTACCATTTATGTGTGCGTTATTAACTTATTATGGATAGATGGGTTGGTATCCACTTTTACTGCATGATAAAAACTTAAACTTAAACTCAAACCAAATTGCATAGTATATAGTTTTAATTATTGTTAATGTACTTGAACAAGACTCGAACTAGGCATATGTGCCAATTTGAACCAACACATCTAGTTTGGTAGACATTCAATTCTCAAAAGGTCAGACCATGAAATGAACAAGATCCTCAAATCATTGTCTTTATAAGTCGTTAAGCTGATGGCTCAAACTTATAGAGATATGCAATACATTTAGTAAAACATTCCTAAAGAATGTGATAAAAAGAATGTTGAGCTTTTATGACCTTGTTTACATGCCCCCTCTTTCGTTTAATGTTCAAAACGTGGAATGGACCGATTTCACGTTTAAAGTGTTTACGGTCATTCCTTCAAATCGTTTGTAATGTTATGCGTCAAAACAAATGTGGAAGATATATTACAATACCTTTTGCATGATTGCATTTCGCTGATGAAGCTAAAGTAAGCAATAAAAGTATAGTACTTTGAGTTTTAATAAGCACTAGAACTACGATCTGTACAAGATAATATAAAATTAGCTTATAAATACGTACTAGTAATTGAAGGGTTTGGCCGCGCAATATGATTGATCCGAGAGGTGAGATGTTTTTCTTGATTTTAAGTAACATCTTTTCAGATGTAACTTTTATGTGGGTATATGAAGATTAGTAGAAGGATTTGTAAGATAATTTAGCATTGCTCTTAAGGCATGTCATGGATGTCGATAAGAATTGCTCATAGTATCATTTTCTACATCATATTTTTTTTTGTATATCTCGCTTCAGCGGGATTGATATTATCGTTGTGACAAAAAGGTATGCATGTAACTCTTTGGAACAATAGGATAAATTTATCTTCAAATAAAAAATATTCAAGTCAATGATAATTCAACGGACCGATATACTAAGTACTATAGTATTCGAAAGAATCAAATGCAACAAAATTTTAAACCTATTTCTCAAAGCTAATAGTACAAGTTTAAAAGAAGTAACATATACGATAAATGACTCTAAATTAAAGTACAACCACAAGTATGAAAATAATTCAAAACAACTTAAAAAAAGGTAGAATGCTAATAGTACAAGTTTAAAAGAAGTAACATAATCTAGCTACAATAAATGACACTAAATTAAAGTACAACCACAAGTATGAAAATAATTCAAAACAACTTAAAAAAAAAGGTAGAATGGTAGATGCACTTATTCCTGTAATTCGGGTTGACCCGGTCGGGTTCGGGTCAACTCGAGTCGGGTCAAGTCGAGTCAAGCCTCCAAAAAATATACCCGAACCCGACCCTATTTAGAACTCGGATCAACTCGGGTCGGGTCAATTCGGGTTTGGGTCAACTCTGGTCGGGTCAATCGGGTCGGGTCGACTCGGGTTTGGGGTCAACCCGAGTATTTTTACATTGTAAAGTGTTAGTTTTGTCGGGTCAACTCGGGTTCGGGTCGGGTCAAGGCTAAAAAAACATACCCGAACCCGACCTTGTTTAGAACTCGGGTCAATTCGGGTTGACCCGATTGACCCAAATATAATTTTTGACCCGAGTTTACCCGAACCCGGTCGGGTTCGGGTCGATTATCATGCACTCATGCACAACAGTAATTGAGACATAAATTTTATTGCATACACAAAATGAAAGATGTCCTAAAATGAAATAAAGATATTGAATAATTTTTTCTCTTCGTTGAAAAAAAAAATCAAAGGACTTGTGGTCCACCGGTTGGTGCTTAAGTTATTAAGCGAGCCACGGTGGGAGTAGTACCGGATGGGTGACCTTCCGGGAAGTCCTCACTTGTGGACCACAATGCTCTGGAGATATGAGGCAATGAAGAGGAGAGCCTGTGAGCTGTTAATGGCACAGGTTTGAATCCGAGCCAACCCCGGTTTTCACCCGGACGTTTCTCCAGCGAATAATCGTGTGGAGGCGGTACGGTTTTCGGGCGGACGCCGTTTAGTCCTCACTACTCCAGCGTGGGCCCGGTTAAGACAACATAGTCTGGGTATGTGGTGGATTAGGGCCTACCATGCGGTAGGTGCGACTCTAATCCAAAAAATGAAAGTTGCCGTTCAAAAAAAAAATGTAAGGATAAAAGAAATGGACCTTCAAAGTACATAATTTTTACTTATTTTCTAATTGATTATTTGGAAACACCAATAAACTCGATTTCTTTTAGGGAAAATTTCATATATACCTAAATGAAATTATAATTCTATATTTACTAAAATGGCAAGTTTTTTATGCATTTTTTTGATATAGACTAATCAAATAAATCAGCTATAAGCTTAAGTTAATAACGCCGAAAAAAACTAATAAAATGAGAAGAGTGAGAAGTATTTTTAGCAACACATTTCAATTTAAAAAATATAAAATAAAATAGGGGGAGATGCATCTATTTTTGTAGATGTATTTGACAGTTATTATTCTCATCCTTCTCATTTTAATATTATTTCTCATTTTATCCTAACTCTAACACAAAAAACTAAATTTAGTGAAGTTCAATGTTTTTGCTAAGAAAATTTGTTAATAACTTCGTAACATTTTCATGGTCACTTAAATATAGGCTCACCAAACAAAAACAGTAAAGTTGACGTTACTAGACTATCAATGTGTGTGTATTCATGCATATTGTCTACGTGTTTTACTATATGTTTGCTTGTATGTATGAAACTATGAAATAACTATACGTTTGTATTACTGCATACTACATCACTTCTTTTGGCATTGACATGACATTTGCACTTCATGTGAGATTGATCATATTCTCGAGTTGTTTGCTATAATTTTATCACATAAAAAATTGTTGAACGTCATAATTCATTAATTTACCATGTAAGAATTTGTCGCTTGTAGAGGGCGTGACTAACCACTATTAGAGCCTTAGAGGTTTTATGAAGTGTTAAAATGCTGAAGAGTGATTTTACTGATTTATGTGTTTGGATTTTTGAGAACTAAGTGTGAAGTATTTGCATGTGGCACTTTTATTAGATTCAGAAGGTTTATTTGTTTAATTATGTAGTTATATGATTTTATGGTATGGCATATATGCATGCCTTGACCCAAAAACAAACAAATTATAAAATTATAATAAACACAATAATAAAACTTATAACTCGAAAAATAACCGATTTATTATTATTATTTTTTTATTTTATTTTATCTTCATAATGTTGATAATCAACAACGTTGATTGACCCACATACCCCACCTCTATATTGACTCAACCTGCTCAAAAGAGTGTCCGCCCATTTTTAAATGTTACCAAAACATTATACATATACAATATATTATTATAAATACACAATCCTTTCTATTATAAATACACAATCCTTTCTAGTGAATGATTACTGATTTATATTGTAAATAATTATACCGACAAAACATTGTAAATGATTATTGCAAAAAATTAATTTGTTTAAATTCTTTGGTCAGGTGGAACACAACAATCCTTTCTTTTGTCGATGTGAGAGATGATTCATTATAGAACGGCAATCCTGGAAACCAGCTACTCGTGGGCAGCTGTATTATGCATGTCCTGATTCAGTGGTAAATAATCATACGTTTGCTTAGTTATGTAAATATGTGAATAATTTGTTTGTTAAAAATAAATTTCTTATAATTTTCTTAACATGTAACAGCCAGGTATAGATAACTATGGGTGTCGATACTTCATGTGGAAAGATGAATTTGAAAGAAGGTACTTTAATCAAGCCTCTTCTTCAACGCAGTGCTCAAACTGCGTTGCGAAAGATAATAAGATTGACGAGCTTGAAGCAAGAAACAAGCTGTTGATGACAATAATTAAGACGCTGGAGATGGAGTTAGAATTGGCAAGGAATCATGAGGATCACGCTTGTCAGTCGGGTGCAAGGCTCCATGATCTTTTAAATTAAATGAATAATCTTCATATGTCGTAGATGTTGTTGTTTTTAAATAATATGTTAACGTTGTCGTTTAATTTAATAATAACAGTTGTTGTTGCAGTTATTTAATGTGGTAATATTTAACGTGCTATTATACAAACAAAATAATTATACAAAACATTATACATATACACAACATTACACAATCCTTTCTATTAAAAATAAATAAATAAATAAATAAATAAAAAAACTCGTAGTAAACTAGAAAGGGTTTGACTAAAAAACTAGTCACCGTCAATATAACCCAACCCTAATTAAATACTCCTCCTCCGTACTTTTATAAGTTTGACTTATGTACTAACTTGTGACTTGTCTATGCATTATCCAGTACTATGTACTAACTGGAGTAACTTGTGACATAGGTTCTTTTAACGAAAAAAAATGAATGCTTTTGTTAAGAACTTGTAGGCTGTAGCAACCAGAGACTTTTGTAAAAAATGGAGATTCTAAGCATGTGAGTAGTACGTACTCCTTAAATCTTTTGTACTGGTATGGCAAGTTTTTTTAATGAATTGTTTATCTTTTATCTTTTGTGATATTGTTGCTTTTGTTGGTGTTTGTGATGTTAGGGGTAATAAAGTAAATTTGATCAAATATACCCATCTATTTTTAGTGTTGAATAATTAATTTGGGAAGTCTGAAAATAGTAAGGGGACTATAAATATGGGATGGAGAGAGTATATATATTATAGAGCATTATTGTCTTAAATGATCTCAAGCGAAGACAACCATAAGTATTTGTCTTAATATTTACGACTTTTTTAGACTAGACGAGTACCCGTGTATAGCAACGAGATTTTATAGCGATAGATCGTTTAGTGATAAAAAAAAGTTTATGGGTTATTAACGAAAAATAATAAAAGTTTGAAGATTTAGAGATTAAACATAATGTTTTGAAACCCGGTTCGACCCGTTCTGGACGAAAAATGGGTCGATTTAAATCGAGTGAACCCGACGGGTTGGGTCGACAACGGGTCAAATTAAATCGGGTCAACCCGCCGGGTTTGAAGCGTCCCAGGTCAACCCGGTTTTCGATGTGTATTAATAGTTTCATTTTGAAATATATGTTTTCGTATGACTTTTATTAGTTAGACGAACCGGTAGCGACACCGGTTCCCGGTTGAACCCGTTGGTCCGGTCTAGTTTTCAAAACTATTGTACCATCAACTTGTTAGCTTGTATGAAGCTTTTGTGTGATTAATTTGTATAATGTGTAAAATAACATTAGTTAGTGTGTTAATTATTTTATATTTAGATTATGTTGTAGCTTGTTTAAATTGTACATTGTGAAAATTTTATTGTACTTTTTAGTAATGGGTGTTTTAATTGGTTGTTTTTAATTTGATATATATATACTTTTAATTGGTTGTACAATGTGAATAAATTATTGTACTTTAAAATTATGAGGTATTTTAATAAGAGCATTAATTATATTATGCATTTCTCTCACCTTTAACTTTCAAGATTTCACTTTCAAGATTTGACCATACATTCTTTATAGCGACAAATAGTTTATTAATCAAAAAAAGTTTATAGGTTATAAATAAAAAATAATAAAAGTTTGAATATTTAGGAATTAAACATAATGTCTTGAAACCCGAACCGACCCGGGTGGTTCAACCGGGTGAACCGTTCCGATCAGAAAATTGGTCGATTTAAACCGGGTCAACTTGCTAGGTTGGGTCGAAAACGGGTCAAATTAAACCGGTTCAGCCCGTCTGGTTTGAAGCGTCCCGGGTCAACCCGGTTTGTGATTTGTATTAATTGTTTGTATTTAATTTGGTAGATATGTTTTTAATTGGTTGTACAATGTGAATAAATCATTTTACTTTTAAGTAATGAGATGTTTTAATAAGAGTATTAATTACATTTCATAATTTCCTTTAATAAGATTTTTCAAGATTTCCACTTTTCAAGATTGACCATTTTTTCAAGATTGATCATTTTTCCTTTATATGTAGTATAGATAACAAACTTTAATTGCCAAATATCTAACAGATACTTACCGGTTTTTTGAATAAAAAATGATGGCAAAAAACTCTCGATAACGAACAAAACAAGTTCAATATTGATATACTTTTGATGTATGTCCAGTTTTATAAAAAATGTTAGAAGTGTAATATATATATATATATATATATATATATATATATATATATATATATATATATATATGTTTGTAAATAAAAGAACTTTCAAAATGCACCATTAAAATATCAAATAATTTTAAAATTATCCTAAATATTTTTAAAACTATAACGGTCAAAATTAGCCCTGCCGCAACACTGATGCCCGACACAACATTCATTTCAAATAAGACATCGTACGACAACTACAAATATAGCTTCACACAACATTTATTTCAAACAAATACAACATGTGTTGGCAAAAAAAAAAAAAAAAAAAACGACGATCTTACAACGAAAAGCCCCACTCAAACATTATTCATAAATAATTATCGCAAAAATTCGTCGAAAATTCCCGCTGCAATGCAGCGGGCGCCTTCCCACTTGTTTGATTAATTAGACACTCTCTCATTCCCCATGCATTTACACAAACAAACAAGAGAAACTTTTTTCTCGCGTCGATTCTATTATTGTGCCAAATATAGGTGGAGCTATGTTAAGACTAGAGGGGGTTGTGGCCCCTCTAGAATATATCATCTTATTTAAGCACACTTTATATTATAAACCTTAAACTTGATTAAATAACCATGGTTTAACCCTCCTAAATTTCAAAAACTATATATTGGGTGCACTAGTAAAATCGGTCAAGCTCCGCCACTGGTGCCAAACAGATGAATCAATCTTCTCTTTTATAGATTTTATTATTTTTATTTGTGATTCCATTTTTCAGTGTATATTTTTATTTTTTTTATTTTTTCATTCGGTCGTACCAAACGTCTCCTTACAATATGTGTATGAAATGATAATTTTAACTAACATATCTCATAATTCATGGAAATAAATGATTAAAAAATAAGAACAATTTAGTATAGACAATGAACATGGACGTCTTTGACTTAATCGTGGTCATGGGCTTATGGCATGCATTTTGTCTAATTGCTTGATTTGGTCTAACAATCCTCTATGGTTGATGATTATCGATCAATACGCACACTAGGTGTTTGACCATTTGGGTTACGTTACACTAATATATGTGTTCACTGCAAGACGTGATATGTTTTATCATGTTCTTTTCTCTTACATTTTCGTTACGTGTTTGATTGAAACTAGGAACAACGTTATGTTCAACAATGAACCAATATAGTCTCTACGTTAAAAATTGTCTTACATTATAAAAGTTTTTTGATTAGTTAAAATTTCAAATAATAATAATAATAATAATAATAAATAAATAAATGGGATGTTTCTTCTTTTTTTCCTAAGGTTCAGCGGGTGTCAGGTTTGTTAATGCCTATTAATGGGGAATGTCTCAATTTTTATCCCTTGTGATATAGAGGGAATAAAGGATTTTTATGGACTCATCTAAAAAAGTAATAATATTAAATGATAAGTGGGTCCAATCCCTTCACTAAAGGAAAAAAGAAACGCCCCCTAAGATGCGCGACAATTTTGGGACGGTAGAAGTAATGTAAGTGGGAGCAAAACGACGTAGATGCTCACCATTACTTTACAGACGCATCGAAGAGTACTTGTTCATTTCATTTACCATTTATGGATAGGAGGTGATTTGCACACTCTCATAAATGATTGAGACACTTTAAATTAGAGTGTCTTGACATTTATACCCTCACATTATTTTTACTCATTCTTATCTTGTGAGGGTATAAATGTCAAGACAATCTAATTTAAAGTGTCCTAATAATTTATGTGAGTGTGTAAATCTCTTCCCTCCTTTATCGATAGATGGGTTGGTATTCACTTTAATTATTGATTCACTTGTTTGTATCATGATGGGTGTTTTATTTAGGTAGGTGTCAAAATAAATTGATTTACCATTTATGGATAGATGGGTTGGTATTCACTTCATTTATTATTTTTTTAGTATTCACTTTTACTTCATGATAAAAACTTGAACTCAAACCAAATTTAATTATTGGTCTTCACTCCCTTTCTCTAGTTGGTGCGTCTCCGGCCATCTTCTTTTAATCGGAATCAAGATACGAGGGCTTTTAAGTTTTGTTTGTTTGGGTATGCCATGAACAAAAAACCCGTTCTATTTCTTTTTATTTAATATTTATTAACCGATTACTAAGATTGTGTTGATGTTTTCGTGGATCTAAACTTTATAAAAACAAGTTAATAAGTTTTGGTGGATACTAAAAACTTTTATTAATCTAGAGTGTCATTTTCGTGTGGTTAATAATATATTAAAGATGTGTCTGTTTCTTGTTTTATACTCCCTCCGTCCCATTTTATAAGTTCATTTTGTCAATTTGGTTTGTCCCAAATTATATGTCCACTTTTAATTTCAACCAATGAGAATGCTTGTAAGTGGGTGAGAATGAATTTTTATTGGTTAGTATTGTAAGGGCCCCACTTTTCTTAAACTTTGTAAAATATCAAAGTGGACTTATAATTTGGGACGGAGGGAGTATATGTTTTGTCTTGGCTTTAGCTTATTTTTCAGCTTAAATGGGTCTTAAGGGTGTTTACTTGTTGTCATCTTTTTCAGCCTATATATAAAGGTGCGTTTGCGTGTGGTTAATTATTTGGTTCAGTCCGGGTCAAGACACTACAAGGGTGTTGAGGTTGTCCGTTTCATTGGTCGAATATATAGGATAAGAAACAAGGAGGTGCGTTGTTTGTGAAACAGTTTAGCAAGGTGAACAAAAGGGTGCGTGCGTTTATGATTGAAATTTTGTGTGTTGGGGTCAAAGCAAATAGGGCGCGTTTGGTATTTGGAATTATTATATATACTAATTGTCGTTTGATACGACATCGTGTATGTTGCATGGGCTCCCGCTTTTTTTTTTTTTTTTTTTTTTTGTTCCTGCATGTTCTTCCGTAATTTTTGCACTTAACTGCTTTATCCATTTATGATGGGTTTGCCACATAAATTTCTTCTTTTGGAAGGCTGATTTAAGTATCTTGGATTTCAGGTTCCTTAAGTATTGGTACAATTGCAAAACAAAAATGTCTCGGATGCGCTTTTGAAGGTGCTTAAAGATGTGAACGAGCTTCCTATTGTTAGACACGATGCTACTGACGTTCTGGGTTCTATTGCAGCCTTGCTGTCAGCATCAACCGAGGGCTGCATATCGTTGAAGTGAACCCACAGGTAACATTATGCTCAACTTCATACCTTCTGTTCAAATGGTTTTGTCATTGCAGTCATGTCGGATATCTCGTGCCTTTTCTATATTTGCAGGTCTGAAAAGGGTACGTGCCTCCTCCAACGGGTGTTCTGGGGTGGGATTTATTTTGCCTGCCAAACGTATTAAGCGACTGTAATTTTGTAGCACACTAGCACTGTAGTATGTCTATGTGCTGTATCTGTTTAACGTACGTGTTTGGTGGCGCATAGATGATTATGGATACAACCTTGGCTTAAATTGAGTGAATATGAAGTTTTTTGGGAATTCAAATTGATTTCTTTTTATTTATGTTATTGTAGCATTTGGCGGCCTCAAAAGGAAATGAATTTAAAGGCTACTTTCTCGCTTTCGTGCATTTGCTTAATTATGGGCTTAAATTGGTGGGTTTTGGTTGGTGAAACGGGGCTTAAATCAATGCGCTAGGGTGTTCATCTCGCATAATGCTGGTGTAAATCACCTCTGACATGCCAAACTATGTTTTAAGACCAGCATATCACAACTCCAGGTATGTCATTCATTCCAATATTGGTACATGTTTTAGATGCTGCCTCCTTGTTTGTGTGTGTAGTATAACTGCTTATAACCTTGGAAAGATTCATAATAACTTGCTCTAAAAAACAGTTTTACGTAGACTGCGATACCAAAATATGGCCAGCTTCTACGCCCCGCCGCAATGCGGCGGCCCGGTGCCCAACTCGTTATTACTAAGAGTGCGTTTTGTTAAAAGTAAGGGTGAGTTGGGTTTTGTTTAAGATTGGGTCGAAGCCCATTGTAACTAGGGAGCATTTGGTTTGTTAATATTTTTGGACACCAAAGTCCATTAACAAAATAAGTAGGCTTCAACATGCTGAGTATTTTTATACTAATGTATAAGGCTTTTGAAATCAAATAATTTGATGTATATGTACGGCTTGTTTTAGATTATTCTAATAGCAAGTGGGAGCCTTAACAAAAATTTAATCACCAAGATTTTGTGTTTATTGTTTTATTTTATTTATTGCATGATAAGAGTCTGTCTTTTGCTTCTACTCCTCGTGACTTATTTTTATTTTGCAAAAGGATTTTTAAAATTAAATGGACATTAAATTATCGAAATATGATTTAATTAAACTAGTGTCTTGCAATGCTTAATTGCATTGGGTCGGGCTTACATATCGTAATTTTCTCTTGTGAAAACCTTGCAAGTACATAGGTTTAATAAAACTTTAAATATAGACCGAGTAAAAAGAATCATGTGTTAATTTAGGGTTTGTGAAAGAAATTGTGTTAGGTGATAATAAACAATTGAAGTGGTGTAAAATGGTTATGGAAATTTAGAAATACAATTATCGAGGCAAAATATTATACCAAAAAAAAGTCTTTGTTAATTGTCAAAACGGACTCAAAAGTGAGGAAAATGGATTTTAAAAAGATAACGGGCAAGAAATTAACTTGTGTCACGTCAAAACCTCCCCGTTATATGGCTACAATAGGAAAATTAAGAGATGATTTGAATTTTTTAGGAAAATTAAAATTTTGAATGTCTAAAAAAGAAAAAGTGGCAACTTTGATGTCGACATTCTAAGTCACTACAATAAGAATAATATGCATGGATTAATAATCTCTAAGTCATTTGCAATCTACGAAAATGCTTTACTTTTTTTCTTTCTCTCTCTCTTTTTTTTCTTATTTTTTTTTTCTTTTTTTTCTTATTATTTATTTATTTATTTATTTTATTGACGAAAATGCTTTCCTTCTGTCTAAATGCAATAATAGTAATAAGCATGAATTCAGTGGAGAAACTTGAAAGAGTTATCCATGCAAATCTTGTATGGCCAAAACCAATCCACACGAATAATTGAACCTTCTCACTGCTGCGAGAAAATCCAAACATTTCTCTGTATGCCTGTGTTTACTACACTGAGAACCACACGTTCAAATTTAAAAATAAGTCTTAAGTCACTTTCTTAATATATATATATATATATATATATATATATATATATATATATATATATATATATATATATCCCAAAGCCTTTTGTTAGCTGTTGTTCTACTAAAATCAAATCTTTAGTTATATCTCGTCTAGAAGGATGCATTTGAATGATCCTGAGGAAGTCATGCCATGGGTGGGGTTGTATATTGCTGGGGTATCTTTAGCTTGCACTCTTGCAATGGCAGCCGATGTCTTTCGAGGAATTCGACAATGGAAACTCTGGTTTCCAAATAAGTTTTTCGCTCTGAATGCTGTATCTATCTCACTTATCGAAATAGCAATGAAGCTGCCAGTGGATTTATCGACAAAAAAATATTACGAAAATTTTACAAAGTTTGGTAGCATCCTTTTTTTTGTCGTTATGTTAGCCAATTTTCTCCCTTCTTTAGGGCTTATGGAGGACAAAGAACTTCTAGTAAACATGATAGCATGGGGTATTCTCTTGATCACCATTACCGTAAATGTATTGATCCAAAATTTAGCGGGGATGTTATATCCACTGGACTATTTTATATTGCTTTTTCCTCTTCTATTGGTGTTCCCGATAGCTTTGGCGGTTCCGGCTTCGAGAAGAATTCTAGAGCACAAGTACAAGGAGTTGCACAAATTGGCTTCATATCCTCAAGATATAAAGTTCTCCTCTGAAGAACTCGAGCACAATGTCAAAAAGTATTGGATGAAGGCAGAAACTGGTAACCCCCAATTTTCGATTGCTTGTACAGAGATTTCTTCTGCATTTGGGGTTATATGCTCAGTCTTTGTTTTCCGTTCATTACCCGCTTTAACATATATAGATGATCTTTCATATAATTACTCAGTCTCGGATTATAAGTGGTCAATCAAATTAATTATCATCGTGTAGTCATTTGGGGTTGTAGTAGGTAGTATAGCACCCATTTTTCGAGGTTTGACAAGCATTAGTTATTTCAACCTCTCTACGAAATTAAGTAAGAACCATCTAAATGTGTTCAGAGTCGAGAAGCGTTGGATCCAAATGTTTCTAGTGTGGAAACTCAGCTATGTCAGTTCACATATCCCAGGCCGTCACTGCAAAATAACTTTCAATTTTCTCAAAAACGTGATTTTAAACTTTTGCATTGCATTGCAAGTAATGGGTGTGGTTATGTGTAGAATCATATGTCATGTTCCAGTATTATTTTTGCTCTTACTGTTAAGTTGATGGTACTTGTGCAAGTTACTGATTAGAATCTTTGAAATGGAAGCAAATGTCTCTTATGTAAATGTGATATCCGAGATGGAAGAATATACGGCTTGTGTATTACAAATTGAAGATGATGTAAAGCTTTCAAAGAGAGTACAAAAAAATACTCTCAACTCTATAACTCGACTTCTTCATGCGTCTGAAAAAGAAAAGCCTAAAAATCTGATAAAGCTTCTAACAAAATCTAAAGGATTCAGTAGAGTATTAAAGTTTGATAATGCGAAAGTACGACATTTATATTCAGAAGAAGCCCAAAATTCTTGGAGTCTGGTAGCACTGACGTTAACAGCCATTGCTGTTGCACTTCCTAACATAGCAAAGGATAACGTTAAGGGGTTACTTGTAAGTACGCCCGAAGGTCTCGAATTTGTAAATCATATCGAAGAGAGCCTCAATGTAAATGAAGAATTGGTGAAGGCAAGAAAAGCATCTAGGCGTGTGGGCATAGAAGTTGAACTATATCGTGCTTGGCTACAAGCTGATCTTAAAAAGAAGGCTCGTAAAGGTAAAACATCAAAAGACATTCTTCTATGGTTGGGTGATAGGCAGCCAAAATAGTACAGTTCAAGAGCAACCAAAATGGAAGCCTAGATTACTCACATTAAAATGTTCTTGCAGCGAACTCCATGTACCGAATAAGCTAAACCATACTGATCCATTGCACCGAACAAGAAGTGTGGCCCACAGATGAGGAAGTCTTTGAATGGGTATTGAAAATAATTGCAGATATATTTTTGGCTTGCTTTACCAATTTACCACGCGTCATAACCATGAAGTGCCATCACGATGCAATAGAGAAAAGGCAAGACAACATCCGCATCGCAACTCATATTCTTGGAAAATCCAAAGTGATCATGAATATCCTTAAAGGGCGCCAACTTCCTAACCTTGATATGGATTCTATGGGATACCTTGACAAGTGGCACGCACTGCCGAAGAGTCAGATACCTAAAGATTCTCCAAGTTTGAATGAATCCCTCGAATTAACTATCATGTAATAAAAGTTGATCAAAACGTTTCATGATTTAACACATTTATGTATCTACTTGAATACCCGTAACCTTGTTTGTCGTGAGTGTGTTCAATTTAGTTGGCGTCAAAGCTCTTTAATTTCAAGTTTCTCGTGTTCTTTTGTTTGATGATTTCTAGCAATACACTGGTTTTTATTTGTTAAAATTTTGTTTTTAGTAGGTTAAGAGAAATGGCTAATCAGTTATAAATGTATATGACTTGTCACCTTTTTCACTTTTAATTATCGAACAATTTTTTTTGTAACTCCAACCCTAAACTTTTGAATGTCGTCAACTTGGTGTATTATGTCACCGACAAACCTACTAGTGACTATGTGGAGCCCGTTTTAGGTGAGAAAAGATGCGTGAGACATTTATTGGTGATTTAGGACCGCAACCTTCGCCGAGGACTCCTTCCATGACCCCATTGCAGATGCTCTGTTTTGCCTTTTTTAAAATAGGACCGCAAAGACACCAACCTTCTTTTATTTCTTTCAACCTTCTTCTATCTAAGTTGGTTATTGTCTAAAAATCAATTCGAGTACCCACATGGGTCTGTTTTTGTTTAACGGCGAGTTAGTAGTTAGTGATTCGAGCCCGCACTGACATCCAATTTGGCAATATGCAAGCATCAAACCTTTCTCCTTAAGGAATAAACCCCACTCTTGCTTCTATTTTTTTTGGCCCCTGAAGGTCCATGGTGAGACTCGAACCTGAGACCTCTCCAAGGATACCTCCCCAAGATTATCCTTGGTGGCCAACTGAGCTAGCCCAGTTGGTTACATGGGTCTGTTTTTGTACATTTCAATGTTGCAAAATTCGGCTGAATTCGCCGATTAATCGTTAATCGGTCATACACCTTGTTGATTTTTGAAAATCGGTGAAAAAATCGGCCTAGGCAAAAAAATCGGCTGAATCGGTCAAATTTAAAAAAATAAAAAATTTAGGCATTCTACTTAATTTGGGGATCGTTTATTTCTCTTATAACACACAATAGGCCATATAATCATAGTTGAATCATTTTATTGAGGTTTGGAAGCATAGTAGGCTTGGAATCAATTAAGATATTTAGTTTGCTCTCCAGAAATACCCAAAACATGCAAAACATGCAGGAAATGCCAATTCGATTAATCACTGATTAATCCCGCCTTAGCCGATTAATCGCTGCAGGGACTAACAATTCACGATTTTTTCAACATTGGTACATTTTCTTACGTTCTTATCCGTTTATATAGAGGACTTAACCATGTTACAATATCGTCCATACCGAGCGAATCAGGGGAGTATTAGTTTCTTTCATTTTCATTTATCTTTGCTTTTACATCTTTTACTTTGAACATTGTGGACAATGTTCGATTTAAGTGTGGGAAAGGGGGGGGGGGGGGGGGGGTAAATTGGGATACCTTAGAAACTATAATCTCACTTGATTTTTGTTTTGTTTAATAGTAGATGCGTAATAAAACTAAGAAAAATACTTGTTAGGGTATTTTGGCACCAAATTTAAATTTTTTTGCAACATATAGGAGTGAAACTTTAGTCTTAACAAGTGTCTCATGGATAGGAATTGTATGACTAGCACAAAAACCGTACCACTCAAAAATTTCCACCCCAAATATGTGAGGTTCACCTTTAGATCTTTAGGAAAAAGCATTCATTGTTGGTGCTTGTGAGTGTACCGGTAGCATTTAGATTCTAGAACTTGCGTTAGTGATGCATCCCGAAACCACTAGTGAGACTACATTCGTGTAGTTAGGATTTGCTATCTGATAAGAGGTATTAGGATAACTCATGTTTTAAACCTGTATTATAATTACATTGACTTCATTTTTCAAGTAATTTTCTCACACCTTTGCTTTGTACTCATTTTTAGTACACGATACCCCTAGTACACCCCTCAGAGCCTATCTTTTTCGTTTCTAACTTTAAGCATCTTATTTAAAGGGAGAATTTGTTTACAATCCACCCCCAAATGTACACCCAAATCGCCTTAGACTTCTTTGTATGCACTCATCTTTAGTGCATTATTGTTATTTGTTTAAACCCTTAGTTAATTGTCTAATTGATTACATGGTTGCTAAGTCGAGTCATATCTTGTATATATTGTTTTGGGCCGATTGGGACTCATGGGTAAAGTACTAGTGTTATGGAGTAATGGGAAGAACATCATTTATTACCCCCATATGTGCGTTAATATTTTAAAGTACTCTAAGTGTTTCGATTATCTTAATTCGAGTCCTTATTTTTTAATTATGTAAAAGTTCAAGTGTAGGGAGGAAACAAGCTCCCTTTGATGTATTATTTTGGATGGTAGAGTAAAAGTGTATGCAAAAAAAAAAAAAAAAAAAAAAAAAAATCGAAAAAATGAAAAAAAAAATAGGAAAAAGAAAAGAGAAAAACATACGGGTTACCATCCGCGTTTTATTCATGTTGAATCAAATAGTGTCTTGAAAAATACCAAAAAGAGTTTGTAGTTTGTTTGAGTTGAGTCGAGTCTTGGCTTAGCAACGCCTCATTGTATATGTAATTGACTAAGACAATTGACTTGCCACCGGTAAATTACCCTTTAAAAGACCTCTTTGATAGTTTATCCTAGGTGCTTACGCCAAAGTGGTGGAGGTTTTGATCCTTTCCCAAGCCTATGGTAATCTATTTGCTATGACAGGTAGTTAGAGATATTTTTCCCTTTTCATTTGTGATATATAACTTTATAACACCCGAGAGATGAGAGTATCCAAACACTTATTGTAAGGTGCTAGTGTATAATTTTCATGCTTGTTTTGACTAAGGTAGAACAATCATTTGTTTTAATTACTTTTATATTAAAGTTAAATGACCCCATAACTTGTATTTTGATTGGTATAAAAGCTCATTTGCTTGAGGACAAACAAATCCCAAGTGTAAGGGTATTTGATAAGGATTTATTTGATGCGTTTTTAGGGGTCATTTAATGCTTTTGAAACATTTTGTGAACAAATGCTTCACGATGCACGTAAGGCTCTTGTACCACTTGTTTAAGTTTATGCACATGGTGGTTTGAGTAAAAACACCATTTATATTTGTAATTATTCAAATAAGACTAGACTTTGCAAGACACTTTTACATGGATTAGTTAAAGAGATACATCAACTTTTAGGTGATGACTGGCTCTAATAACTAACTTGAAGTTATTACGCGTCATGGTGCAAGTCTATTTGAGATAATCACATTTAAGTCGAGCTAAATGAATTTTGAAGATTCATATCATATCACAAATTCATAAGATCACATTTCAATCACGTTTTTCTCCCCCTAAAAAATAGCATATCATGATATTTTTTAAATATGAATAATGTTTTTTAAAAGCATTTGGAGAGTTTAACAGATTTTTAAGCATGAAAAAATTTGTTTATAAAGTTTATACTCCATTTTTCATAAAAGTATTTTGATATAACTAACGAAATGATTTTATCGAAAGTTTATCGTTTGAAAGGTTTTGAGAGAGTTATCTTTAAGCACATAAAGATTTTGTCTCACATTTAGAGACTAAAAAGTTCTTTGTAGTAATTTATTTATTTTTATTTTTATTTTATTATTATTATTTTTAAATCTTTTCTTTTGCAAAAGAATGTTTTTCAATAGAAAAGAATTTCTTTTGTTAAAAACTTGAGTTGTATATCGATGTATACACAAGTCGTTGGATAAAAACGAGTTATGGTTCTAAAATCTTTGTGTTTGTTTATACTTGAACATATTTGAGAAAAAAGATTTTTTTTATTGAAGTACGAGTTCTAAGCTGAAATACTTAGAAGTCATTTGAATTTTGAAAAATTTAAAAGATTTTAACAATCCAAAATCAGGTCTAGCGGAAGCATACATGTCACTGGGGTGCTAATCAATTGGTATCACAACACAAGTACAAAGAACGGTTTTTACCTCAATCATTTAGGATAAAATTCATTAACAAAAACTGTTAAATTTACATTATTCAAAAGTAGTGCGGAAATAGGCTCATAAAATAAATGAAGTGGTCCCAAATGTTTATCAAAGTCGCCTATGACCATGCCCCTTGCCAAGCGCCTTCCAACAGTGAGTTATCGACTTAAACCTGAGAATACACGCTAAAAATGTCAGCTAACGCTGATGAGTTTATAGGTTTAAACAATTGAAATAGTGGACCTAGTAAATGATTTGCTATACTCATCTAAGCTAAATATCAATCACATATTCTTCCAAAACAATAGGGACACCAAAAAACAACGAATTTAAAGCACGTAAAAACACATCGTCATGACTACGTAAAAAAACTCGACCTAAGGTTTTCTTCTACTGATTTCTAAAGACCCTAAGGTTCGAATTTTTCATAAAAAAACGCCATAAGGGCTGTTTAAAAAACACTCAAAGACAACATGTGAAACAAGCATTTTAGGTCAATTTTTACTTTTTTTTAGTGTAACCCATAACATCAAACGATGACTCGTGATGCCACTGTTGGGATTTAATGATCAAATAACTATTATTAACGAGTGAACGAAATGGATGAACGTCCCAAAGGGATCCCGTTTGATTTGTATAAATTAACACAAATAAGCACATAAATTACTAACCTCTTGGTTTTATCACTTGAATTAATAAGACAAGTGATCTTGGTCTTGATCTTGATCTCGAACGAAACCCTTATAGCAACTAAAGGAAATTGCCTCTAAGGAATGCACACTACACGTCACGTAGAATATGCGAATGCTAGTTCGACTAATTCACGACTCACACAACGAAACTCTTGGTTTTGTATTCGTTTGATCTTGGCTGAAAATCCCTAAGGGTTTAGGGTTTAATTTGGTTGACTATTAGCAAGAGAGGAGATGATTAGTTTGTTTATTGTTGGGATTTATAATTGAGTTGATATTGACAAAATATGAAAGATGAAGGACTTATGATGACAATGTGAAGAATGCAAAAGACAAGGGACTTACTTTACAAAGAAGTTATTTCAATATAGTCCTTCGTAGTATTTTGTAACCCTGGTATCTTTATTATATAAAGAGATACAGGGAATTGGTTTAGATGTACGTACAAGATGTAGAAACCAGAAAAGTGTGTGTGTGTACAGGTGTTTTATGGGAAAACACCTAGGGTATGTTTTAGCCTCAAGGATCATTGATCCCTGTTATTGTTGAGTAACCGTACTACCATTGATCAAGGTAGTATTGGGGCTGTGCTGGAGATTGTATTAGAGTAGAGATGATGGCGAAGCCTTATAGCAATAACAATAATGTTTATATATTCCGCTGTGCATGTTCTTGTTGTGTTGTTATTGTTATTCCTAGATAAAGACCTAACAAGTCTGAGCTTAAACGATTCTTAACATTTACTGTAAATGTTAAGCAAGGATTTCATTATATAGCATAAAACTAGCTTAACCTCCAAGGTAACACTCCTAATCCCTCTGGGACTCCTAGCGGTCCTAAATCACCAATAAATGTCTCATGCCTCTTTTATCACCTAAATCGGGCTCCACATAGTCACTAGTAGGTTTGTCGGTCACATAATACACCAAGCTGACAAAATTCAAAAGTTTAGGGTTGGAGTTGCAAAAAAATTTGTTCGATAATTAAAAGTGAAAAAGGTGACAAGTCAGATACATTTATAACTGATTAGCCCTTTCTCTTAACTTACTAAAAACAAAAATTTAACAAATAAAAACCAGTATATTGCTAGAAATCTTCAAACAAAAGAACACGAGAAACTTGAAATTAAAGAGCTTTGACGCCAACTAAATTAAACACGCTCACGACAAACACAGTTACGGGTATTCTATTAGATACATAAATGTGTTAAATCATGAAACGTTTTGATCAAATTTTATTACATGATAGTTAATTCGAGGGATTCATTCAAACTTGGAAAATCATCAGGTATCTGACTCTTTGGCAGTGTGTGCCACTTGTCAAGGTATCCCATAGAATCCATATCAAGGTTAGGAAGTTGGCGCCCTTTAAGGATATTCATGATCACTTTGGATTTTCCAAGAATATGAGATGCGATGCGGATGCTATCTTGCCTTTTCTCTATTGCATCGTGATGGCACTTCATGGTTATGACGCATGGTAAATTGGTAAAGCAAGCCAAAAATATATCTGCAATTATTTTCGATACCCATTCAAAGACTTCCTTATCTGTGGGCCACACTTCTTGTTCGGTGCAATGGATCAGTATGGTTTGGCTTATTCGGTACATGGAGTTCGCTGCAAGAACATTTTCATGTGAGTAATCTAGGCTTCCATTTGGGTTGCTCTTGAACTGTACTATTTTGGCTGCTCTATCACCCAACCATTGAAGAATGTCTTTTGATGTTTTTCCTTTGCTAGCCTTCTTTTTAAGATCAACTTGTAGCCAAGTACGATATAGTTCAATTTCTATGCCCACTCGCCTAGATGCTTTTCTTTCCTTCACCAGTTCTTCATTTATATTGAGGCTCTCTTCGATATGTTTTACAAATTCGAGACCTTTGGTCATGCTTACAAGTAACCCCTTGACGTTATCCTTTGCTATGTTATGAAGTGTAACAGCAATGGCTGTTAACGTCACTACTACCAGACTCCAAGAATTTTGCGCTTCTAAATATAAAGGCCATACTTTGTCATTATCAAACTTTAATACTCCATTGAATCCTTTAGATTTTGTTAGAAGCTTTATCAGATTTTTAGGCTTTTCTTTTTCAGACGCATGAAGAAGTCGAGTTATAGAGTTGAGTGTATTTTTTTGTACTCTCTTTGAAAGCTTTACATCATCTTCAATTTGTAATACATAAGCCTTATATTCTTCCATCTCGGATATCACATTGACATGAGAGACATTCGCTTCCTTTTCAAAGATTCAAATCAGTAACTTGCTCAAGTACCAGCAACTTGATAGTAAGAGCAAAAATAATACTGGAACAAGACATATGATTTTACACGTAACCACAGCCGTTACTTACATGCAATGCAAAAGTTTAAAATCACGTTTTTTTGGAAATTGAAAGTTATTTTGCAGTGACGGCCTTGGATATGTGGACTGACATGGCTGAGTTCCCACACTTGAAACATTTGGAACCAATGTTTCTCGACTTTGAACACATTTAGATGGTTCTTGCTTAATTTCGTGGAGAGGTTGAAGTAACTAATGCTCGTCAAACATCGAAAAAATTGTGCTATACTACATACTACAACCCCATAAAACTGCACGATGATAATTACTTTTAGTGACCCCTTATAATATGAGTGTTCAGAGTAATCTAAAAAATCTTTTAAAGGGAAAAATGAAAAGACAACATAGAGTGAGCATATAACCCGAAATGAAGAAGAAACCTCCGAACAAGCAATCGAAAATTGAGGGTTACCAGTTTCTGCCACCATCCAATACTTTGACATTATGCTCGAGTTCTTCTGAGGAGAACTTTATATCTTCAGGATATGAAGCCAGTCTGTGCAACTCCTTGTACTTGTGCTCTAAAATTCTTCTCGAAGATGGAACTGTCAAAGCTATCGAAAACACCAATAGAAGAGGAAAAATAAATAAAGAAAAGGACACTAAACTTAAGAAAAAGTCTAGTGCTAAACTTTGGATCAATACATTTACGGTAATGGTGATCAAGAGAATACCCCATGCTATGTTTACCAGAAGTTATTTGTCATCCATAAGCCCTAAAGAAGGGAGAAAATTGGATAACATAACGACTAAGAAAAAGATGCTAACAACCTTTGTATTGGCGGCATCGTCGTTGTTTGTTGATAAATCCACTGGTAGCTTCATTGCTATTGCGATAAGTGAGATAGATACGGTATTCAGAGCGAAAGTTTCCATTGTCGAATTCCTTGGAAGGAATCGGCTGCCATTGCAAGAGTGCAAACCAAAGATTCCCCAGCAATATACAACCCCACCCATGGCATGGCTTCCGTAGGATCGTGCCAAACCATCCTTCTAGACGAGATATAAATAAAGATTTGATTTAATTTAGTAGAACAACGGCTAACAAAGGCTTTGAGATATATATATATATATATATATATATATATATATATATATATATATATATATATATATATATATGAAAAAACATATTTTAAGAAAATGACTAAGATTTATTTTCAAGTTCTAGGAAAGAGCGTCAAATTTGAACGTGTGGTTCTCAGTGTATTAAACACAGGCATTATCGAACCAAGCTTGACCCAAAGTAAACGCATGTAGAGAAATGTTTGGATTTTCTCGCAGCTGTGAGAAGATTCAATTTAATTGTATCGTGTGGATTGGTTTTGGCCATACAAGATTTTCATGGATAAATCTTGGAAGTTTCTCCACTGAATTCATGCTTATTATTCTTAATTTTTTGAACAAATGATTAATGAAAATTAAACACCTCAAAATGAAACATACTCCATCTTATAACTAACCAAAAACACACACACACAACACTCTCATATCACAAAACATTCTCATCTTCCATCATCACTAGAGGTGGCAAAACGGGCGGGCACGAGAACAGGCTAAAACGGGCACGGGCTTAAACGGGCACATGTTATACAAATTGCTTTATAAAAGATTTAAAATGACGAAATAAATTCCTTAAACGTAATATCTTATTTATATTTAAAAACTTAATTATATCATTGTACAAGTTTTTCTTTAAAAACGATCGTAATGTTCTCCGATTAAGAAAAAAGTATGTGCCTGTTAGTGCCCATTTAAAATTTCAATGGGCTATATGTGCCCATTTCAAAAAAAGAATGGGGCTAAATGTGCCCAAATCTTTTACAAAGTAGTCAAAATTAGCCATTTTTTTGAATTCGGGCACAAATTGCCACTTCTAATCATCACCATCACCACCACCACCACCACTAAAACTCCCGCCACCAACGGACCCTCCGCTGCAACTGCCGTCTCTCCGCTGCAAGTGCCGTCTCGCTGTGAATTTGCTGCTGGGTTGAAGAAGCTTGGAACTGTACAAGTTCAGGATCCTCCCTTTTTTGACACTGTGGTCGCCTTGCAAGCATGACTTCTAGTGCTCTTGTAGAGGTTTGACTTTCTGTTTGACCCTTGCATAGTTGCATAAGGTTGCATTAATAGTTTTTGGTTTCTTGTATTATTCATATAAATTTAATTGATTATGTATTTTTGCAGAGAGAGCTTAAACAAGATGAATCAAAGTTTTGGAAGGAGTCTTATCGGCAAGCATCAGTATGGAGTCCTTGTGCAGATAGGAAGGATTTACCACGAGCCGGTAAAGACTGATTTACTGTATTTTGGTCATTTCTATAACCCATTCATTTTGGGCAACTGAAGCACCCTTGGACTTTTATTGTATATGAAACTGCTTTTCACTTCTATATGTGGTATTTCATGGATGCAAAATACCCATAAAGGCTAGATTTTTTAATTGTCCCTTTGACCATGAAAGTCAAACTTGACCTCTTCGTTTCGAAAAATTGCCTACTTCAAAAAATTTCACGTTAAATTACATTGTCTTTTGCATGATCTGTTTCATGATTTGTTAATGTTGTTAGGACAGAAAATATTCAAAGAAACAATGGTTATATCCTGGTTAGCGCAAATGGAGGTTTAAACCAACAACAGGTGGCTGTAACGTAAGTAACTTTTTTTTTTTTTTTTTTTTTTTTTTCCCTCTAATTTCCATGTATTTATTTACAAGAAAAAATGTTCTTTTGCATGTTGGTATGCAATGTTGTTGCTGTATCAACGTTATTAACAAGGTTTCTTTTCAGCAACGTGTGGAAGGATCCCAGGTCTGCGAAACGATTATTTTTCTGATTTTACATTTGTATCCCATTGTCTTATGGGAAATGGGCATCCCCTTCGACTATAGCCATGATCCCACCTTTTTCATACCGCCGACCTTTAATTTACCATCGGAACACACCGCCTTTTACCGGCTTCCTTTCGGTACAAGGTTTACCGGGATCCACTAATACCGTCGAACCGGGGTCTAATCGAGGGAACACCATCCACATCATCACTGGGCCGAACGTGTCTCTGATACCACTAGTAGAGATTCCTACGGCCCAGCATCTCACCAAGTCCAACATATAAGCCCAACTGGGTTCCATTCTAAAACCAATTGGTGATAGAAGGAGTAGCCCACCAAGCTTATATGTTAACTTTGATATTATAGTTCTACCGATGTGGGATTGGGTTTGTACACCCAACAATGTCCGATTCCTGTTTGTGTGATTCAGCCAGTTTGGCGATATATATCAAGAAGACTTTTTCATAAAAACGTTAAAGGATGACGTCAACATTGTAAAGGATCTTCCTCTTGATTTGCAATCACTTGACTTTAAAGAAATCGGTAGTCTGGTATGTCGTCCTTTTAACTTTAATATGAGTACCCGTTACTTTAATGTTAGTCGAATACCTTATATGCCCTTCAGTAATAACAAAATAAGAGGATCTTGTAGACGAAAGACAATAGCATGACAATGGGCAGATACGTGTAGCTTTGAAATCTGACCAAAAAAAGAAAGGCCTGAAATGAAAATTGTTGCAGATATAACGGGACTGAAGAATTATTGCACACGATAAAAAACCGGGTGTCAATTTTCAAAAAAATAATGTTTTCTCTGTTGATTTTCAGGTAACTGATGCAGATATCAGTAAAGAGGCAATGTCCCTGTTAATCATTACTCCGATCCCGAAGGCCAACGTAATAGGACCGAAATCCTATGATGTTATCCCATGCTAATGTATACAGAGCGTAGGCTTGCTTTGAGCACTCTAATTTCTTCAAAGTAACAGCGCCGGAGGCACGACCCAGCCAATTAAGGCCAGGAGCGCATCGCCGACAGAAGGGACGAGTAAACCGGTGCACACCAGCTGAATATATTGAGAAAATACTTCCAATATTGTTAAAAAATGGAGTTCATTTTCTTGGATATGGAAACCGACTTGGCTTTGACCCATTACCTTCTGATCTTCAGGTTAGAAATCACATCCATTTTTATAGTTAAATTAATAATAATAATAATAAAATAATAAAAAATCCAAATAATAACTCTTAGAATTTTGTTGCAGAGACTAAGGGGGTGTTTGGGGAAAAAACACGTTTGTAAAACCACGTTTGCAAACAGTAAGGGGGGACCTCCAGTTACAAAACGCAGTTTTGAGTACAAAAATCACATTTGAGACCTTGATTGCCAAACACTTGAAAATGGATTATTACATTTGCAAACGCAATAAGCAGAAAAGTTGCGTTTTGACAGTGGTCCCAAACACCCCCTAAGATGCAAATGTAACTATCATGCTTTAAAGTTTGTGCCCAAAATTCAAGAAACCGGTTCATTGTTGATTAGAAGGATAAGAAAATATGATGGCCCAAGAGCTAAATTAGATAAGCAACTACTAGGAAACTTTATCACAGGTCCTCAGTCAAACGGGGTCTGATATGGATAGAAGCCCAGTTAATTATATTGCTTTGCACTTAAGGTTGGAAGTCGACATGGTGGCCTACTTTCTGTGTGAGTTTGGTGGTGGACAACTCGAGAAAACCGAACTCCAAGCTTACCGGGAAGACCACTTTCCTTTGCTCATGCAACGATTGAAGGAGTCAAAGTTAGTAAGTTCCCTCTAGCACAATGGGCGGGATGAGCAGGTTGGATAATGGGTCAAACTGGTTCATGTCAAAACGGGTATCCTTTTGGTAAAAATGGATATGAGTTAGATTATATCAACAATTTACCCAAAAAGTTTAAACTTTTTCGTAAATATTACCATGTCAATATGATGGCGTAAGTTATATTATTTCAATGAGAATATAAAGTTTTGAATAAAATTTAAGTAGAAGGTTTTATGTATATTGACCCGTTTGAGATAAAACATAACCCGCATCCGCCATTCTTAAGTAAATAGGTCAAAAGACAAAATTTCCCCGTTTTCTATATGCGATGCCCTTTATTGATTTCTGGTGCCGAGTAATGGTTCATGCAGTTGTTGTCAAGGGCAATTTGGGAAACTCATTAATGGTCATTACTGTCAATTGGGCATTTCTTGTTTTCTAAGAAAGTTTTTGCCAAACTTATTATACCAACCTATAAATACTGAAAAAACAGAAATACAGAACAAATCATGGGGGTATTACGGCAATTTCTCTTGATTTTTTGCTGGTATGTGGTTGTAGGCCTATTTCTGCAGAAGAACTAAGGAGTTCAGGAAGATGTCCATTAACACCTGAAGAAGCTGCACTCGTTCTTTCTGCTCTCGGTTTCACAAGTGATACATATATCTATCTAGCTGGATCCCAAATATATGGAGGAGAGTCAAGGATGAGTTATCATTTATTTCACAAAAGAGGATCTCCTCACCCCAAATGAACTTGCACCATTTAAAAACTTTTCTTCTCAGGTAACTTATCATTTATTTCATCTTTTTCTTTGTACATTATTGTTTTAATGCATTGTGTCGGTCATTATGAGAAATAATTTGCCTTCGTTGTGTTTTTTTTTTTTTTAGCTAGCAGCACTTGACTTCATTGCCTGTGCCACTGCGGATGTGTTTGCTATAACGGATTCAGGTAGTCAGTTATCTTCACTAGTCTCTGGTTTCCGCACATATTATGGTGGTGGTCGAGCTCCGACACTAAGACCTAGCAAGATGAGATTAGCGCAAATCTTGTCAGAGAATCATACTATAAGTTGGAAAGATTTTGAGGCCAGAGTAACAAACATGATCACTGAAACACAAACTGTACGATTGAGGGGTTGGGGCCGAAGCATTTATAAACAACCGAGATGCCATGAATGTATGTGCAGGTTCCAGTGAATATTTCTTCCCACTTTTTGATCAAATTTCTTTTACTTCTCCTTAAAGAGTTAATGATGTATAAACGATTACCAGTCGGAAAGCGCAAAGGAACATTCTTTTACTGTATACATTTTAGAGAGATTATATAAATGATTTTGATTAAATTCATACTTATGATGTTGAATTTACTTAAAATGCTTTTATAAATTTCTTAGCATCCCCCCTTTCCAGTCATAAGAGATTGTGATCAGCACAATCTCAATCTAGCAAAATGATAATACTACCCTTGCTGCCCGAAATGAATGTAAAACTTTCGGCCGTCAGAAAACTTCATGATGGTGGAAAGAACCGGTTAAGGTTAAAGGGAAGGGTGTAAAACTCCTCATTTCGACTATCATTTTTGAATGATCTAAACTTGGCCCACCATGGCATCCCTCTGTCTTTCACAGTGTCTTTCAACTCGAGTGTGTTGTCAAGAAACACCGACACCATTAAAGCCACGGGGAGGAGAAGAAGATAGAGTTGAGGAAATCATTGAACTACACAAAAACAGATATGAAAAAGACCAAATTACACTCTCGGTTTTGTTATGTAAAAAGACCTTCGAAATAGACATATAAAGACCAACTTACGCATTCGGCTTTTCTATGTGAAGGACCATGAAGAGCACCAGCTGTGTACTCCCTAAAGTACTCGGGAATAGACAAGTCAAGGAAGAAAGACACCCACGATGAACAAGTTCCTCATCGAATTCATATTTGTGAACTGCAAGAATGACAACCCAACAGAAGCTGGGAAACAAAACATAAAAAAGATTAATTTAGTCTTCATCTTTCACAGTGTTTTTAATCTTAGGTTACGGATTAGATGCTCACCCACAAGACCAAATAGCACATAGTATGCCGCAGCAAAAATTGGGAAAGGTATCGAAGCAAATAAAGCTCCAAATTTTCCTGGAGGTCATAAAAAGATAATCAATAAACATAACAAGGATAAAGGGAAATGTCTTTTTATTGTTGTGGGTTGTAAGATGTGTTGACTTACCTAATATCGAGAAAAAGATCATGAAACCAGCTGAGATTTGAATGACTCTTCTGCTACCTACACGAGTGCTTCCTAGAAGACCGACATTTTCTCTATTTGTTTCATGAAGACTTATGTTTTAGTTCATGTCTAGAGTCATTGTTTTAAATAGCATTAGTCGAATATGAGAAACACTTACACAGAAACGGTTGAACCAGTTGCTGTTCCAAAGAGACCACTCAAAAGAATCCCGATTCCCTGCATGATGATAATAATCATATTAACATTATTTTCGTGGTGGTCTAAGTATATGCAAGACTTTTTAGTTTAGTATAAGACTTTTTGTGTTTGATGGATTTTATGCTGACCTGTCACCGGATGCCACGACTGAGAACATGAGCAGGAGGTGGTGTAGCGCTTGCTAAGCGGGCTGCTGCTTTATATGCACCAGTTGGCTGCTGCTTTCTATTATTTTCAGTCATAATTTTAGTTTCAGTCAACTTAATGTACCAAAATTGGCATAAGATTATAAAAAATGAGCCATTCAGTGACGATCATTTCTATTTCAATGAGCCTTGTAATAGTTAGACGAATATGTAAAGTCTAATAATATTGTATGCTAGTCCAGTATAATAAGATAAACCAATAACCCTTAATGGGTCTATCCCGGTTCTCGGTACACCACACAGCCCATGTGGCCTTTGTATTGAAGTATAAATACCCTCTCCTAGCCATAGAGAGGGTGTGGCCTTTGTGTTGAACTAGTCGGTTTGAAAGTCATCCAAAATGCATAAAACTTAGGCTTATTTAGCTAATTGATTATCTATTTAACCAAGTAAAATAGGTTGAACTACTGAGGTTCCTGTAACAATATACTTTATATACTCATATTCAACCAATTGATTGTCTATAAACTTCAAAAAAAGGAAAAAAAAAAAAAAAAAAAAAAAAAAAAAAAAAAAAAAAAAAAAAAGGAAGATTGTCCATAAAAAATGCACCATAGTTTTTGTGGACGCATAGTGTGGAATGGGCCCGGCCCGGCAGACAGCGGTCCACTCTACGCCTAAACCCTAATCCATGCCTTATAAATATAGGGCTGGGATTCCCTTCTACAACACGACACAACACAACATGTTACTCTAAACCTAACTCTTGTATGCTATATCGCATCAATACTAACTTGACCGTCGGAGGTGGATCCCGGGGCTACGGCCTCGGGTCCACTCCTAACGGGTTCTCTTTGTTGACAGGTCTACTCAGGGCTTAAGAAGACGACGAACGGTCCAGGGAGAGTCGTCAAATCCAGCCCGCGCCAGATTATGCATCAACAAGTTGGCGCCATCTGTGGGACCATGACTACGACAAGTTTCGTGCTCTCACATCACCGGAAAGCAACCATCGAGTTCAAAAGTCGGTATCTTAATCTTTTAACTTGGTAAACACGATTTTATATATAGCCACACTAAGTCCGCACGATCGGACCTACTTTATCTTTTAGCCGCGGATTAATTCGCGCACATACTGCTTTTACGGTTGGTATGCCTGTTTGCGCTTGTTTGCACTATAGAACTACGTGTTCGAACAACGCAGTCACGATAAATCTACCCGTGTTAGGCCGTGCGTTCGGACATCTTCGTAGATTAGCGCCATGAGCGCACTGTCACATACAGGCACCACGATGCTAGTCAATCGCCATGAGCGCACTGGACAAAAGCCGTGGTCATCTGCGATCATCCACAAACGTTCGAGTCTATGCGGTCACGATACGTCCATCTGCGTTTGTGCGTGCGATTGAAACTATTAGTCGCGGTCACGGTGCGTCCATCCGGGTTTTTTTTATATATATAAAAAAACAATTAATTATATATGCTATGTGCTATATATTGCTTCACGCTAATCTTTTACTTCATTAGGTTTTATATGTTGCGATTCGCGGCATATACTTTTAATATTTGCATTAAGTGTTTTTCAGGATTTGAATAACTAAGTTTAATGCTCCTACAAGAGTAGCACCATCAAGCTTGGGGGGCTACTAGGGTATATAATACCATTGTTTCTGTACGTGTCACTCAGGGGAGACGTCCTCTGTCGGTTCTAAAGACAGATGTAATGTTCGCACCACTTTGTCCCGCACAGCGCGCACAGAAGCACGTCTTCTGTCGCACCGTGCTGCATCGCTATTGGTACAAAAGGTACGTCCTTACCCAGGATGCAGCATACGAGATCCACCTTCACCATTGTGAGACTCTCACAATCGCAATGTCAGTGTTACCCCAACTATAGAGCTACGTGTTCCTCTTACGGGGTCTTTACTGTCACACTGTGGCGGGAAAACTAGCATATGCGCATCCCTCCCCGTCATGTAAAAACGGGTGTTACTCAGGATGGAACATGGTCACCACGGACGTGCCTACAAGGTCGCGGATTTGGATATAGTCTAATGGGCTAAACAAGACTGCGCCTCTGGGACAACCAGTGTGCACTGTCGCTTGCGCACTGTCGCATTTGGGTTGCGCAGTAAAGTCCGCCCTATGTGCACACCTGAGTTGCGCACACATGGGCCATGCCGTCATGGTTGATTGGGCCTACGTGGCCATGAACAGAACTTAAGTCTAGCATAACATAGCCATGCACTATGTCACACTAGACTTGGGGGCTTGTGGACGTATAGTCTGGAATGGGCCCCGCAGACAGCGGCCCACTCTACGCCTAAACCCTAATCCATGCCTTATAAATATAGGGCTGGGATTCCCTTCTACAACTCGACACAACACAACAAGTTACTTTAAACCTAACTCTTGTATGCTAAATCGCATCAATACTAACTTGCCCGTCGGAGGTGGATCCCGGGGCTACGGCCTCGGGTCCACTCCTAACGGGTTCTCTTTGTGGACAGGTCTACTCAGGGATTAAGAAGACGACGAACGGTCCAGGGAGAGTCATCAAATCCAGCCCGCGCCAGATTATGCATCAACAGTTTCCAGCCCTGGCAATACGTTGAGGACACATGAAAATAAATACAATGTGTGAAACCACCTGAATATATGAAGGATTTTAGGTCAAATAGGACAATTAGATATACATGGGGGAAAATATCTGACAGCAAATGACAAGTATTCACTATATATGAGAAAAAAGAGCGCCCAACATTAGGTTCTATTTAATCTGCAACAGGTCCGAGATTTAAAACTTAGTTAATGTTAGTGCAAAAAGTGTGGCTTGGTTAAGACTGAGCTTAGACCATATTGTGTCGATCTTGATGGATCGTCCGTTGAGTAGTTTATGCACTAATCCAAGTAGAGGAATAAGTTCCTGCACAAGTAAAAGCACACTGTTAGCCTTACCGTGGGGACGGACCCCACGATTAAGGTCCGGCGTGAGAATAAGTACTCATATTGTGAGAAAAATATTCGTGTGTTGGGATGAGTGAGAAACTCGTACCTCGAAAATGTGAATCGGGGGTTCCTTTTATAGGTAGTGGAAATATTAGGGTTTCCTAATATCTCACATATTACTGTAGTGGCCGGGGTGGGACCGTTGTCGGGCAAGGATCCGCAGCTTAATCTTGTTTGTGGACGTAGGCGGATTCCCGGACCGGGGTCCGGTCCGCGAGCGTACTTCAGGAGTGCCGCTCCTATGTGCCCTAGTTTGTCCGGATTGTGCCATGCTTGTCTCATGGGCTTTGGCCATGTCTGGCTTTGTTGGCTTGTTGGACCGGAGTCCAGTTTGCTCGTGCGGCCGGAGCCCGTTTTGTCTGTGGGGCCGGAGCCCGATTTGCTTGTAGGACCGGAGCCCAATCCGTATGAGATAGTCCAGGCCTAGTAGGCCTGCTGCAGATGGTTGAATCGGTGACATTGTTCCTACATTACATGCATCGTACCAAGTTTTTATTCATGTAAGTGATGCAAGCATATTCTTACATAGTTCACTACTAATCTTTGTCCGCTTGCTCATCATAATTACGCATTATCAAATGTAATCTTTTAGTAGCTTACCGATGAAGCAACACTCAATATTATTCTTTGGTGTCAAAAGTTGTAGCATTTCCTTGTCAATACCATGTATATGTAAAAGTTTGTGTAATCATGTTTATATATAATAATGCCATATAAACTATATAAAAATCGTTACAAACATTTTTGGCTTCATCTCATTTTACTGCACAACTAATTTCATTGAAAATTAACATTAAAGTCTAACTAATATTAATAAATTTTATCAATAAACTCAATTCTAAATATCTAACCAAATGAATATTAATTAACACACTATTAATGATAATGATTTTTGGTTTATATGGAACACCGCAATTTCTTCATTTGTTTCATTTACCGTCGTTTGACAACTGATAATGATATCTCATTCTCATCTCCTACGCCTCCTCAATTCCTCGCAATTTCTATATTCATTATATATCATTTAAAGAAAAATAATAGATGCTATGGATACAAAAATCAAGTTAGTTATCTAAGTTTACTCATTCATGTTATTTTTGGCTATTTAAACTTAGGTCATTCATATTAGCCATGTAATAAATAGATTAAATGTCAAACGAATGCAGGTATTCACTTTCAATCTCTCTTATTATTCTCTTTAAAACTTGCTACTTTGTAATTTTAGTAGGTAGATATGACACCCTATTTTGAAAGATAAACCATTTCACTTCATCTAGCCAACTTTTAATTTTATACTAAATACCGTGTAATCAATTCCAGCAACTCTTACACTTCATCTCCTTTCATGATTTTATACTTATTATGAAGTTGCATTGAGGGCATGTAATAAGTGAAACAAAATAGTCTCTCCATATTTTTTGGACATTTTTTTGCAATGAATTCGACACAAAAAATGAAGCCTAATGTTACCCTTTCCCACTAATTACGACACATTCTCACATTCATGTCCCTACCAACATACCAAAACTCGTAATTTCATCAACAACATCAAATTTTATACATATTTGTAAGATTAAAATTAACACAAATAATTTGTGAACTTCAATTAATATCATATAGTAACCATTGGTAAAGAGATCATCAAATCCATATCAAAAAACATAGATTAAAATAAATTCTCATAATATTAATTTTGTGAAGTTATACTTTCGATCAATCCAACTTAATACATCCAAGAGAAGATAGCCAACACATACCTGTCAAGCTAAAAAGATTTTGTATCGTTCCTAATGTCAATACATGGGGTGGATACATTGCAACCTCTTAAACTGCTTAAGTGGAAGGAAAAATATTAAAAGCAAGATTCAAGCCACCATTAATATTCATCAAAACTTTGTCACACTAATTATAAACCTTGTTTTACATATGATTTTTGATGAGTGTCCAAATACTCATCATTTCTGTCCCCTTTAAACTACGAAAACAGTTAAAAACACACCGATACACCACATTATACTACAAATATCCTTGGATTGTGTTTTTATATGTTTCAGGTACAAAAGGATTGAAAACAGATGCAAAACGAACAAAGTTTGTACACTTGACAGAATCAGTCCCTAAACTTTTAAGAAATGTTAGAAATGGTCCCTGGAAGTTTATTTTGGAAAAAAAAAAGTCAAAAATGATCCTTGGACTTCACAAGTTATCAAATTTGTCCCTTGGATAAAAAATATGAGGAATTTACAAGTTTGGTCCCTGAAAGTTTCAAAAATGGCAAAAATAATCCTTGAGCATTCAAAATTGGAAAACTTACATCTATGGCCCTTGTACTATTTATCTTGGCAAATCAAGTCTCTTTTGATAACTTTTTGGAAATTACACTTTTAACCCTTCAAAATTCAGGTTATTTCATTTTTGGTCCTTATGTTATTTCTATAAACCAAACCGGACCCTTAATGTTAAACCACCCGAAGATAAACCCACCCAATTCTAAAAACCTGGTCCAATACTACAAGCCCATACCCTTTAAATAAAATACAAGGGTCAAACCTTTGACCATCTTCATCCCCTACCTCCCACCTCCTGCTACCACCACTGCCACCTCCACCTTCTCAACTTTCCACCTCCTTCACCCTTGTGTCACTCCCACAAACAAACCCCATCCCCTAGTTTCGTGCAAGGGGATGCCACGTACCAAAGCTACATCCACCTCCATCACCTACACCTGCAACTGCTTACACCACCACCCATAGACCATCCCCTATACTCCATAGTGTCCCCTACACCTCACATACCCTTCCAAAGCGCATTAATTGCACTCAGTCTGCTCCAAGCAACCAAAACCACTTTTGGCACCAAAAGTGGGTTTAAACGGCTGAGATGAATTGAGGTAATCCAATGGGCTCAAATGAAGTGGGAATTGTTCAAGAAGACACCCGGAATACAATTAGTCATCTATAAAAGGAAATGGAGCAAAAGAGAAGAATATATAGTTTAGTTTTATTTCATGTACGTCGACTAGCTTTTAGTTTATTATTTCAGTTCAATTTCAAGCTTCTAAGCATTGTATTAGTGTTTTAGTGTTATATTAAACTTTTTTTTAAAGCTTCAATTTAAAATTCATAGTTTATTTACAGTTTATGCAAATTTTCTTTATTCAAAATATCATTGAGCTTAAATATTATGAATACTTGTTGTATTGGACTCTTAAGCTCATATAAGCTCCCGACATAGCTTATATAAGCTATTAGAAGTTTAAAAATCAGTGTTACTTAGGAAATAAAAAATTACTCAAAAATATATAAAAATAGTAAAAATAAAATAAAAAAATCAATGAAGAATGAAGAAGAAGGCAAGGAGCACTGTTAATTTGGGATGGCAGTGGGTTAGAGGCTTTGTGGGAAGCCTGTAGGTTGATTCTAGGGTTCCTGGTTTCATGTTTTAGCCTGGAAGCTCATTGTAAGGCTCAATCTCATTTATTTGATTTTCATTGTAGCTAGTTTACTTGTACTCAACTCTGTGTTTTCATGTTTATTTAGTATATTTGAGTAAGATTGTGGCTTAAAATAGTAGGCTTGTTCCTTTGAATCTTTTGTTGCTCATTGCTTACATGTTCACAGTCAAAAATGATTTACATTGATTCATGGTTATATATTGTTAATGTATGCATATTTGTGTTCATCTGAACTCAGTGTACCATATTGAATCTTTATGAGTCATTTTCTTGGTCCTAATTAGTCACTTGATTGAAAAATCATATCTAGGGTCTGTTAAAGGAGTGTTTGGATCTGTATAATTAATTGGGCTATTGGTTGTTTCAGTTTTAATTATTGGTCTTCATAACTCACAATAGGTTTGTTTAAGGTCAGTGAAACAATATGTCACACCCCCAAAATACCTGAATGGCAGCGGAATTGAATGCCTGAGGGTGTAACGGTCATAGCACCACAAACAAGGATATATTGAACGACCTAAAGTGTCGTTTAGAAAATACATCGTTTGATTCATTCAAAATATTCAGAGTTATAAAACATAGGTCCCAAAAGTTGGAAAAGGTTTAAGGAAATAATTTAGTACAATCAAACGATAGTTCATAAGTGCATGAAATCCAAAAAGAGACGCGTCATCCTTGATACACAAAATGACTCCATGCATGCCATGAGAATATGCCTTAGTTACCTGAGAAATACATTGCAAAAACGGTCAACATAAAGTTGGTGAATAATCATAGGTTTATAAGTAATTCGTAAGTACATAAGCCACAAGTATAAAGTAAAGTGACAAATTGTCAAAAAGCTACATTGTCTCTTAAGCTCATGACCCCGAAGCTAGATGTACTAAAATTTGCCCCAAAGGAGTGGTTACCAGTCACTCAATAATTTAGACATGAAATGCATTCGTTTTCCTTATGGAGCAACCCAAACACGAATGGAGGCGTCACCCTCGATAGATCTATCCACTCACTCTCACTTGGCAATATAATTAACGGTCCATGATAATAAAGGGGACTTGAAGTGGTAGTACTAGCAACTTAAGCAATGTACGGAATTTAATACTTGGGCATGTACAAAAATAATTGTGCAATGTATTCTCCCCCGTGGGATTTAAAATCAAATAAGTACTAAAAACAGGGCTATGAGAACTCACCTCGAAATGATGGTACAAAGATGGTACAAAGATGTAAAAGTAGTCGGGACAATGAGGCTCGAACACTAGCCGCAACCTAAATGAATAATCGTGATCTAATTTAGATCAAGCCGTAATGTAATGAATGCACATGCACATGATACCTATACCACTCGTAATTTGGAAATACTAGTTATCGTCATAGTAAAATAGTTTCCATACTTAGGAAAAATAAATCCAAATATAGAAGTATATAACTTGTCGTATTATCTTGTATGAAAATGTTAGGATTAAATTCCTTGTATCGAAAACCTTAAAATAACGTCGTTAAGTCGTATAAATATTCTCTTGGGTCATACGTATTCATTTGTTAAGAATATAGTCCTTAGTAACATTTCTAGAAAATATACCATTTAGTGCGTAAGTTATTATTTTTATTTGTGACCAAATATATATATATAGTTTTGACGATGTTAAAACGGGTATAACTTGGTCGTTTTAAGCTCATTTTCCTCGTTCTTTATATCCACGGATTCGTTTTTGTATATACTAGTATATTTTTGACAACTCGGCTCCTCTAGGTTACGTTTAACACCTCTTTTTGTACGTCGAAATCTGCCAAACAGCATGCAGTTTTTATAAAAATAGTTTTCGTCGTTAAATTTGCAAAAATCATATCTCCTTCGTTATAAGCTCGTTTTAATCCGTTCTTTCGCCTAAAGTTTCGTTTTTGAAAGTATTTTCTAAATATTTGGTCAAAAATTAACCATCAACCACTGATTTTCCCACGAAATAAAAATAGAGACAGTAGGTATTTCTATTGTTTCAAAAATCGTTTCTAGGGTTCTAATCTAGTTCCATCTTCAATCAAACCACTTTCAATCACCACAAAACTAGTCTAATCCTACCATACACCTTCTTAGGGTGTCATGGGTTCCTAAACATCATAACCAAGTAGATCTAACAAGGATCTAACCAAAAATCACTTTCTAGGGCTTGAAAGTTAAATGTATACAAAATGGAGTGGTATAAGCCAATATATGCATGGGTTCTTGTAAGAAAAATATATAAACATAGTAATAACTTGTAAAAAAATTATGAAATGAGTTTTGTAAACTTACTTGGAAGATTAATGAAGTTTGGATGGTGAAAACCTAACAATCCTTGCGTTTTTATCTCAAAACTCTAACAAGGATACTATATTAACAAGATTACACTTGATCTTTGAGAAAAATATTTTGTCTTGCCCTTCTCTTGATGTTGTTGCCATGAGGTGAGTAGAGAGAAAGAGATGAAATGATTTTCTTGCACTTGTGAATTATGAGGATAAATATCTAGTTTAGGTTATATGTATTTTTATTATTGTTATTATTATAAAGAAGTTAGTATAGATTATTAATGAAGCTTGAGTGAATAAGTAAACTTTGTAAGAAGATGTTATGGGGGGGGGGGGGGGGCGGAAAATGGAGGGGGGGGGGGTTGAGTGTGTAAGACTTTTTGGTGACTTTGTATAATATTGTGTTTAGTTGTAGTTTTAAAGTGTACCGGGTACCGGGTTAACTAAAAATAAATTTTAACGGAGTTAACCGGGATAAAATAAAGTTATAAAAATTACAAAAATATGTTGGGTACAAATATTAAGTGTTTAGATAATTATTGTTTAATTTTTATAAAAACCGTCGAAATTAAATTAGACGTACGATACAAAATAAATAAATTTCCAAAATACCGGGTAAATTAATATTATAATTTTTATATTATAAAAATGAGTATAAAAATATATTGGAATCATAGTCGGGAGTGTCGGACATGTTAGTCACATTTATAGTTCGCGTATTAGTGTTTATTTAAAATAAACATACGTAATTCGTTAATTATAATAAAAATATAATTTGAATACCCTACGAGTGGAATAGTATGCAAGTGCCCTAATGATGATATGCAGACTATTTCTAGTCCGTATGAAATGTCCCTGATAATAATGCATGAATTCGCTCCTGAACCAATACGGTTACGCGAATTTGAATACTCGTAAACTAAATTTACGATGACATGAGTAATGCACGTGAATAGTGGTTTTCTCTCGGAAATGAATAGTGTCAAGTGAATAGTAAAATTTCTGAATGTGTCTCGGAATGTCAAATTGACCTCAAAAACGATGAATAGTGATCGATGAATAGTAATTTGTGAATAGTAGAATGTCGAAGTTTGGAAAAATGACCTGAAATTGTGGGTTGTGACAGTCGCCCATCCAAAAAGGAATTCAGTCCCTGAATTCAGTTAGTGTTGGTCTCGGAAATTGGCTTGGTGAAAAGTTGTGGATACTTGCGTCGCATTTGGTCTTCTCGTTCCCAAGTAAACTCGGGTCCTCTTCGAGAATTCCAGCGAACCTTCACGATCGGAATTCGACTTTGTTTCAACTGTTTGATCTCGCGGTCCATTATTTCAACTGGTTCTTCCACAAAGTTAAGCTTGTCATCGAGTTGTATTTCTTCTAATGGTATAATGGCAGACTCGTCCGAAAGACATTTCTTGAGGTTCGAAACATGAAACGTGTTGTGTACATTGCTAAGTTCTGACGGAAGTTCAAGCTTGTAAGCTACTGGACCAATCCTTTCCAGTATCTTAAACGGACCAATGTATCTCGGGTTCAATTTCCCGCGTTTTCCAAATCGTATCACGCCCTTCCAAGGCGAGACCTTCAACATGACTTTGTCTCCGACCTGAAATTCCAATGGTTTGCGTCGAACATCTGCGTAGCTTTTCTGTCGACTTCTAGCAGTTTCGAGTCTCTCTCGAATCTGAATTATCTTTTCTGTTGTTTCTTGTACCATATCTGGCCAGTGCATTGTACTTCACCGACTTCGGCCCAACAAACTGGAGATCGACACTTACGACCATAAAGTGCCTCGAATGGTGCAGCCTTTATGCTTGAATGGTAACTATTGTTGTAGGAAAACTCGATCAACGGCAAATGGTTAGCCCAACCATTTCCAAAGTCAATCACACATGCTCTAAGCATGTCTTCAAGTGTCTGAATAGTTCTCTCGCTCTGACCATCGGTCTGAGGGTGGTAAGCAGTGCTCATGTCTAACTTAGATCCAAAAGAATCTTGTAATGACCGCCAAAAGTTTGAAGTAAAACGACTATCTCTGTCAGAAATGATAGAAATTGGTGCACCGTGTCTTGAGACTATTTCCTTGACATAAAGTCTAGCAAGTTGTTCCATGGAATAAGTCTCTCTAATGGGTATGAAATGAGCTGATTTGGTAAGACGATCAACAATTACCCAAATAGCATCGTAACCTCCTGACGTCTTAGGAAGTTTAGTGATAAAGTCCATAGTAATACGTTCCCACTTCCATTGTGGAATCTCTGGTTGTTGAAGTAACCCTGACGGTTTCTGGTACTCGGCTTTCACTTTAGCACAAGTAAGGCATTTGCTGACATAAGTAGCTATTTCCGCTTTCATGTTCGGCCACCAATAAAGCTTTTTGAGATCCTGATACATCTTATCAGAACCTGGATGAATAGAGTACTTCGACTTGTGTGATTCATGCATAATCAATTCTCGCACTCCACCATAGAGTGGTATCCAACTTTGGTCCTTGAAGCATAACACTCCATCTGATCTCTTTACAAAGCCATTTTCGCTTTCTGGCATACCATAAAGTTTCTCATGTGGTCGATTTTCTTCTTTGAGAGCCTCAATCTGAGCTTCTAAAATTTTTGATGGTAATGGCGAAATGATAGTCATTCCCAATGACCTAACTCTCAAAGGTTTGATTCGTTCTTTTCGGCTAAGTGCATCTGCTACAACATTTGCTTTTCCTGGGTGATATCAGATTTCACAATCGTAATCACTCAACAATTCTAGCCAACGACGTTGTCTCATATTAAGTTCCTTCTGATCGAGTATATGTTGTAAGCTCTTGTGGTCGGTAAAAATCACACACTTGGTACCATAAAGGTAGTGTCTCCAAATCTTGAGTGCAAAAACTACCGCACCCAACTCCAAGTCGTGCGTAGTGTAATTCTTCTCGTGTGTCTTAAGCTGTCTAGATGCATAAGCTATCACTTTCTCGTTTTGCATTAGCACAGCTCCAAGTCCTTGATGCGAAGCATCACAATATACCACAAAGTTCTCAATACCTTCAGGTAGTGACAAAATCGGTGCGCTACAAAGCTTTTGTTTCAATAACTGAAATGCGGACTCTTGTTTCTCTCCCCACTCGTACTTTTCATTCTTTTGTGTCAGCTTTGTCAACGACTTCGCTATCTTAGAAAACCCTTCGATAAACCTTCTGTAATATCCTGCAAGTCCTAGGAATTGACGAATTTCCGTAGGAGACTTGGGCGTAGCCCAATCCTTAACTGCCTCGATCTTTGCTGGGTCGACTTGTAAACCTTGGCTATCAATAACATGGCCAAGAAATTGAACTCTTCGTATCCAAAAATCACACTTTGAAAACTTGGCATACAATTGCTCCTTCTTGAGTAGTTCCAGGATTGTTCTGAGATGCTCTTCGTGATCTTCCTTACTCTTGGAATAAATCAAGATATCGTCAATGAATACGATCACAAACTTATCAAGATACGGTTTGCACACCCTATTCATGAGATCCATAAATACCGCAGGTGCGTTGGTTAATCCGAACGGCATTACTTGAAACTCATAATGACCATAGCGTGTTCTAAATGCCGTCTTCGGGATATCCTCTTCCCGAACTCTAAGTTGATGATAACCGGATCTTAAATCAATCTTGGAATAAAAACTAGAACCTTGTAACTGGTCGAACAAGTCGTCGATTCTGGGGAGTGGATAACGGTTCTTCACCGTTAACTTGTTCAGCTCACGATAGTCGATGCACATTCTGAAAGTTCCATCCTTCTTTTTCACAAACAAAACCGGCGCTCCCCAAGGCAAGGAACTCGGTCTAATGAATCCTTTGTCCAAAAGTTCTTGTAGTTGATTCGACAATTCTTGCATCTCCGAAGGTGCAAGTCTATACGGTGCTCGCGCAATTGGTGCAGCTCCTGGCACTAATTCGATTTGAAACTCAACTTGGCGTGTAGGCGGAAGTCCTGGCAATTCTTCCGGAAAAACTTCTGGAAATTCCTTAACAATTGGCACATCTTCAAGTCGTTTCTCATCCGACTTCTTCTCTGTGATGTGAGCCAAGAATGCATAACAACCCTTCTTTATGTACTTCTCGGTTTTAATGCACGATATAATACTGAGTCTAGTTCCACTTCGCTCTCCACGAACAACCAAAGTTTCACCGTTATAAGGAAGGTGAACAACTTTCTCATCACAAATAATTCTCGCTCGATGCCGAGATAACCAATCCATACCGATAACAACGTCGAAACTTCCAAGTTCTACTAGCATAAGGTCTATATTGAATGGATGGTTTAGGAAATTTATAGTGCAACCACGAACAATGGTGTTGGTGTTAACTAAAGACCCATCGGCTAATTCAACGATATAGGAAATGTCTAATGGGGTTGGTTCTATGTTAAGTAAAGGTGCAAATGCAATAGAAACAAAACTTCTATCCGCTCCTGAATCAAATAAAATGGATGCATAACGATTATTAACGAGGAACGTACCCGCAACCACATTCGGGTCTTCTTTGACATCGTCTCCTCCCATAACATAAGCTCTTCCTCGAGCCCTTCCATCTTGATTTCCAGTTCCTTGATTCTTCTTCTGTGGGCACTCACCCCTAAAGTGTCCAATTTCTCCACAGCCAAAACATGTTACTGGTGGCCTCTGATTGTCACCCAAGGTTGGAAATTTGCAATCTTTGATGTGGTGATCAATCTTCTTGCAGTTACCACATGTATTTGGGCAACGTCCTAGGTTATGATGTTTCTGACACCTTTCACACTTGGGTAAATTACCCTCATATCCTTTCCTTTCAGTCGGTCCTGCAGCATAGGCCCTTGCCACTTCTTGCCTCTTAGGTGGTGGCTGAATAGCATTTCCACCTTGGTTGTAGTCAAACCTTCTCTTGTTGTTGTTGTTATTGTTTGGATTGTTGTTTCGGTTATTGGGATAGTTGCGGTTTCGATTTTTGTTATAGTTGTTGTTGTTTCGAGTGTTGTTGTAGTTGGTGTTGTTTGAACGGTTATTATTGTTGACAGCAGCTTTTCCTTTTACCACTTGGACCATGAGTTTCTGAGTTATACGAATAGCCTCTTCCATTGATTGAGGATCAAAAGAAATCACATCCCCTCGAACACTTTCAGGTAATCCACCAACAAAGTTTTCCATCTTTTTCTCATCGTCAGGAACCATAGTTGGACATAGTGCAGCCAACTCCTGAAACCTTCTGAAGTAGGTCTCGATGTCATCACCTTTAGTCACAAGCCCATAGAATTCTGCTTCCAATTTCTGTATCTCAGTACGAGGGCAAAACTTCTTAGACATCAGTTTCTTGAATTCCTCCCAAGTGAGCTTGTAAGCATTCTCCATACCAATCGGCTGAGCATACGAATTCCACCAAGACATAGCTTCATCAAGAAGCATACCTGTAGCAAATTTTACCTTGCTGACGTCCGGGCATCAGCACATGAGGAATACATTCTCAGTCTTTTCAAACCAGCGGATCAAAGCAACCGCTCCTTCAGTGCCCTTAAACTTTATAGGATCACTAATCTTGAAATCTTTCCATGTACATTCACGCCTAATAGCGGTTGGTTCAACTGCCCCTATATTAGAAGCAGTCTCAGCAGCCCTTGCAGCAACCTCAGCTCTCTCAATCTCCAGAGCTTCTGCAATACTATCCCTGACCAACTTGCGGATAGCGGCTTGAGTCATAGCGGGTGTTTCTGGTGCAGTCTTACCCTTCCTTGGTGCCATACTTCTGATAAATCACAATGGAAATAACCATAAGAAAAATCATAATAGAAATAGTCATCGTACCAAAGGTATACACCCACAACATGTATATATATACAACCACAACAAATACAAATACAACCACGACATGTACGAGTACAACCACAATCTGTCTAGATACAACCACGACATGTACGAGTACAACCACAATCTGTCTAGATACAACCACGACATGTACGAGTACAACCACAATCTGTATCAATACGATAATAATAAAGAGCAACCACGAAACATCATAAATATAATCACAACACATGAATATTATACATGAAAATTTCGGCCTACATGGACCGATATAATATATAGCACAACATTTCCAACATAGTAGAGTCGCACTTGATATATTTGTTTGTACAACAACCAAAACACTACAAGTTATTGAACTATGTCTCACACCTCGGGACTAGGAAAATAATAAAAGCTAATATAATACCAGTCTATGTCTAGGCTCCTCTAGGTGCTCTAGAAGGTCCAGGCTCTCCCCTCAGGCGGCGAATCTCACGATCCATCGCAACCACGATCTCCTCTAGATGTTGAACTCGTAACTGAAAAGAAGCATCTCTGCGCTCCAATACAACTAACCTCTCTCGAATCAATGCCAACTGGTCTACCTGCTCCCACTGAGTCTCCTGTGTCGCCTGAGCTCTATCTCGAATCTCAGGTAACTCATCCCTAAGTAGATCAATCTGCTCCTGGTGCCTCAACTTTCGTGCCTCGAGTCCATGGTACGACACATCAATACCAACTCTGCCCTGAATCAAATCCTCAACCAGCTCCTCGACAGCCTCAAGTCGAGTAGTGATGATCTCATCAACTCTATACCCCAAACTATCGACTTGCTCCTGCTGAGCCCCTAACTGATCCTCTAGTGTAACGGCTGTAGGGCTCCTAGCCGCAGCCGCTCTCGAACTCTCACCTATGTGGTATACTGGTGGTGGTGAAAGGTCAGCAGTCTCGGTAGTAGGTGAATCTGGGGTGGTAAACCTTGCACGCTTCCTGAGCGGCAAGAGTGAGGTAGATATAGGAGTAGTAGTGGGTATGGCTGGTGGTGGTGGTGTAGGCATAGTAGGACTAGAGAGAGTCCTATAAGTAGATGTAGCATAACGAACACTCTTCCTAGCAACCTGGATAGTCTTACTCCTAGGAAACATAAGTCTCAGTTCTGAATGAATAGTAGTAGTAGGAGATGGTATGTCAGTGGGTACACGGGTGACATCAAGTGGTACAGTAGGATGGACATGAGGAGTAGGAGCCGTCTCCCCCTCCTCAAAAGGCTCGGTGTCATCATCTGATGCCAAAAGTGGCAACTCAGGTGCAGGAGAAACAAATGGTGAAACAGCAGTAGAGGACATAGAGCCCTCATCATCAGAGTCTGATATAGAGTAAAGTATGACAGTGTTTGGATTCGAAGACATGTCTCTATGATAATCAAGGTGAAATAAAATGAATAACTCATATAATGGCATCACCTAAAAATAAGTAAATATGCACTTATGATGAAATGATGATATGCTATGATGGTGTGGTTATAGTCTAGGGTCCATGATGCATCCTAGTTCGCTATAACCTTAGCTCTGGTACCAATCTGTCACACCTCCAAAATACCTGAATGGCAGCGGAATTGAATGCCTGAGGGTGTAACGGTCATAGCACCACAAACAAGGATATATTGAACGACCTAAAGTGTCGTTTAGAAAATACATCGTTTGATTCATTCAAAATATTCAGAGTTATAAAACATAGGTCCCAAAAGTTGGAAAAGGTTTAAGGAAATAATTTAGTACAATCAAACGATAGTTCATAAGTGCATGAAATCCAAAAAGAGACGCGTCATCCTTGATACACAAAATGACTCCATGCATGCCATGAGAATATGCCTTAGTTACCTGAGAAATACATTGCGAAAACGGTCAACATAAAGTTGGTGAATAATCATAGGTTTATAAGTAATTCGTAAGTACATAAGCCACAAGTATAAAGTAAAGTGACAAATTGTCAAAAAGCTACATTGTCTCTTAAGCTCATGACCCCGAAGCTAGACGTACTAAAATTTGCCCCAAAGGAGTGGTTACCAGTCACTCAATAATTTAGACATGAAATGCATTCGTTTTCCTTATGGAGCAACCCAAACACGAATGGAGGCGTCACCCTCGATAGATCTATCCACTCACTCTCGCTTGGCAATATAATTAACGGTCCATGATAATAAAGGGGACTTGAAGTGGTAGTACTAGTTAAACAATGTACGGAATTTAATACTTGGGCATGTACAAAAATAATTGTGCAATGTATTCTCCCCCGTGGGATTTAAAATCAAATAAGTACTAAAAACAGGGCTATGAGAACTCACCTCGAAATGATGGTACAAAGATGGTACAATGATGTAAAAGTAGTCGGGACAATGAGGCGCGAACACTAGCCGCAACCTAAATGAATAATCGTGATCTAATTTAGATCAAGCCGTAATGTAATGAATGCACATGCACATGATACCTATACCACTCGTAATTTGGAAATACTAGTTATCGTCATAGTAAAATAGTTTCCATACTTAGGAAAAATAAATCCAAATATAGAAGTATATAACTTGTCGTATTATCTTGTATGAAAATGTTAGGGTTAAATTCCTTGTATCGAAAACCTTAAAATAACGTCGTTAAGTCGTATAAATATTCTCTTGGGTCATACGTATTCATTTGTTAAGAATATAGTCCTTAGTAACATTTCTAGAAAATATACCATTTAGTGCGTAAGTTATTATTTTAATTTGTGACCAAATATATATATATATATATATATATATATATATATATATATATATATATATATATATATATATAGTTTTGACGATGTTAAAATGGGTATAACTTGGTCGTTTTAAGCTCATTTTCCTCGTTCTTTACATCCACGGATTCGTTTTTGTATATACTAGTATATTTTTGACAACTCGGCTCCTCTAGGTTACGTTTAACACCTCTTTTTGTACGTTGAAATCTGCCAAACAGCATGCAGTTTTTATTAAAATAGTTTTCGTCGTTAAATTTGCAAAAATCATATCTCCTTCGTTATAAGCTCGTTTTAATCCGTTCTTTCGCCTAAAGTTTCGTTTTTGAAAGTATTTTCTAAATCTTTGGTCAAAAATTAACCATCAACCACTGATTTTCCCACGAAATAAAAATAGGGACAGTAGGTATTTCTATTGTTTCAAAAATCGTTTCTAGGGTTCTAATCTAGTTCCATCTTCAATCAAACCACTTTCAATCACCACAAAACTAGTCTAATCCTACCATACACCTTCTTAGGGTGTCATGGGTTCCTAAACATCATAACCAAGTAGATCTAACAAGGATCTAACCAAAAATCACTTTCTAGGGCTTGAAAGTTAAATGTATACAAAATGGAGTGGTATAAGCCAATATATGCATGGGTTCTTGTAAGAAAAATATATAAACATAGTAATAACTTGTAAAAAAATTATGAAATGAGTTTTGTAAACTTACTTGGAAGATTAATGAAGTTTGGATGGTGAAAACCTGACAATCCTTGAGTTTTTATCTCAAAACTCTAACAAGGATACTATATTAACAAGATTACACTTGATCTTTGAGAAAAATATTTTGTCTTGCCCTTCTCTTGATGTTGTTGCCGTGAGGTGAGTAGAGATGAAATGATTTTCTTGCACTTGTGAATTATGAGGATAAATATCTAGTTTAGGTTATATGTATTTTTATTATTGTTATTATTATAAAGAAGTTAGTATAGATTATTAATGAAGCTTGAGTGAATAAGTAAACTTTGTAAGAAGATGTTATTGGGGGGGGGGGCGGAAAATGGAGGGGGGGGGGGGGTTGAGTGTGTAAGACTTTTTGGTGACTTTGTATAATATTGTGTTTAGTTGTAGTTTTAAAGTGTACCAGGTACCGGGTTAACTAAAAATAAATTTTAACGGAGTTAACCGAGATAAAATAAAGTTATAAAAATTACAAAAATATGTTGGGTACAAATATTAAGTGTTTAGATAATTATTGTTTAATTTTTACAAAAACCGTCGAAATTAAATTAGACGTACGATACGAAATAAATAAATTTCCAAAATACCGGGTAAATTAATATTATAATTTTTATATTATAAAAATGAGTATAAAAATATATTGGAATCATAGTCGGGAGTGTCAGACATGTTAGTCACATTTATAGTTCGCGTATTAGTGTTTATTTAAAATAAACATACGTAATTCGTTAATTATATTAAAAATATAATTTGAATACCCTACGAGTGGAATAGTATGCAAGTGCCCTAATGATGATATGCAGACTATTTCTAGTCCGTATGAAATGTCCCTGATAATAATGCATGAATTCGCTCCTGAACCAATACGGTTACGCGAATTTGAATACTCGTAAACTAAATTTAGGATGACATGAGTAATGCACGTGAATAGTGGTTTTCTCTCGGAAATGAATAGTGTCAAGTGAATAGTAAAATTTCTGAATGTGTCTTGGAATGTCAAATTGACCTAAAAAACGATGAATAGTAAAACGATAAATAGTGATCGATGAATAGTAATTTGTGAATAGTAGAATGTCGAAGTTTGGAAAAATGACCTGAAATTGTGGGTTGTGACACAATATAATCCAGTTCTTAAGAGTTAAAAAGTCAAAATTTGCTTTAAACCTTCAATTTAGTTAACTGTGAGTAATTTAGTAGTCTTAATCTTGCATTTCAGTGTCGTATTAGTTAATATAGCTTTCTATCATCTAATTATAGCTTAATATAACATAATTAATCAGTAGGATCCTATATAAGTTCATATAAGTCAAAGTTTCAAGTTAATAGAAAAAGTCAAAATTGCATGAATTGGCCCTGAGATTTTTACAAGTTAAAGTCTATCAGCTAAACTTTTGAAATCTCTTATTGGCTTATTTTTAGAATTTTAGTAGATTTCTTATTTCATGGCTTATTTAGCACTGCAGGGATAAAAAGTGCCATGTGCACAGTTTTAGACCAGTTTTCATGTGCCCTTCTTAGGCTCATTTGTGGGACCCACACATTGAACCTTGGCTTTTTAGGAAGCCATTCACCCTAGCTTATTGGAGGATTGCTTATTTCAGACCCTAGACCTTTTTCACCCTAGCTTATTTGACCTTGAACTTTGTCCATTTTCATAAAAGCATACTGAGTACTCAGTTTTTGGACCAAACTTCATACCACCACCAACAGCTTATTAATAAGCCATAAGTTCTGCTTATTGGCTTATTGGGAAGCTATCCTAGACAACTTTTCATATCAAAAATAAAATTGGACCCTTGAACCCTCTTGTGGACCCCACAGAGGGCTGCAAGTTCACATTTTTGAATTGTGTAGACTGTTTGGTTTTACAAGTGCTTAATTGATATTCTGGCTTATTCCAAAGTGCTTATCCAGTCTTTTGTGCTTGTTTTGTGTTCATCTCAATAGTTTGCAGCTTATTTCATAACTTGTAGCTTATTAGTAGCTTTTTGCACCAAAAATCCAAGTCTTAAAGCTTATTAGGACTTCTGTCCAATTTTTGGATTTCCACACTGCTTATTCTTAAGCTTTAATTAAGTTTCCTTTGTAAAAGTTGCTTATTTTTAGTAGTAAAATAGATTTGTAAATTAAAAATTCCGAAAAGACAAATTTAAAATAAGTGATAGTTTCTATTTAAGCCATTTGGCTTATTTTTCTGCTTATTCAATAAGCACTTTCCATTTTTATAATTTTCCTAGGTTCCTGTATTTATTAAATAATTTTAGAAAAAGTTTCATATTTTTCACTGTTCATTTAGTATTTATTAGAATTTAAATTAATTTAAAATAATTAATAATTAGTTTTTAATTAATAAAAATTATATAAAAAGTATAAAAAATATATTTTCAGTTTTAAAACTAATTTTATGTTATTTTAGAATTTTAAAGATTTAATTTTTAATTTTCCAACTTAAAATAATATTTAATTGTATTTTAGTTTAATTAATTAATAAATAGTTTTTAATTAATAATAATTAAATAAATAGTTTAAAAATAATTTTTATAATTTTTTAGGATTCCTGTAATGGTTAATTAGTTTTATAAAAATTTCCATAATTTTGAAGTCATTTTAGTATTATTAAATAATTTAAATTTGTTTTTATTAATTATTAAATAGTTTAAATAGAATTTAATTAATATTAAATAATAAAATAATAAAAAATATTAGTTTTCTTTTTAATTAAATTTTCTTTTAATATTAAGTTTGTAAAAGTTTCATTTTCACCCCCTATAGTTTATATTTGTTTAAAACTCACCTTTTTTCCAGCACGCAATCGTATGTTTTTAGGTTTTTGAACGTTTTTAGGATATCTAATTTTACGTAGTTATTAAAAGAAACTTGTTTTAAGCTGTTTCATTGTAAAAATCCTTAGCATAATTAATCACACCCTTTTCTTGTTCATAATCACCCGATCCTAAATTCCGTTTTATTACAGATTTCACACCTCGTTGGGATTAAATGACCCGAGGATACATTGTACTCCACGGAGCATTGGCCTGAGCTGTTTGACCTTGTTGACCATTACCTTGGTCAATATTATTTGACCGTTTCAGGACGATCAAGTTTTGGCGCCGTTGCCGGGGAGGTGTGTTGCGTACAACGAATTTGGAAGCATACATGATTATGAATATACACTCACTGTAAATTTACCATCTTTGTCCATATTTATATAAAAAACCAAAAAGATTTTCTTTTTCTTAAATTTCCGTCACTCTAAGGGTTCTTAGAGTTGTCTTCAGTGCATGCGCACTCGTTCTTCTAGGTCTACAAGTCCTCACCACGAGCTTGTCACCATTCCTCGAAGACGTACCCGAAGACATTCTGCCCCTAAAATAGAACCTGATATTCAGACTGAACCTGAACCTTCAGTCATTATGGCAGAAGATTACCCAATGTCTGAGCTTCTCCAGGCACCCATTAAGGGTTATGGAGATGCTATTGTTGTTCCCACCATTGTATTTGACAATTTTGAATTAAAAACCGTATTACTTAATCTGGTAACCTCGAGTCAGTTCTATGGTTTCGAAAGGGACGATCCTCATTCGCATATACGATGGTTTAACAAGATCACATCTACCGTCACATATAAGAATGTCCCGCAAGAGGCAATAAAACTACTTCTTTTTCCATTTTCCCTCGAGGGGGCAGCCCGAGTTTGGCTGGAAAAACAACCCCCTCGTTCGATAGAAACATGGGAAGATTTAGTAAAGAAATTTGTGAACGAATTCTATCCCCCGTCTAAAACTGCATATCTTATAAATGAAATCACCAAGTTTTCCCAAAGACCTGGTGAATCATTCAGTGAAGCATGGGATCGATTTAAAGAGTTACTTCGCAAATGTCCTCACCATGGTTTTTCCGAGTTAATGCAACTCGACACTTTCTATAATGGAGTGAGCCAAGAGGATCAAAACTCCCTCAGTGCCTCAGCTGGAGGTAATTTTTTGAGTCGAACTGTAAAAGAAGCTTTAGCTGTAATTGAAAACATGTCCAAGGTTCGAACCACACGAAATAAACAAGTTGATCCTTCTACTTCATCTACCGTGAATCAGTCTAGCACCGATGCTAAGATTGACAAACTCACGGATGCTATTCAAGCTTTGGTTCTCTCCAACCAAAAGAAAGTCTCCTACCCACAGAATCCTTCACACGCTGAAGTGAAAAAAGTGGAAGCATGTGTTATTTGTGGTGGTCCTCATGCATACTATAACTGTACTGCCACCGATAGTAACACATTTGAAACAAATGCGATTGCCAGTCATTCCAATCAAGGAGGTAATCAATATCGTCCTCCTGCGGAACCACCATGGCATCCTAACACTTACCCTGTACCGCCTGGTTTTAATCAAAACCAGAACATACAAAACCGTCCCCAGAATCAGAATAGAATCAACCAAGGTTTTTTCCTAACCAAGGTAATTTTAATCAAGGTCATCCACAAAATTTCCAAAATCAGGGGAATTTTAATAGGAATCCGGGACAGGGTAACTTTAACCAAGGTTATTTTCATGGAAACCAAAATCAGGGGCAATTTCAAAACCAAGGGTTTAACCAGAACAACCGAGGGCAAAACCCTCCTAACCAAACTCAAGCTGTTGTTCCAAACCCGACTCCTTCTGATGAATTATTAAAACAATTCATGAAAACCCAGGAAGAAACAAACCGGTTTCTGATCAGCCAAATCTCAGACATCAAGAAATCTTTAAATGAAAGACCCTCGGGCTCAGGTAAATTACCTAGCACCATAATCGCGAATCCGAGGGGCGATGTAAAAGCAATCACAACCAGGAGTGGAGCTTCATACAAAGGACCCACAATTCCATCTACTTCTTCTTCTTCTCCTGAGGTAGTGGAAAAAGAAACTGAGGCTACAACGGATACGATACCTCCTATTTATAATGGAGGTACGGACAAAATCCATCCTCAAGTCATTCCGGTCCCAGCTACTAAGACAAAAGTAGTGCTTGAAACTCCACCAACTCCAGTTGATAATCCAAAAACCACCCCTAAATCTTCAATACCATACCCATCACGATTAACTGATCAAAAGATTCGCGAGAAAGCTAGCCATCAAATGGATAAATTCTTCCAAATCTTTCAAGAATTACATTTTGACATAAGCTTCGCGGATGCTATCATTTTGATGCCCAAGTTTGCATCAACGATCAAACACTTGTTGAGTAATAAGGAAAAGCTTATTGAAATGGCTAAAACTCCATTAAACGAGAACTGCTCTGCAGTTCTATTAAAGAAGCTTCCTGTTAAGCTTGGAGATCCTGGAAAATTTCTAATACCTTGTGTATTTCCAGGAATGGTTGAATGCTACGCCTTGGCCGATCTTGGTGCCAGCATCAACCTGATGCCACATTCAGTATGGAAGAAACTATCTCTTCCGGATCTTACTCCTACCTGCATGACTCTTGAGCTTGCAGACCGATCAATATCTCGTCCTCTTGGCATTACTGAGGACATATTCATGAAAGTAGGAAAGTTTCATTTTCCAGCCGACTTTGTGGTTGTTGAATTTGACGTCATTGATGTTGCTTGTGAGGAGTACGCTCAAGAAGTTCTTGGTTATTCTGATGATTATCTGAGTGGCAATCCCACTCCATCTTCTAATCCTATAATTTCCAATTCTAATCCTTCCTTCACTCCGTTTGAGGGAAGTGACTTCATCATCAAGGAAATAGAGGCCTTTCTTAAGAGTGATTCAATTCCTGCTGGAATTGATCATCAAGAGATTGACCCGGAGGGGGATATAATGCTACTTGAGCAATTGTTAAACAAAGATCCCTCCCATCCTCCTATTTTACCACTAGAACTTCATAAAGAGGAAATTAAATATGTTGAAAAAACTGATGAATTTCCTGAAGTTGAACTCAAAGACTTACCACCTCATCTCGAATACGCATTTTTTGAGGGTAATGACAAGTTACCCGTCATAATAGCAAAAGGTTTTAAGTGATGAGGAGAGAACTACTCTCATAAAGGTCTTAAAGTCACGCAAGCGAGCAATTGCTTGGAAATTATCTGATATAAAGGGTATTAACCCAGAATTTTGTACACACAAAATTCTTATGGAAGGTGACTTTAAACCCACGGTTCAACATCAAAGACGGGTTAATCCTAAAATCCATGATGTTATCAAACAAGAGGTTCTCAAACTTCTTGATGCTAGATTAATTTACCCAATCTCTGATAGTCTTTAGGTTAGTCCCATCCACTGTGTCCCAAAGAAGGGTGACATAACTGTTGTCACGAATGAAGAAAACGATTTGATCCCAACTTGACTGGTTACTGGGTGGCGTGTGTGCATCGATTATAGAAAATTAAACGATGCCACCCGAAAAGACCATTTTCCCCTACCCTTCATGGACCAGATGCTCGAGAGATTGGTAGGAAATGAATACTATTGTTTCCTAGATGGTTTCTCGGGGTATTTTCAGATCCTCATTGATCCATAGGATCAAGAAAAAACTACCTTCACATGCCCGTACAGAACATTTGCCTACCGTTGTATGCCATTTGGCTTATGCAACGCTCCTGGCATATTCCAAAGGTGCATGATGGCGATATTCTCTGATACCATCGGGAAAACAATGGAGGTATTTATGGATGACTTCTCAGTCATTGGAGTTTCCTTCCAATCTTGTCTCTCCAATTTGTAAATCATGCTGAAACGCTGTGAAGACATAAATTTGTGTCTGAATTGGGAGAAAAGCAATTTTATGGTCAAAGAGGGCATTGTCCTCGGCCATAAAATTTCTAAGAATGGGATAAAGGTAGTAAAGCAAAAGTTAATGTAATTGCTAAACTACCTCCTCCCACAACAGTCAAAGGTGTTAGAAGTTTCCTAGGTCATGCCGGATTTTATCGTAGATTCATACAAGATTTTTCAAAAATATCCCGGCCTATGACCCATCACTTGGAGAAGGATGCTCCTTTCATCTTCTCACCTGAGTGCCTCGAAGCTTTTCAAATTCTGAAGCAAAAGCTTACTGAAGCACCCATTCTTGTTGCCCCCGACTGGGACCTGCCATTTGAACTAATGTGCGATGCAAGTGACTTTGCAATTGGTGCAGTCCTGGGGCAACGTAAAACTAAGCACTTTCAGCCAATGCACTATGCTAGTAAAACAATGACCGAAGCTCAAAGTCATTATACTACAACGGAGAAGGAACTCTTAGCCGTTGTACATGCCTTTGAAAAGTTTTGGCCATATTTGATCCTAACGAAATGCATAGTGTATACGGACCACTAGGCTTTAAAGTACCTCTTTGCTAAACAAGACGCAAATCCGAGATTGCTTCGTTGGGTTCTACTCCTACAGGAATTTGATATTATCATACATGATAAAAAAGGAGTAGAAAACTTAGCGGCTGATCATCTATCCAGACTAGAGAACCCTCACCAAAGTGTTCTCGAGAGACAGGAAAGTAATGAAACTTTTCCTCTCGAGACATTAAACGTGATCTCTTTTCGTGGAGATGCTTCTACCCCATGGTTTGCAGATTTTGCAAACTACCATGCGGGTAATTTTGTGGAGAAAGGGATGACGTCCCAACAGAAGAATAAGTTCTTCAAAGATGTCAAACACTATTTCTGGGACAACCCCTACTTGTTTAAGATATGTGCGGATCAAGTCATCCGACGGTGTGTCCATGGTCAAGAAGCCATAGAAATTCTTAAAGCCTGTCATGATGGCCCACTGGGGGATATCACACCTCAAACTACACCGCAAAAAAGGTGTTTGACTCTGGCTTCTACTGGCCCACAATCTATAAAGATGCCCAAGATCTGGTCAAAGCCTGTGATGGTTGTCAACATCACGAGAATGTTTCTAAGAAGGATGAGATGCCTCAAAACGCCATCCAAGTCTGTGAAATATTTGATATCTGGGGCATTGACTTTATGGGCCCGTTCCCGTCTTCATGGGGGAACAAATATATACTCGTGGCTGTCGATTATTTATCCAAATGGGTTGAGGCGAAAGCTTTACCCACCAATGATGCCCGAGTTGTTGTAAAATTTTTGAAGTCTCTTTTCGCTAGGTTCGGAACTCCACGAGCCATAATCAGTGACCGCGGTACTCATTTTTGCAATGATCAATTTGCAAGAGTGATGCTTAAGTACAGTGTAACTCACCGTCTTTCTACCGCGTATCACCCCCAAACTAGTGGGCAAGTGGAGGTCTCAAATCGTGGTATAAAGAGAATTCTGGAGAGGAGAGTAGGTGAAAACCGTGCCTTTTGGTAGGACAAACTGGATGACGCTCTCTGGGCTTTCCGTACAGCTTATAAAACACCCATCGGGTGTACTCCATACAAGCTAGTATACGGGAAGACATGTCATCTTCTGATTGAGTTAGAGCATAATGCCTACTGGGCCTTGAAACATACAAACTTTGACCTCCAGACAGCGGGTGATCACCACAAGGTTCAGCTAAACGAATTAAACGAACTACGTGATCAAGCTTACGAAAATTCTTTAATCTATAAAGAAAAGACTAAGAAGATACATGACTCTAAAATAAAGAACCGTGTTTTCAACGTGGGTGATAAAGTTCTTCTTTTCAATTCAAGATTGAAAATTTTCTCAGGTAAGCTAAAAACCCATTGGTCTAGGCCATTCACTATAGCAAAAGTGTACCCATATGGAACCGTTGAGTTGTTTCAACCCGACGGTCCCAATTTTAAAGTGAATGGACATCGTTTGAAACACTATTTGAAGGGGACATACCACCAGTGGTTGTCCCAGATCTCCAAACTTTCCCCACGAACCAATGAATACGGGGTCGAGTCAAGCTAGTAACTCAGTAAACAAAAACATTAGCACCACATGGGTTCTCACCCATGCTTCTGTCTTCTTTCTCTGTTCTAACACCTAAGTGTGGGGGAGTTGCCCCTGCTGTTGTTTACCATGTAAATAATAAATAAATAAAATGAATGAAAAAATGAAAATGAAAAATGGTGTTCCCACATTTAGCTAATAATGTTGCCTTTTTACGTTCAAAGAATTGGCATAATAGCCGGGACTTTGAATATTGAAGACAATATTCAATTCTAAGTGTGGGGGGGGGGGATTCTAGCGAATTTGATCACATTGTACCTTCTAGTACCCCCGTTTTTGGCCAAAATTTTAAAATTTTTCACTTAGTGGAAGTGCTTTGCACTAACACAACAAATGGTTATCAGTCCACCATGTCTTACCCACATAAGGACTGGCTAATCCGAGAGCAAACAACTCTAGGTAAAGATATCTCAAATCCGTTTATGGCAGAAAATTTGCCAAAAATTGTATGGTATTCAACTCACCATATCTTTGTTAGTAAAGAGTTGGCTAGCCCACAAGGTTATGACTTGTAGTAAAGGCAGTAGAAAACCATAATTGGTAATCAACTCACCAAGATGATAACTATATTCTATCAAAGAGTTGGCTAGTCCATAAGCAAACGGCTTTTGGTAAAGACAAATCAAATCCGTTGAAAGCTGATGGTTTGCTAAAAATCATTTGGTTATCAATGTACCATAGTAACATACTAAAACATTGGCTACTCCAGAAGTAATGGCTATCTGGTAAAGAGACATCAAATCCATTAAATTTTCAAAACGGGTTGTTCTTGGATTCTAGATTGCTAGGGACTAGCAATAGTTTAGTGTGAAGGATTGATGAGTGTCCAAATACTCATCATTTCTGTCCCGTTTAAACTACGAAAACAGTTAAAAACACACCGATACACCACATTATACTACAAATATCCTTGGATTGTGTTTTTATATGTTTTAGGTACAAAAGGATTAAAAACAGATGAAAAACGAGCAAAGTTTGTACACTTAACAAAATCAGTCCCTGAACTTTCAAGAAATGTCAGAAATGGTCCCTGGAAGTTTATTTTGGAAGAAAAAGTCAAAAATGATCCTTGGACTTCACAAGTTATCAAATTTGACCCTTGGATAAAAAAATATGAAGAATTTACAAGTTTGGTCCCTGAAAGTTTCAAAAATGGCAAAAACAGTCCCTAGGCGTTCAAAATTGGAAAACTTACATCTATGGCCCTTGTACTATTTATCTTGGAAAATCAAGTCCCTTTTGATAACTTTTGGGAAATTACACTTTTAACCCTTAAAAGTTCAGGTTATTTCATTTTTGGTCCTTATGTTATTTCTATAAACCAAACCGGACCCTTAATGTTAAGCCACACAAAAATAAACCCACCCAATTCTAAAAACCTGGTCCAATACTACAAGCCCAACCCCCAAGCCCATACCCTTTAAATAAAAATACGGGGTCAAACCTTTGACCATCTTCATCCCCTACCTCCCACCTCCTGCTACCGCCACTGCCACCTCCACCTTCTTAACTTTCCACCTCCTTCACCCTTGTGTCACTCCCACAAACAAACCCCATCCCCTGGTTTTGTGCCAGGGGATGCCACGTACCAAAGCTACATCCACCTCCATCACCTACACCTGCAACTACTTACACCACCACCCATAGACCATCCCCTATACTCCATATTGTCCCCTTCACCTCACATACCCTTCCAAAGTGCATTAATTACACTGAGCCTGCTCCAAGCAACCAAAACCACTTTTGGCGTAAAAAGTGGGTTTAAACGGCTGAGATGAATTGAGGCAATCTAATTGGCTCAAATGAAGTGGGAATTATTCAAGAAGACACCTGGAATACAATTAGTCATCTATAAAAGGAAATGGAGCAAAAGAGAAGAATATATAGTTTAGTTTTATTTCATGTATGTCGACTAGCTTTTAGTTTATTGTTTCAGTTCAATTTCAAGCTTCTAAGCATTGTATTAGTGTTTTAGTGTTGTATTAAACTTTTTTTAAAGCTTCAATTTCAAATTCAGAGTTTATTTACAGTTTATGCAAATTTCCTTTATTCAAAATATCATTGAGCTTAAATATTATGAATACTTGTTGTATTGGACTCTTAAGCTCATATAAGCTCCTGACATAGCGTATATAAGCTATTAGAAGTTTAAAAATTATTGTTACTTAGGAAATAAAAAATTACTCAAAAATATACAAAAATAGTAAAAAATAAAATAAAAAAATAAATGAAGAATGAAGAAGAAGGCAAGGAGCACTGTTAATTTGGGATGGCAGTAGGTTAGAGGCTTTGTGGGAAGCCTGTAGGTTGATTCTAAGGTTCTTGGTTTCATGTTTTAGCCTGGAAGCTCATTGTATGGCTCAATCTCATTTATTTGATTTTCATTGTAGCTAGTTTACTTGTACTCAACTCTATGTTTTCATGTTTATTTAGGATATTTGAGTAAGATTGTGGCGTAAAATTGTAGGCTTGTTCCTTTGAATCTTTTGTTGTTCATTGCTTACATATTTACAGTCAAAAATGATTTATATTGATTCATGGTTGTATGTTGTTAATGTATGCATATTTGTGTTCATCTGAACTCAGTGTACCATATTGAATCTTTATGAGTCATTTTCTTGGTCCTAATTAGTCACTTGATTGAAAAATCATATATAGGGTCTGTTAAAGGAGTGTTTGGATCTGTATAATTAACTGGGCTATTGGTTCTTTCAGTTTTTATTATTGGTCTTCATAACTCACAATAGGTTGTTTAAGGTCAGTGAAACAATAAAATCCAGTTCTTAAGAGTTAAAAAGTCAAAAATCTGCTTTAAACCTTCAATTTAGTTAACTGTGAGTAATTTAGTAGTCTTAATCTTGCATTTCAGTGTAGTATTAGTTAATATAGCTTTCTATCATCTAATTATAGCTTAATATATCATAATTAATCAGTAAGATCCTATATAAGTTCTTATAAGTCAAAGTTTCAAGTTAATAGAAAAAGTCAAAATTGCATGAATTGGCAGAAATCCAAAATTTCAATGAATTTTCATGATTTTTGTGATTACAATTAGACCTTGAGATTTTTACAAGTTAAAGTCTATCAGCTAAACTTTTGAAATCTCTTATTGGCTTATTTTTATAATTTTAGTAGATTGCTTATTTCATGGCTTATTTAGCATTGCAGGGATAAAAAGTGCCCTGTGCTCAGTTTTAGACCAGTTTTCATATGCCCCTCCTAGGCTCATTTGTGGGGCCCACACATTGAACCTTGGCTTTTTAGGAAGCCATTCACCCTAGCTTATTGGAGGATTGCTTATTTCGGACCCTAGACCTTTTTCACCCTAGCTTATTTGACCTTGAACTTTGTCCATTTTCATAAAATCATACTGAGTACTCAGTTTTTGGACCAAACTTCATACCACCACCAACAGCTTGTTAATAAGCCATAAGCTCTACTTATTGGCTTATTGGGAAGCTATCCTAGCCAAATTTTCATATCAAAAATAAAATTGGACCCTTGAACCCTCTTGTGGACCCCACAGAGGGTTGCAAGTTCACATTTTTGGACTGTGTGGACTGTTTGGTTTTACAAGTGCTTAATTGATATTTTGGCTTATTCCAAAGTGCTTATCCAGTCTTTTGTGCTTGTTTTGTGTTCATCTCAATAGTTTGTAGCTTATTTCATAACTTGTAGCTTATTAGTAGCTTTTTGCACCAAAAATCCAAGTCTTAAAGCTTATTAGGACTTCTGTCCAATTTTTGGATTTCCACACTGCTTATTATTAAGCTCTAATTAAGTTGCCTTTGTAAAAGTTGCTTATTTTTAGTAGGAAAATAGATTTGTAAATTAAAAATCCAGAAAAGACAAATTTAAAATAAGTGATAGTTTCTATTTAAGCCATTTGGCTTATTTTTCTGCTTATTCAATAAGCACTTTCCATTTTTATAATTTTTCTAGGTTCCTGTACTTATAAAATAATTCTAGAAAAATTTTCATATTTTTCATTAGTCATTTAGTATTTATTAGAATTTAAATTATTTTAAAATAGTTAATAATTAGTTTTTAATTAATAAAAATTATATAAAAAGTATTAAAAATATAATTTCAGTTTTAAAATTAGTTTTAAGTTATTTTAGAATTTTTAAAATTTAATTTTTAATTTTCCACCTTAAAATAATATTTAATTGTATTTTAGTTTAATTTAAAATAGTTTAATTAATTAATAAATAGTTTTTAATTAATAATAATTAAATAAATAGTTTAAAAATAATTTTTATAATTTTTTAGGATTCCTGTAATGGTTAATTAGTTTTATAAAATTTTCCATAATTTTTTAAGTCATTTTAGTATTATTAAATAATTTAAATTATATTTAAATTAGTTTTAATTAATTATTAAATAGTTTAAATAGAATTTAATTAATATTAAATAATAAAATAATAAAAAATAATAATTTTCTTTTTAATTAAATTTTCTTTTAAAATTAAGTTTGTAAAAGTTTGATTTTGACCCCTTGTAGTTTATATTTGTTTAAAACTCACTTTTTTCTAGCACGTAATCATATGTTTTTAGGTTTTTGAACGTTTTTAGGATATCTAATTTTACATAGTTATTAAAAGAAACTTGTTTTAAGCTGTTTCATTGTAAAAATGCTTAGCATAATTAATCACACCCTTTCTTGTTCATAATCACCCAATCCCAAATTCCGTTTTATTACAGATTTCACACCTCGTTGGGATTAAACGACCCGAGGATACATTGTACTCCACGGAGCATTGGCCTGAGCTGTTTGACCTTGTTGACCATTACCTTGGTCAATATTAGTTGACCGTTTCAGGACAATCAATTTTCATTTTCTTGCATGCCTAATTTGTTGACAATTCTTTCATAACTGTGGAGATATTATTCACTCCGTCTCTATCTTCCACTTTCTTTTGTTATCAACATCATGATATACCTTGTTAGCGTCACTAACCACTTATCAATACCTGCAAAAATAACATTAATAAACTACGTTAGGTTTAGATAAGAAAAAATATGGAAAAACTATTGACTGAAAAAGATGATCATGTCAATATCTTCTACTTTTCTTCTTACCCAACCGTACCACAGCTAGTATTCACGCCACCACCGGCTTCGGTGTCTTCGTCGTTGTAGGTCAAATAACCCCAGATTTGAACTTTTGTGTTTGTGCATGTGATTTTGGCCGGTTTATATAGGCATGAATTAAGTTAAATCATTAATTATTCTTGCAACCTTTTCAACTTCATATTAATCCATAACTGACTTTTAATTCTATACTAAATACCATGTCATTAATTCGGTCAACCCTTGCACTTCATCTCCTTTCATGATTGTATACTTATTATGAGGTTGCATTGAATTCCGAGCATTAGCTATCTGGTACTCTATGCAATCTTGATGCCGATGACTGAATCTTATAATATTACGAGGCATGCAGAAACCGTGCTACGCACAGGCTTCGAATCTAATTGTTAATCACGTATTCTTTCTGTGTTATATAAAACGTTTTGACTTCCTTATATAAAAATTTAAAAATGTTTGATGCTGTTTAGGTTTTGTGGTGTTGTATTTTATAAATGGGCTTTTGGTTATTAAGTTGTGATGGCTTTGTTTGTTTTTTTTTTTTTTTGCCTATTACTTATTTGCATGATAAAAATAATTGCTTTGTTTCTTTTGGTCTATTACTTAGCCCTACAATACTTGTCAATTAGATGGTTTTTGCATGGTAATATGAAGCACACGGGGTCTATCTAATTGGTCATAGTTTAATGTACGTTAAATATTTTCTTTGTTAAGTTTGTAAGTTAAAGTTGGTGTAATAATGTATATATAATAATGTCACATAAAATGTATAAAAATTGTTACAAACCTTTTTAGCTTCATCTCATTTTATTGTACAACTAATTTCATTGAAAATTAACATTGAAGTCTAACTAATACTAATAAATTTTATCAATAAACTCAATTATAAATAGCTAACCAAATGAATATTAATTAACACACTATTAATAATTCCTAAAACCTTTGGATACCACTATTATGTCTTAAACTTATTTTTTTTTTAATTTACAAATGGGTTCGAGTAAAAATTATATACTTTTTCTTTTATATTTATTATTCAAGTTGCATGCTTACATAAACTAATCACGCTAAAAAGTATCATTTAACCATTTAAATGTTGCTTTACATATACGCTCATGCACATTTTCTTGAATTAATTCGCACATATGAGCTACATCAATAGAAAACACACATAAATTACTTGTTTATGAAAATGCATTAACATAATACATATATCTATATATATTGCATTAGGTTAAATTATCAATTATTCTTTCAACTTTTTCAACTTCATCTCAATCCATAAGCGACTTTTAATTCTATACTAATTACTAAATATCAAGTGATCAATTCCGGCAAGCCTTGCACTTCCATCTCGATGTTGTATATACTTCACATTAAATGCACCGATTTTGTTTTTCGATAAAAGTTTGAACTTTTGCATATGTCTAAAACTCAACTTTTTTATTTGATATTATAATTTACAAACGGCTTTAAGTCAAAATTATATATTTTTTTCTATTCATTACTCAATGTTATATTTTTAATATGTCGTATTTTGCTATTATGGCAAACTATTTAATGGGCGTAAATATTGGTTTCTCACTAATGATTCTACATATAGAAAAAGAAAATACTTTGCGATGCGCGAACCTTCTTCTTTTCAATAACAATTCAATTGCACACAATAAATTCATTGTAATATTTCTCAAAGAGCATTTGAAAGCAACTACTTACATAAACTAATCACGCTAAAAAGTATCATTTAACTATTTAAATGTTGCTTTACATACATGCTCGTGCACATTTTCTTGAATCAATTCGTACATGTGAGCTACATCAATAGAAAACACACATAAATTACTTGTATATGAAAATGCATTAACATAATACATACGTACATATATATATATATATATATATATATATATATATATATATATATATATATATATATATATATATATATATATATATATGCTTATTCATAACAATCACCTAAATATGTAAGAAATAAAGAAAATAGTTGGTATCCCAATCTTTGGTTCCATTTATCTGAGCATGCATGATCTTGTGTGATTTTCATGGTACCTGTGTATGATAACTAAATTAAGAAAAAAAGAAGACCAAGTTAATTACAAAGATCTAAAAGATGTGTGAATCATCTCCAAAATGTTGCAAAAGAGAATTTACATACCACTACCAACAATCAAAGATCTAAAAGATGTATGAATCATCTTCAAATGTACATACTAAATGTGATTTTGGCCAGTTTATATAGACATGAATTAGGTTAAATCATTAATTATTTTTGCGACCTTTGCATTCCTTGCACTTCGTCTAACCGACTCTTAAATTTTATACTAAATGCCATGTGATCAATTCGGGCAACCCTTGCACTTCATCTCCTTTCATGATTGTATAGTTATTATGAGGCTGCATTGAATTCCGAGCATTAGCTATCTTGTACTCTATGCAATCTTGATGCCTACACAATAAATTATATGACTGAATCTTATAGTATTATAGATAGAGCTATTAACCTTCGTTAATTGGAGGTTTGTAAGTAACTATTAACCCCCATTAAGGAGGTTTGTAACCCACAGGTCTCTTCATATGCTGGTAATTATTATTAGAAAAAAATAAAGCAGAAAAAACTCTAATTTATATCATGAAGAGCATTAGCAATTTCCATTAAGGAGGTTTGTAACCCACAGGTCTCTTCATATGCTGGTAATTATTATTAGAAAAAAATAAAGCAGAAAAAACTCGAATTTATATCATGAAGAGCATTAGCAATTTGTACTCTATGCAATCTTGACGCCTTCACATTCAATTAAAGGGGACAATCTTATTGTATTATAGATAGATAATTAGAACACGCAATGACGAATCAAACTAATTTTATGACTCACTAATGAACATTCAGACAATACGTTGATATAAGCGAGAACGAAAGCAGATAAACAACAAACTTATGACAACCTAAATTCGCTACAAAATCCAAAACAACACATGTATAAAACACATACTTAAAAGTGACTCATATACTTACAACTTACCTCATTTTTGTTTGAAACTTGTTCAACAATAACATCAATATTTTTTTCATTATTCATTTCCATGAACTATATCAATAGTAAAAAGAAGTTTATGGTGTGTTATATAGCATAGATGTAGATGAGTTTTTGGAAACTATTACTGTTAGAATTAAATAAAACAAGTCTCATCTTTTGATTTAGAAAATATACTATAAACAAGGTGGTCAAAAGTTGTCATTCATAGTTTTTGAAATTTAATGTGGGAACATTTTTGTTTAAAAAATTTGCAACATGGATCATGAGATGTGGGCTATGATTGTATCAATGGGAAAACAAATGGTTGCGTGTATGATGTATCAATAGGAAAATGACGGTTTTCACTTTATAAAAAATGGACTTTTTTTTGGGAAAATGGCAGGAAAAGGCATCATACTTGCCACTTTTTGTCATTGTATGTAACGACCTTTTTTTTTATGAATTTGGCCCTAACCTTTTCAAATCGTTTCATTGTATGGTCTGTTTCACCAGATGCAACCTTAGCCAGTTATATCCGCCTTTTTAATACATTTTATTACTTTTAAAAATATCCACGTAATAAATACGAATAAATACAAAGCATATACGGTTTTTGTCCACATATTAACGTTACACCCTATCCACAAAAACACATAGTCCCACCACACACTAGTTTATTCCCATGGTCCCCAAACCCTAATTATAAAAATCCAAATTGGCAGACATTCTCTATTGATTTTGTGAAATTGATGTGTGCAAAAGGTAAATTTGACTTTATTATGTTTGGTTTATAATGGAATTGCAATTGTTTTTATTTCTCCCAAAATATGCATGTTTAGTTAGGGTTTTTACTGATAACGCTTTGTGATTTTTTTTTTTTTTTTTTTTTTTTTTTTTTTTTTTTTTTTTTTTTTTTTTGTTAACAGTATGTGTTCATCTGGTCTTGACGCAATGTTATTTGATGTACACTTTGATGGGGTCTTTTACTTCAACCCACTAAGGTATGAAAATGGTGTTATTTTCTACCTAAGGGTAAGTAAGGAGAAGAAGTATGATTATGATGGTCTGTGTGAGTATTTGAAAGATCAGTTAGACACCAATTTTTGTGGCATGTTTTTTAAGTTACCAGGCTGCAACTTAGAAAATGGGCTAAAAATAGTTGAGTCTAATGCTGATTTGGAGTCTATGTATGCATTTTATGAATCATATGGAAAATTGGAAATGTACTTATCCCACATTCCCCAAAACCAGCTTTATCAATACTATCATACAAATATAGTATTTGATGAATCTGTCAATGAGGCCACTTCTAAACTTAGAATACTAGGAATTATGACGAAGGATGCTGGGAACATGTCATATGATGAGTTAGTTTCATGGGCTGAAGAAGAAGCACAAAAGTTAACCTCACCCCCTAAGCCCAGAACTGTTAGTAGAAAACATTGGGATAGTGTATCACCACATAAGATCAGATCTGTTAATCTAGAGAATGAGGGTGTTGCATCATCTCATGTTCTACATGATGTCGCTGGTCAATCTGATGTTATACATGATGACATCGGTCCATCAGAACATGTTCATGATGACACTGGTCCATCAGAACACGTTCATGATGACACTGGTCCATCAGAACATGTTCACGATGACTTGCCTAGGAAGTTTGTGGATAAGGGTAAAGCTGTGATGATTGATGAAGGTAGAAAGGTTCATGATAGAAAGCCAATGGTTAGGAATAAGGGTATTGTGATTGAAGACAATGTGAATCCTAGTGGTAGGGCTGATTCTTCAAGTGACAGTGAGGCTGAGATTCCTGACTACTCAATGTTGTATGATGATACTGAAAGTGAATTGTCTGACAGATCTGTAGACTATTTATCAAAGGGTGAGGAGGAGTTGATTGAACTTAGGAGAAGAAATTTTGAGGCTAAAAGGGCACCAAAGTTAAAGAAAAAAACTAATGAACCAGAAGCTGCAGCGGGAAGTTCAAGACAAAAGCAATGGGATGGTATAGGTGAAAATGAAACTGTGTTAGAGCATGAGAAATTTCTTGGTGATTTGTTGAGGAAGCTAAAAGGATGTGATGATGATGCTAAACTTACAGATCCATTCCAGATGGTGGAGACTAATGTGGAGAGGTATCCTGTTTACGATGCAGATACACACTGGAAACTGCAGAAACCAAAGGTAACAATTCAAAACATCCTAATTATATTTCATAGTATAAAGGTTACAGTTAGTCTATTGAATAACAACTTTATATGATTTTTCAAGTTGGATTAAAGTATGTTGATGCTGCTCAATTGAAAGAATGTCTTACATTTTATGGTTTAGCAAATGGATTTTCCTTATGGTTTGAGAGAAGTGGAACACGGAAATTAGTAGCTCGATGTGGTTTTCGTCCTGAGAAGTTAAAAGATCCAAAGAAGGGGAAACAAAGTAAATACAATAGGTATCCAAGTGATAGGGATGAGGGGTCTAAATGCCCATGGAGGTGTTACGGGAAGCAGATGGTTAGTGAAAAATCTTTTCAGGTAATATCAATTAATGATGAACATACATGTGTCAGAGATTTTAAGTTTGGATCTTTAATTAATTACAAGTGGATTGCTAAGCACTTTGGTCCTAAGATTAGAATGAATCCAGACATAAAGTTGCATCAAATTGTTGAATTAGTCATGAAAAAATACAAGTGTATTGTAACTCCTGGTGTATGTAGGAAGGCGAAAAGTTGGGCAATACATGAAGGGCAAAACACAATGGCTGATCATTATGGATACATACGTTCTTATGCTAAGGCTATATTAGACACAAACGAAGGTTCCACTGTTAGAGTAGGGGTGACAGTGAATCCAGATGATGCACATTACTTTGATAGATTCTATGTCTGCTTTAATGGGTTGAAACAGGGTTGGAAGAAAGGGTGTAGAAGGATTATTGCTTTGGATGGCTGTTTCCTTAAGAAACCCAATGTCGGTGAAATCCTTACAGCTATTGGGAGGGATGCTAACAACCATATATTTCTGGTAGCATGGGCTGTGGTGAATGTGGAGAATAAAGATAACTGGTCATGGTTTTTAGAATTGCTTGGACAGGATCTTGAGATGCCAACTGGAAGTGGTTTAACGCTTATGTCAGACCAACACAAGGTACTTTTCATTTTTATTTGATTCAGCTGTCTTACTTTTGTAATTGTCTCGTTCATAAATATATTTTATGTTTGTGTAGGGATTGATAGAAGCTGTTAAGGATAAAATGCCAAATGCCGAACATAGACAATGTGCAAGGCATATCTATGAAAATTTTAGGAAAACATACAGTGGTGTGGAGTTTAGGGATCTATTTTGGGCTGTTTCAAAGGCCAGTTATCCAGGTTGGTTTAACAGGATTATGGAGAAGATCAAAATTGCTAACCCAATTGCATACGATTATCTGATTAAGAAAGATCCAAAGACCTGGTCCAGAGCATATTTTCATCTTGGCACCAATTGTGAAGCTGTGGAGAATGGATTCAGTGAGTGTTTCAATGCAGATATATTAACAATAAGAGATAAGCCTTTGATTACAATGCTGGAATCTTTGAGGGTAATAGTGATGGAACGAATGAACATAATGAGGAAGATGTTGGCTAAATGGACAGGTGACATTTGTCCCAACATTCAGAAAAGGTTGGAATTCTTGAAAGATCAACACAGGTATTTTTTAATATACTATGCTCCATACATTATAATGATCATTAACACTTAACTGCCTTACTAATTAGATAATTTTTTTTCTGCAAGTTATTAGTGTGATACCAGCTGGAGGTGATATCTTTGAAGTGAGGAAAGGTTCAGAGGCTTATGGAATTGATGCACATCACAGGACTTGTAGCTGTAGGATGTGACAACTATCAGGTTTGCCATGTGCACATGCCATATCTGTAATTTTTAAGTTAGGGAAAAAGGTAGAAGAGTATGTGCCAAATTGTTTTAGAAAACAAATGTTTCATGATGCCTACCATCAGTTCCTAACACCTATAGGTGGAATGAGCTTCTGGCCTGATACTAGTGAAATGGCTAAAGTTTTGCCTCCTGAGGCACATACTATGCTTGGTAGGCCAAGAAAAAAAAGGATAAGAGCTAGTCATGAAAATAAGAATTCCAACAAACTACCTAGGACTGGAATACAAATGACTTGTTCTAATTGTGGTGAAAAAGGCCATAATAAGAAGGGATGCAAGAATGAAACTGTTTTGAAACCACCAAAAGAAGCGGTTAAGAAGGGTAGACCTAGGAAAACAACATCCACAGGTTTAGTTGATGAAGAAGAACCCGTAGTTCAACCATTTAGAGCAACCCCATATCAAACCCCTAAGTCTAGTGAATTTGATGGGAGTTTTGAGAGGACATTTGTGAAAAGAAGAAAGAAAACAGTAGGTCCATCAGAAGATGGTGAAAATGTGAACAAAGGTTCAACTGAAGTTGGTGGTCCTAGTGAAAATGCTCCTAGTCCATTGAATGTGATGGGAAGAGGTAGAGGTGCAGGTAGAGGTAGAGGTAGAGGTAGAGGTAGAGGTAGAGTGAGTACAGGTCTAGGAAGGTTGGGTAGATGGTTTGGGATTGAGAATGAAATTGTTTCTGATCCAATTGAACATCCAGAAGATGACCATGCTGAAGAAATCACACTTGACAATCAAAATGGACCACAGGACTCACAAACACATATCTCAGTGAATGCACCTACTCAGAACTCATAGGCTGCACCAATACCAGTGAATGAAGCAGTGAATGAAGCACATGTACCAGTGAATGAAGCACAACCAAGAGCAAGGAGACATTTTGTCATTCCAAGGCAAAGAGGAAGGAGTGAAAGAATCTAGAAGTCACAATTGGCAAAGTAACAAACAGGCATTGGGAGTTCAAGTACTGATCCTCTCAGTTTGCCATGAAGAAATTGATTCCTGTATTAATTAACTTTTCGTGTCATGTAACTCTAATGTTGTGTAACCTTAACTACTTTAATGTGCACTTCTTTTGTTAATATATGTTGTGCACTTAGAAACAGTTTGTATTAGGTTGTCATGTCCTGTATGGGTTCACTTTTGTTCCTTTTGTTCCTTTTGTTCCTGTATGGGTTCTTCACAGTTAATGACATGAGCCTTTGTTGAACAACTTTGTATTACTTACAATTTTTCCAGTTGTCATATTACATTGTCACAAACACATATCTCAGTGTATTGACCTACTCAATATGCATTAGGACCACAGTTGTATTAGGACCATAGGACTCACAAATAACCACAAGAACCTAAACGAATACCAAAATAACCAAAAGAAAGATTTGCATTGAAGAGATACCAACCCAAAACATTGTCATCTTACAAAGGCCCTAACAGTTGGTGGTCTAGGCAAATACATTTTTTGCAGCAACAAAGATAACCAAAATGACAAACAAACTAAACAAAGCAACTAGTTTGTCATGAGAATTCACTTTTGACTTAATGAGACTCAATTCTTCCTTTAACTCAGCCTTCAATTCAACCATTTGCAAATAAGCTGCTTCATTAAATGTGCAACTTTTGCCTTCATCAGATTTTGATCCACCCTTGTCCATGTGCAACTCAGAATTTCCCCTCAATAACTCAGCCACTTTCTACCTCAACATTTTCAGTTCTTCATGCTCTTTGAAGAACAACTCTTTGTAGTATTCACTAGGAAGTTCATCATCCATAAAACCATAGAACTTACACTAGTTTTCCCTACCCTGTCATGTGGCAACAAATACAAGTCAAAAGCTACTTCCATCTTCCTATATCAAAAAGCTTAACTTACATAAAAATAAGTATCTTACATATTTTGGACAGCCCTTGAATCTTCTACCAGGGTTTGAGATGGTCCATGACACTTGAGGTGCGACAGGTAAATGACAATCACACTCAGTACGTGCAATTACTTCTTCTTTTGTGTAAAAACGTCTGACTGACGTGGATCTTGATCTTGCGCTAGAGGATGATGAAGATCTCATGCCTAGGGTTTGTGGTTTGTGTGGTGGTATAAAGTTGTTGGCGGGGATAAGGGATAAAGTGGATTGGTACTTGGGAGTATATATAAAGAAATAGAAATACATTTTAAATTAAATAATCTTTTGTATTAAATACAATAAAAATGAATAAAAGTATAAAAAAGGGATTGTACGAAGTTACCGATGCCACGTAGGACACCCAGTTGCATCCGGTGAAACAGACCATACAATGAAACGATTTGAAAAGGTTAGGGCCAAATTCATAAAAGAAAATGTCGCTACATACAATGACAAAAAGTGGCAAGTATAATGTCTTTTCCTGCCATTTTTCTTTTTTTTTTTACCTTATATATGTTTTGAAGGATTTCACCTTATAAAAAAAATGGATGGTTTTCAAAGTGGACGACAACTTTTGATACTCAATTATCTCCTATCACAATAAGAATGCCGGGTAATACTCACGAGAATCGAAAACCAAAACCGAAGTAAACCGAATTCATATATATATATATATATATATATATATATATATATATATATATATGTTGATGCATAATCTGGCGCGAACTTATTCAACGACTCTCCTTGGGCCGTCAGTCGTCTTCATAAGCCCTAAGTAGACCTGTCAACAAAGAGAACCCGTTAGGAGTGGACCCGAGGCCGTAGCCCCGGGATCCACCTCCGACGGTCAAGTTAGTATGTGATGCGCGGAGCATATAATAGCTATTAGGTTTAGGATAACCTGTTATGAGATGTGGTGAATGGAACCCCAGCCCTATATTTATAAGGCATGGAATTAGGGTTAAGGCATAGTGTGGGCCGCTGGCTACCCGGGCCTGGCCCATTCCTGGCCCAATCCGGACCATACATCCACAAAGTGCGTAAAGTGGGCCGCTGGCTACCCGGGCCTGGCCCATTCCTGGCCCAGTCCGGACCATACGTCCACAAGCCCCCGAGTTTAGTATGACATAGCGCCTGACTATGTTATGCTAAACTTAAGTTCTGTTCATGGCCGCGTAGGCTCAACCAACAATGATGGCGCGGCCCATGTGTGCGCAACTTGTGTGCACATGGGACGGATCATACTGCGCAGCCCATATGCGACAATGCGCACTGGGTTGCGATTGTGATTGTCTCACATTGGTGAAGGTGTCCGTGGTGAAGGTGGATTCCTCATGTTGTATCCTGGGTAAGGGCGTACCTTTTGTACCAGTAGCGATGCAACATGGTGCGACAGAAGACGTACTTCTATGGCAGAAGTGCGCGTTGTCCGCGACAAGAATGTGCGTTGTCCGCAACAAAGATGTGCGCAGTGCGTAGAGGTGCGCGCTGTTTGCCCGTCTTTACAACCGACAGAGAACGTCTCCCCTGCGGTAAGATGGTGCGAATATTTAAATTCGTCTTTGTACCGGGTCTGCAGTACCTCTTACGTACGATCTGCTTCCAAATATACCTGCGTAACGCTGTCGCGCGCAGTGGTATTATATACCCTAGTAGCCCCCCAAGTTTGATGGTGCTACTCGTGTAGGAGCATTAAACTTAATTTATCCTGAAAAAACACTTAATGCAAACATTAAAAGTATATGCCGCGAATCGCGACATATAAAACCTAATGAGGTAAAAGATTAGCGCGTAGCAAAAATATAGCACATAGCGTATATACATAAGAGAAGTAGTAGTGCAAATTACACCTAACGTGAGGTTTTACGAACTATACAAAAGAAGTAGCACATAGCTAGTAATAAAAATAATGCGCGCATGGCGTTGAATTGATTTTTTTTATTATTTATTTATTTTTTTAAAGAATGGCGCGGATGGATGTACCATGACCGCGACTAATAATTTCTGTTGCACGCACAGACGCAGATAGATGTATCGTGACCGCATAGACTCTAATGTTTTTGGATGATCGCAGTTGACCACGGCTTTCGTCCAGTGCCTGTACGTGACAGTGCAGTGCGCTCATGGCGATTGACTAGCATCGTGGTGCCTGTACATGACAGTGCGCGCATGGCGCCAATCTGCGAAGATTTCCGAACGCATGGCCTAACGCGGGTAGATTTATCGTGACTGCGCTGTTTCGCGGCTAAAAAATAAAATAGGTCCGATCGTGCGGATTTAATGCGCTCGTAGCGATAGATAAAATCGTGTTTATCAAATAAAAAGATTTATGTAAAATCTTTTTGAATCTTTAAAAGATATCAAATCTTGTCGATTTAAAAGATATTTTTGTGCATATCTTTTTTAAATATTGGATATTGTTTTTCGTATTTAGAAGATACGTAATAAAAGATACATGAAAGTAAAATATGATGAATATCCTGTTAGCACTTCTATCGTTTGAAAAAGTCAACACATAAAGGCAATTACTGTGAACATCATAAAGTCGGTTGACAGTGAATAGCATAAAGTCGAATGACTTTTTAGTATATTGTCGATATATCAAACGTATGTACTGTACGATTCTAGCATTCATGGAATAATAAAATATAATCCTTATGCATGCGATAAATACATGTTATTCTTCGGCATTCAACTTGTAGTTGTTATATTTTTTATTCGTGTATTGTGTACAAAAATAAAGTTACCGCATAGTTATATCGATGCGACGATGGTCGCGTTCTAGCGATGTGAGAGCACGACACTTGTCGTAGCCGGGTCCCACGGATGGCGCCAACTTGTTGATGCATAATCTGGCGCGGACTTATTCAACGACTCTCCTTGGGCCGTCAGTCGTCTTCATAAGCCCTAAGTAGACCTGTCAACAAAGAGAACCCGTTAGGAGTGGACCCGAGGCCGTAGCCCCGGGATCCACCTCCGACGGTCAAGTTAGTATGTGATGCGCGGAGCATATAATAGCTATTAGGTTTAGGATAACCTGTTATGAGATGTGGTGAATGGAACCCCAGCCCTATATTTATAAGGCATGGAATTATGGTTAAGGCATAGTGTGGGCCGCTGGCTACCCGGGCCTGGCCCATTCCTGGCCCAGTCCGGACCATACATCCACAAAGTGCGTAAAGTGGGCCGCTGGCTACCCGGGCCTGGCCCATTCCTGGCCCAGTCCGGACCATACGTCCACAATATATATATATATATATATATATATATATATATATATATATATATATATATATATATATATATATATATATATATATAAAAGAACTATTTAAACTCTTTTATAGTATAAATATAACTATTTTTAAAGTTGAAATTTTGTTGTGCTAAAAATCTATATAGTTAGACAAAAAATATAAATTATGTAATTCGGGTTATTCAGGTTAACACCAAATTCGGTCAGTTTTCGATTCAGTTTAATCCAATTTGAATTTGGTTCGGTTTTCAATTCTATCCTGGAACTAACCGAACCGAATAAATCAAACAACTTAATAACCTAACTTATGAACACCCCTAAAACCAAGTTTGATACTCAATTATCTCCTACTTATTAAAGCAATTTTTTTTTCTTTATTATTATTATTATTATTTATATAGCAATGTTGTTTGAAATTTTAAGTGGGACAATAAAGTTTTAAAAATGCATTATAGGTAGTATTAAACATATTTTTATGTTTAAACAAAACATTTGTGTCCATCATATGTAGTGGAGATAATTAAATTTTGGTTTCAGTTTCGAAATATTATTCCCGTTGAATCTAAAATAGTTTGCTGTATTTTTTCGTCACAACCTCTCTCTCAAACCAACCGCTTAGAGTTGTTGTTTTTCTCACAAAAATATTACCCCAAAAATTGAAAAATCCGAAGAATATATTCTGAACGAAAATGAAAAGCCTTAAAGGGTTTTTCATCATTTTCGATTATCTACAAAACCCTTCAACAGTTTTAACCAATATCCAACACATCATGAGGTCTGTCATTCTTCTTTTTTAATCCTATCTTTTATATTATGAAATATGTTTTCTATCATTCTTTTGATTTTGTATAATTGTGTCTATTTGGTTAAGATTATATGTTGGCTTATCAGCTAATTCGATTTCGGCTTATATTTCGTAAGCCCAAATGTTCCGGCTTCTTCCGAGTTAGTGTGTATAAGCTTAGTATGATATAATTAACTTATATAAACCCATAAGTCTCGAAATAAGCTAGAAAATTCGAAGCCGAAATCTACTTTGCTGATAAGACAACAAATAGCTTTAAAACACCCCATAATAAGCTCATAAATCAATTAATAAGCCGGAAAAGATGTGCTTATGAAAAATAAGCCGAGCCGAATAAGCTCATAAGCCCCATAACAACCTTAAACAAACACCCTCTAAAGATGTTTTTGTATGTGGCTTTATTGTACCAAATTGCGAGAACATCATGCGAGATTTTGTTGTATATGATAGAAATAGGGCTGTTACTATAGGACTATTGTAAGGAATAATGAACCTATGTAGTTTCACCCAAAATGCGGTTAAGGGGAGGGTGGTATCTGGTTTGAGTTTGCGGCGGCGGGTTGCGTTACTTAGTCGGCCAAAAGGTAGAAAACCATGGTTACCAAAAAAATTGTAGTTAAGTTCTTAGAAATATTTTTGTGATTGATTAGTCTAGAAATGAAATCTAAAAACAAAACAAGTTTTGGGATTTAATTGGTTGTTTGAGGTTAACGACTCAAAAGAATAAAGTTTCATAGTATTTTGCTAACAAAAAAAGGTCTCAATCGACTACGAAAGTACATTAGGACGTGACGGAAAGTATAGAGTTTGTTTTTAGGATAAGCCTTTACTTTTTTAGTAACAAGCTTGGTGCTCGATTACTAGTTTATTTGAGTGACCCTATATGAGAAAATTGGTGGATGGGAAACACTGATAAATTTGGTGTAACGTCACCATTTTCTTGCTATAGAAGGCCACTTATCTAGATTAGAAATATTATTTGTATAATTGACCTATGGCATAAATCGTGTTGTGGCACACCATTAGAAGTTCTAGCGCTACTTGTTATTTTATGTGCTATATAGGATTCGAAAGCTACTTACATTGGTAAAATAGAAAAGTTTTCTTGATACATATGGTATATTATGTACTATAGTTTTGCCTTTTGAGTACCAAATTGTTGTTTGATTTTCTTATTTGTTGGTGAGGATTTTTGTTATTTGTTTTTCGATTAGTTTTTTTGGATAAAGAGATGCATATGATCATAATTTTGAGGGTTTAGCGTGTTTGATTTTTTACACTGTGCTAATGGAATTGGCTTATTGTAATATTTTCTAGTAATCATTCCTTCAACGTTTTTTTTATAGTTATTGGTACCCATGCAAATATTCACTACCACATGATGGTGATATAAGTGTCGCTTTTTCGGCCAACATAAAATCCCATCTAAACATTGGTGGATAATTTTGGATCATGGTAATCATCACAAGAATTTATGGAGTTACTAGAGTAGCATTTTTTTTTCACTACAAAATATTAGATTTTTTAACGGTTTTTAATCACTTGTTAGTAAATTCGAAAATTGTAGGCATGTGGAAATATAGATATTAGGGTGGAACATATGAAACGCATAAACATGGTACTCTCTACGGCCAGATATTATTGTTCTTCTTACAATTATATGATGTCCCAAATTAATTGTCTACTATTTAAAATAGAAGTCGGAATTATTTAAGTTCACCAAATTACCCCTTTGAGAAACTAATTAGTGTTATTTCAAAATCAATATATCTCAACGATCAACAAATTCTACATCATGTCTAAAGAATCTTTACATATTAGTAATTAAAATTAGAGTAAATTGCAAGAATCGTCCCTATGGTTTGCCCAAATTGCAGATTTCGCCCATGAGTTTTCGAAAGTGCAAGCGGCCTCCCTGTGGGGAGTTTTTGGTTCCGTTTTGTTCCCTGGCCATGGACTAAACTTGCAATTTTGAGCAAACTAAACTTGTAATTTTGAGCAAACCATAGGGACTAAACTTGCAATTTTGAGCAAACCACAGGGACCAAAACGGAACCAAAAACTCCCCATAGGGAGGCCGCCTGCACTTTCGGAAACTTAGGGACGAAATCTGCAATTTGGGCAAACCACATGGACGATTCTTGCAATTTACTCTTAAAATTATTATTTACAAAATTAAATGAAAGCATAAATTAAATGTCAAACTTTTTTTTTTTTTTTTTTTTTTTTTTTTTTTTTTTTTTTTTTTGCGCAAAAATCAAAGTAGTAATAATCGAACTTTCGGACACTAATTTTGTGATGGAATGAGTAAAACGTATGAATAACAAAAGCATGCCATTACATGGTTAAGTCTCAATAACAACCTATGACAAGTCTCTTTATGAAGTTTGAGCTGCATTGTTACAACTCAAAAAGGATATTCTTTTTATAAGGACAAATAGGAATAGGTGGAAATATCGATGTGTTGAGGGAAATATTTCTCATGCTAGTCGCTCATGCTCTCGACATCTTGTAAGCATAGCCTACCTTCTTATTTTGGCCGCCAAGAGGTGATTTTTTGCACTGCCAAAAATGGTTAAAAAAACATTTGAAAATTTCCATTTCCACATTTTCTTTTGTTTTTTATAATGTGAATAAAGCTGAAGTGAAACTTAAAGGTTGCCTAGTGGTACCCGCCCCGGTAATCCAAAACCATGGAGGGCTAGTGATTTTTCTTGCTCCATGGGTGGGTTTTTCCGCTTGATAAGCCGGAACATTTGGGCTTACGAATTAAATTCTTTTTTTTTCTATATAAACCAAATAACATTTGATAAGCCGGAACATTTGGGCTTACGAATTAAATCCTTGCTACATATATCTCTAATCTGGACTAGGGCTTACGTGTCAAACCTTTTATTTGTTATCCGCCGCCTCATAAAAAATTATTTTTTTGTCTATATAAAACCAATAAAATTAGGGCATATCTTGTATCTCAACCTTCCACCAACCACCCTAACCTTGAAATTTCCGCCGTAGAGCAAAAAGTGAGTTTGTTCTTCGCATTTTACTCCCATTTTGCGATCTAAGGTTTGGATAGTGTCCGAAGGAAGTGTATGTGTATTCATTGCTATAACATCTTAATTGTAATTGATCTTACCGTTAGCTTTCAGTCAATCGATTAAGTTGATCAATAATGGAAGGTTGATGAAAGAAGTTCATTTAAAAAACAATCGATCTAACGCTTTTTATCTATCACTTTGTACCATTTTTGAATTGTGTTGTCATATATGACGATTATATTGTTTGTATAGTTTGTTATAGTTTTGACGATCGTCGAATGCTAGTGTTTTTGCTTAAATCTAGTATTTGATTGATTTTTGCCGTAATTGTGTTATAGGATTTTTAACGTTTTTTCTTAGATCTAGTATTTGATTGATTTTTGCTGGTAATTGTGTTATAGGATTTTCAACTTAGTAGCAATCTCCATCTTATTTGCATCAAATGGACAATCGTGGAACGCCTGCGCTAAGCAACTCCCAAATTCGGTATGTGTGGACTTGAAAATAGCTTTGTTTAGCTGTTTTTAGTTTTTCTATTTACGTTTGAGCTTCAATATATTGTTTTTATTTGCAAATTATTAGTTTGCGTTATCTGTATTTGTGGGATTGGATATGCAGGATTGATTGTATCGTATATCAAATACTAGTTATAACGCCCACGCACCTGCGCGGGTTTTTATTTAAATTTTTTTGAATGATATATTTTTATTTATTAAAAAAAAATTTAATCATTGTTTTGTTTGATTTATGATTTTTAATTATAGTTTTTTATTATTAAAGATAATCATTTAAAGAGTTTAATCCTATTGTTAGTTACATCTTATCTATATTTTTTGTATTTATCTTTTACTTGTGTAGTATATCAATAAAACAAATTTTTAAAATTTTAAATTAAAAAATAATAATTAAAATATTACCTAATAAGAAAATATTCTTTTTTCTGAAATACGAAAGTACCCACTAGGGGTTTTGTTTTATTATATAAAAGATTAACTCTTTGGTGAAGGGCTGCTACTAACGCTTCAGCATTGGGTTTAAGCTTATTTAGAGGTTATTAAGGGTGTTTGGATTTGCGTTTTGAATTTGGTTACCTGATTTTGAAATTGATTATGTAAAAGTAAACAAATTTACATATCTGTTTTTACTTTTTAGTTAACTTGAGAGAGAC